>PVJO010000874.1:0-201562 GCA_004026905.1 Hystrix cristata
AAGAAACATCCATTTATATATGAATGACTCTAGTTTATCGAAAGGCTGTATTTTAGAATGACTCTCTCTGAATGTTCACATCTTCCACAACTGAGAAGTTATAAACATGCAGAAGATTAAATCTAGATCTATATTTATCATCAAGTACCAAAATAAAATCAAAATTAAGTATTTAAGTATTCACCTAACCAACAAAATAAAAGATGTCTACAATGAAAAATACAGTTCTCTTAAGACGGGGGTCAAAGAGGACATCAGAAAATATCAACTCAGTGACATGTAAATATGGGTGAAGATGAGAATTGTAGAAGAGAATGAGAGGTCAGCTTCAGGCCTGAATTTAAGTCACGTATGAAGCACTCAAGCAGATGCATACAGAACAGGTTAGCTCACTGACTTGAAACTCAGGAGAGATCTGGGTGACAGATATAAGTTTTTAATTAAAGGTTTATCTATATTAATGGAAACCTTGGAAATGAATTACAGCACCTAGAAATAAGAATAAAAACAAGCGTTTGTAGGAGCAAGTGCAACATCAGGAGACTGTGATAACACGGAAGATGAAATGTTCTGCTATGATGAAAAGTGTACGGTCTTACTATTCTCTGAGCAAGTGGGAGGATAAGAATCGGTGTTAACATTAGAAGAAACAGCACTAAATAGGTAGACAAGTAAAATTTTCACAACAGTTCCAGAAGAGGATGGTAGAGGTACAGACAAATTTATCTAAGAGTTTTACTCTCTCCATGAAACAAGTACTAAAGTAAATTAAAATAAAGACCAGGCCTGAAGAATCTCTGAGCAAACAAACAAATCCAGTTTGGCCTCTTAAGTGGCCTTAATATCGCTGGACTGGCAAAGATAAATGAAGCTCAGTTTGAGTTATTTCTCATAAATGCCTAAATTAAATTATTTTTTAAAAGACTATAAGCTCAACCCATCAGAAGCAGCCAAGACACTTATAATCATGTAACTAGAGACTTTCAACAGGATAGACTGAATAAAAGAACTGCATACCTGTAATGAAGCAAGCATCCTTCTTGCTTTACTGCTGTGTTCCTTATTATAAAACCTTTCTTTGCATTCCCACTTCTGGTTTGGGACCACCCACTTCATGAATCATTGTTTGCCCAAATAAACTTTTAAAAATTTCATTGTGCCTCCAGTTTACCTCTTTAATAAAAGTGTCATCGTTATATTTTGACAATAAAGGAGATAGGGGATAAAATTTGAGGAAAGTACAAACAACTTGATGAAATTGCTTCCAAAAACTAGAGAGCCAATAATCAACCAGAAAATTTTGAACATAATTTGAGAGCCCAGCTGAGTTTGGAAATCACAGTTTATCACCCATCTTCCTGAAGAATAAGTCCTCACTACATTTCTCAATAGGCAATCAGTGTAAACTCACCAGGGCACTTCCAGTGCGGTAGTGAGGGAAGGTAACCATGGTTGACAGTAGCAGCTTTGGAACCTGATTTTTGGGCTCCAGAACTAACTTATGGTTGTGTGACCTTAAGCAAAAAAATGTAATCATATTTTCTTTCAGTTTTTTGGTTATATGTATAACAAAGACAATACAAAACCTACCTTATGGATCTGTGAGAATTAAACTGGACACAACTTGCACAGTGATAACAACAGTGTAGACATGTAGCAAGGCTCAAAACTATTAACTCTGTTAGAAACAGTATTAGGTTTCATATTACTCTTAGCATGGAATTATTATTAACACCTAGAACATCTAGAAAGAGAGTGGATGAAGAGATAGGTCATGAAAATCCAACCCTGTAAGGATAAAAAGTTATTATAAAAATTGGCTGAAATTTCTGAGGCAAAAGATAATGTTCAGTGGACCTGGGGTTCAACTCACAGGTTCAAGATTAGAGTATGTGAGACATTGAGTTCAATCCCCAGTATGAGAGACAGACAGAGAGGGAGAGGGAGAGGGAAAGGGAAAGGGAGATGAGAGAGGGGGAGGAGTGAAGGAGGGGGGAGGGAGGGAAAAGATTAAATTAAATGCACATGCTGCCCAAATAACTGAGTTTGACAGAAAGTCTAGAAGTTATGGTCAAAAACCTAGATGTTGAGATTGATTTTTATCAAAAAAAAAAAAAAAGGGTGAGGGCTTCCCAGATGTTGGTGGGCTTCAAGGTGTGATCTTGGGAGAAGGTAGCTGAAAAGACAGACGGAAAAGATGACTGAAAGCAAAGTTGTGAAAAGCTTCTGATGCAACATCTCCCCAAGATTCTGCAGTAACTGAGGGAAGTAGCTACATCTATGTGCACATAAGCAAAGGGAACACACAAGCATGTTTGGAGAAAGGCAAATTGGGTGTTTTACTTAATTCGATATCAACGCTAAAATTTATTGTGATTTTAATAATTAATATGATCATACACTTGGGTTAATGTGTTATACCACAGAGATCCTTCATTTATATTTTATACATTCTAAATTTTTAATTAATCTATTCCTCTACTCAGCCTATTAAGAATGCTTTTAAATCTTTGAGAGTTGAATCTCCAGCCTTGCCTAATAATTCAGCACACTGCTTTTCTTCTACGGCCAGGAATTTCTTCTGTGTATTGTCACTGGTCCCACCCATCCCTTGACAGCTGGTGACAAGCTAGCATTATTCCACGTGCCAGGTAGACAGAGAAGAACAAATCAGAGTGCTGTTCTTTCGGAACTTGGGCTCCAGTAGGAAAGACAGACACAGTCTTGATTATGAACAAGTACACTGTTTAGAAGATGATAACTGATAGGAAAAAGGAACATAAAGCAGAGTTAAGAACCCAGATGAAGGAGTGGTAGACGAAGATAGTTTTCAAGTGGGATGGTCCAGGAAGACTTGAGAGAAGCCATTTCACAGCTTGAGTCTGGCAATATTCTGAAGAAGATTCAACTAATTAGATGGTTTTGCACTTCCTCAGTAAAATTTTATTAGCATATCACAAGGTCAATTGATCCTTGCGGAATAGCATCTATATTTATAAAAATCCTCATTTTCTTTTTGGCATATTTATTATTTCTTACATTCTTTATTCTGCTTTGGACAATCTTGTTACAACTAGCCGATGAAAATAAAGCATGCTGATTAAATGTCTCTTTACCTTCATTAGCTAGAAATACCTTATATACACAGGTTCATATGTGGAAAAACTCAAACATCATGATTTTCCATTTGCTATTTTATTGAAATCCCAAAGAAAGTTATTCTCAAATTTTCAAGATAAATAATATTCTAAGTCTTAAATGTAATCTTTAAAGAAAATAGTATTACCTAAAAGATACATTTTGTATAAATTGAAATCCAGACTGCTGACTTTGTTGATGGTAGAACTAATAATTTTTTACAATTTTCAGTAATAGTTGTGATGTAAATCTGAAATATTTGGTAAAAGTTGGACACTGTCTTGTTTAATTTTGTTTGGGTTTTTCTGTTTTGTTTTTTGTTCAATCACATATGTTAACCAAGTATTTTTTAGAAATTGTAAATTACTATTTTATACACTAAAAAGTTACAGAATTTTTAACATAAATGAAAGACTGGTTTTAACGATTGAAATGTTGACAAGAAACGTACGTGTATTTTATTGGTTTAAATAATGTTGTTATGAAACATTAATTCCATACTTCCTGTAGCTGAATCTAATTTTAGCTTATTTAGAAAATCACCAGAAATAAATCAAAAAACTTTGAAGTTTTCCCAATACCATTATTTTATTTCCCTTTTCATTCTATTCGTAGTTCTTTTGTTCTGGCCCCTTATGGGTTCAAATGGTATCTGGATGTATTTTTTTTTTCTTTAAAAATAAGACCACAGCATCCACAATCGTCTGCTGTGTGTTTTCATTTCCATTTCAGAATCCTACCGCTAATTATCTAGTAAATATCTTAATACATAACACGCACAAGGTAAAAAAAAAAAAGTACTGTGCAATGTAATGTACAATAAACTGACTACTCTCTTCCATTTCACAAACCCAATTTCTATCCATGGCACAAGCACAATTTAAAATTTCACTAACATATCAAGTTGAAATTGAATATTCCAGAAGATAAATGTGACCATTTTATGTTCCAAAAGTGGAAGCACATCATACTCTTTTGCATTTTAACTTACCCTACATACACCACTTACTCATTTGTAAAAAGATACTCATTTTAGCATCGCTTGTAATATAGAAATAATGATTAGCCATAAAGTTCTAAATTATGATATAGTTATAAATTAAAAGTGTACAGTTTTTGAAGTAAATATGATGTTGTGTGCACCTTAAAAGTTTCTGTGATTTAAGTAAACTCTCTTCAGCAAAATTTGACATCACTATGACACTACCATGGCTTCAATTTTGTTTTCAAATTCAAAGAGTTAGGAAGAACTACAACCTTTACTCTCCCAATGAACTAGCATTTGTCCCTGTAGGACTTGTTGCTAATTATTTGAAGTGTAGTTTAAATCTCACATGAAGTTGGATCCATATTTTGTTGCACTTTTCTGATTGTTGCTGAAAAACATGGAAAATTATTTTGAGTACTTAAACTTTTCCAAATGAACTTTTAAATAACTAATCAAATTCTTACAAAAATGCTATTATTTCTTGTGAGCACTTTATGAACTAATTTGAAGGGATCTGACACACAGTATTTCAGTGAACATATAATATCCTTCCTAAATGTGCCTATCAAAATTGTGTACCATGTCTTAAAATTTATGTGCCCGGTATACAATATTATGTAAAAGGAATTCAAATATTCATAAGGGTATTATTATTAAACACGAACTAATATTTATCATGCTTATTTTGGAACAGAAATGAGCAAAAGGGCTCAAAACCAAAAAACAGCAAAAGCTGATTTTTTTTATTAACCATGATCAGCATGTTTGATTTTTTTCAATAGATTTTTTTTTTTCATGACAAGCTTAGAGATGATTAAAACTTCCAGGATATTTTGCATATGAACTTTTGCCAAGCTTGGATTCTCGCCTTCTTGACAAGTATGATTGACTTTGATTGTTGAAATATAAGCTTCTACAATTTTTCATGATAAACTGCATCTTCTCGTGTACATTAGGTTGTCTTTCTCTCCAAGATACAGTCAATCATCCATCAGTTATGTTGTCAGAGGGAATCCTACCTTGGTCCTTTTTGAAATTTCGTGCTAGAAGTTCTGAATATACACATATGCCAATATTTAGAACCCACATCTCAGCAGAGATGAGTACAATAGCACATGGAATTTATGCCCTTTTCTTCTGATTATTATCATAAGTGGAGTGTTTACATTTTATCGAATAACTCTCTAGTAAGAATGATAAACAGATGAATTGGCAAATAATTACTTAAGACAAACAAAGGGAGGAAAAAGGGAACTGACCACAGTCAGAGTCAAGCCATGATACTGAAATGGCAGATTTGTGACAGTCTTAGAGACCTAAGAGGGAGGACTTCTCTTGAGAGGAAAAAGGATCAAGATGTGATATGCATATGGACCAGTTCCCCAGGAGAGATATATTCATTACGGATTACAAACACATACCGATACAATTTTTTTTAAAAGAGAAAGAAAAGACGGTTGTAACTTAAACACCCACTTTGTGAGAGTGAAGACAGCGCTGTTCTCCACCCGCCACTCAGACAGGCAGCGATCCGAGGGCCCAGCTGGGCCGAGCTGCAGCTGAGGTCTCTCGGGGACAGCAGAACCTTAGAGAGGCCACAGGAGATCAGTCATCCCAGCCCAAGCCCGACTGTGATCACGGATTGCTCCTCTCTATGTAAGCACCGTCCTCTGGGCCAGCACACAATGGAGATTAGATAATTAAAGATGCAGGCTACTCAAATAATAAAAATAACATTCTAAATCAGCTTTATATTCAGCTCAATTAAATAAAAAGTGAGCATGTGTGTCACCCAAAGCTTTGTCCTAGAAATACTGCTGCAATTTTCTGTGTTGTTAGTCCAACATAAGCATTCCAATGTGTTAATAAACTTGCAACTTGACATGCTGATGGTCTGTCCTATAAATGTGATTTAAAATGTTTATAAAAGAGAGTTTTAGAGAAGAAGCCTCATATTGGCTATGGTTGCCTAGTTTAAGCATTAATGAACAACAATGGCAATTCACGTCAAAAGATCAAAAACTAATTGCCTGGCAGTTGTCAGGCTGCAGGAAGACGTTGACGATACTACAAAATATAAGACTAGTGAAAACAGAAACAATTGTTCAGGTTGATTTCAAGTTATGCTAATAAGCCACATAAGAGAAAAACGAACCCTCAGCCTCATTAATTCCAGTCATTAATTTAAACTTGCTACTCCTTTGTTTCAGGCTTAGATTTTTTTGGTGCCAGGGATCGAACCCAGGGCCAAACCTGGCTTAGATTTTTTAACAGAACTTCTCTTTAAAAATAGCTCAGACCAAGCCTGATAAACTGTAAAAGAGAAAAAGAATTCATGGGTTAGGGATTTAGTTCAAGTGGTAGAGCGCTTGCTAGCAAGCACAAGGCCTGAGTTCGAGCCCCAGCACTACCCCCCCAAAAAATTCACAATCCGTAGCATAAGAAATAGCTACATAATTACCTCAGTTTCTAGTGATGGAATAAATATCAAGAGACTAGTCACCTTAAAGTTAGTATAAAGACTAACCTGAAAGAAGAGAAGTTTTATAAAATTTTCCTTGGTTGACAGAGACCAAAATATATATCACTCTTTATAAGTTTCACTAAGTAATACTTTTCAAGACTAAAAAAAAGTGGTAAATTTTCATTAATTCCTATTGGCTAGATTTTCCTAAAATACTGCCTAGAAAAAAATTTTAAATACCCTATGACTATTTTACCACTTTTATGCTACCATTTTCCATTATCAAGTATGAATATCAGAAATAATGATTATTAATTTTCATTTTGTGTATATAAAATTGGCAAGCAAACAAAAATCCTTCCATTTGATTTTTTATCATGCAGCAATTAAACACAATGATTCATAGTTCATACTTCTGTAGCCCTGCACACCTAGTAATGTGGTCCCACAAGATTGTAAACTTTTGACATTATTATGTGATTTGTAGCTATATCTGTCATGACTTGATGCACAGTACTCCAACACGGACTGCTTGGTGACAATGAATTGCTGAATAGGGGAGGTTGTGGTGCAGTATTCACTCCATCTCCTGTGCCTGACACACCCAAGGCATGGAATGGAAGCCCCATGTATCAAGCTTGACATGTGTATTAGTCAGCTTTCCTGTGGCTAAGACATGATACATGACACACAAATTGAAGGAGAAGAGGTTTAATTTGACTTACCATTCTGGGAGATTCAGTCCAATGTTGGCTGGTTGGCTCCATGGAGAAATATCATGGTGGAAGGCCATAGTGAAGCAGATGTGCAGTTCATGATAGCCAGGAAGCAAAGCAGAGGAGCAGAGTAAAAGAGGAAAGGGCCAGGGACCGTATATGGTTCCCAAGTTTGCACCTCCTTCTCCCACCCAGACACACTCAGAAGTGTCCTTCACTAATCCCTAGGTGGCTTCCAAGCCAGTCAAGCTGACAGTTAATCATAACTATCACATGAGCTTGTGCTACTTGGCAAGTAGCATGAAGAAATTATTGATAATAGTCTTTTAACCTAACTGCACATGTGTAGGTATATTCACAAATCCATTTTCAGTTAACGCAAATACATTGCCTGGAAATTTTCATATGTAACTTACAGAGTTGCAGTCAGACACTCAACTCAAAGAAAACTTTGATCATATCTCTTCGCTAGACTTTCATAAGACATATTGCCCTCCCCCAAAATGGAAGAAAAAGGATGCACCTTGAGGCCATAGTGTTAAGTGAAATAAATCAGACACACAACTTTAAATATCACATGATTTCTCTTATATGAGAAATTCAAATTATAAATAAATTTAGAGAGCAAAATAAAAGATAGATAATAGGAAACAGGGAGATAGATCTTTTGCATAAGGGAAGAGGGCCAAGAGATGGAGGGAGGGAGGAAAAGGGGAGGGAATGTAAAAATAATCAAAATGTGTTATGTCCATATACCAACTCCCGACAAAAATGTAATCATTATGTACTGTAAACATGTACTACTACATAAAAATTGAAAAGTTAAAAAAATCCCTTACTTCACAATCATGCATTGTTCACATCACCACATTTTGGAAGTGTATGCATTTGTCACAACTATTTTCAAGGATGAAGCACACGAAGAGTAAAATTCAATAAAAAAATTCCTGATAAGCACCATGAGAACTATCTAAGGATGGCAACCCCTTCTCCTGAACCTGACACTGAATTTTGTACATTAGCTATATATTACATATTTGTGTGTGTGTATCTGTGTGTGTGTGTGTGTGTGTGTGTGTGTAGGTGGGTGTCCTAAAACAATTCCTCTTTACTCAGTTTGACATAGGCAAGTCAAAAGTTTGACATACCCAAGGCAGTAAGGGATGATAAAATATATAAGAATTTGGTTTCCTTTAGCAATAACAATTAAAAATTGCTAAACAGGGTGGGGAAAAGATAGGGGAGAGAGAAAGAGAGAGAAATTATATTTTGATGTACAATGAATCACCAAAATTTATGATATAAGATGATAACAAATAATCTATTTGATATTTGCAGTTAATGGGTTCAAATAAGTGGTCCTAACATGGGTTTTAATAGTTGATCACCCTTAAAAAATAGAAATAAAAATTCTATCCTCTCTTCATGCTTCAAAAACAAAAACAACTTTTGGTTCCTTCTTGATACTTCAATTGTACCCAAGAAGGAGAATGTGTAAGTCAAATTTGTCTTATTCAGAAGTTTCCTAGACACACCCTCCTTCAATCTCTATTCAGAATCTTTAATTCTCTACACTGTATACTGCAAGCAGGCCGTGCTCTGTGCAATTCCAAGGCAATAAAACATATTCCTAATTGTAGAAGAGATGAGAGGATGCACTCCCTGCCCATCCCGGGGCAGGGCATACTGGCTCCAAGATCTCTTATGCTCTCCTTAGAACCACAGTCAAGGTTACTTGCTGCTAGTTAAAACAGCTTGCAGTTTCCTCAAGGTCATGAATTCTAAAATAACAGTGGGGGCATTTGGTAGAATCTGAGTGAGTTCTCTCCTTACTCTGACCCTCTGGCCCAGCTTATTGGCAGAATCTAGTAACAGAATCGTGGTCTAAATGTGTCCTTTAACTTCCATGTGTGAGAAACTCAATCTTCAAATTCATGTTCATTTATCTGGAGGCGGGACCTTTGGGAGGTGATTGGGGAATGAGGGGTCTGAACAACTCAAGGATTGGTGGCTTAAGGGGTTATCACTAGAGTGGCTTTTTTTTTTTTTATGAAATCAAGGTCCCAGACAAGCTTGCTCTGTTGCATATGTGACACCCTCCACCGTGTCACAGTGCAGCAAAAGGCCTTCATCTGATGCCAGCCCCAAGGCTGATGCCACACATTTGGATTCCCAGCCTACCACACCATAAACCAAATAAACATCAATTCTTTATAAAGTACACAGTGTGTGGCTTTCAGTTATGCAACAGAAAACAAAATAAGACATGCAAATTTTAAACCAGACAGGCCCACAGAGAGGAAAGTTGTGAACATCACAGAGATGATCCTTAGAGAGTTAAGTACCAGAGACCTGAAGCAAAGAGACCATCAGCATTGCGAATTATGGGAAACTTTGAATGCAGTGATCTTGTATCTAAAATTCCTTCCACATGGACAACTAAAAACTGAGCCTCTCTTGGTATGTGCATGAATAAGGACCTTATTACTTGGGCGAGGATTAAACAATTAGACCAGAAGTAAGTAAAAGAGGCAACATTCTTTTGATTTCAATGAAATTTTTGGAGCCAGTAAAATAAACTCTCCATGTTTCCATAGGGAAAGTATATCTTCAGTTTGTTTTGACTATAGGAAAAAGATGAGGAAAAAGAAGTGTGATGAGGTTAGCTAAGGAATGGTACCCAATTACTGAAGGCTTGGGAAATAAAAACCACAAAATGATAGCTAGATCTTAGGAGATGATAATATGAACTATAATAAGGCAGAGCCAACAGCTGAAGTTATTTTGATTAATGAACTCTTTATACAAAATTATCTGAGATTCAAAGATAGTTTGTGATATTTACTTTTGCACTGGTGTGAGCATAAAACTGAAGTAATGGCAATTTCAGATTTCTGTCGCTATCTGAATAGTATTTTCTGAATTCCAATTTAACTTCATTTGCCAAACCTGCAAAGTTTCTTAAAAATATAAACAGCTAACCCTCAACTCTAGAGATTCTGCTTTAATGGTCTGGTTTACGGCCCATAAATCCATATTTACAAGTTCCTTAGATACTATTGATGTCTAACTAACTTCAGAATTGACAACATGCCCAACAAAACATTAATCAGCCAGAATTCAGTCACAGTCTAGTTTAAGAAAACTTCAGACTACACATGTGTAATCTACATGTTTCATCCTGACAACACAACTCATCAGATTGTAAACACCATGAGATCAGGGATGACACCATCTGATTCACTGACTTTCCTTGAGGACCTAGCATCAGTACATCAAAGGTAATAAGTATTATTTGATGAATAAGTGAATGAATCATTGAGTTAGTAAAACAAAAAAAAATTTAATTTAATCCCAAATAACCATCACTATGCTACCAAAAAAATCAAGAAATGCTTTTTCAAAACACATTATTTCATCAGTGTCCTGAAAATTAATATTAATTGACAACCTAAAGAATGGTAGACAAACACTTCGTTAACCATGCAGTGCTTGTACACTCTATGGTTTAACCTCCTCAACAGGGCTTATAGCTTACAAAAACACAAGAGCTTTTGAATCTTCAAATGAAAGGCATTCTTCCAGTACCTCAATGCCTCTGTTTTCTGCAGAGGTGATTGTTATGCAGCTGTGAGTCACAACAATAAAATCCCAGACAAGATTTCATGTTCTCTTTGACTTTTATAGTTGAGGTTGGAGTCTGGCTCATTTTGTCAATGATCTGTGCAAAGCTAAATGCCCACTTTCTTAGAATAGTAAGAAAATTTCAGTGACTTTTCTTAGAAATCAACATTTTTAAAACCATGACCTTTCTACCAAAGACAATCCCTGCTAGCTTTTTGATTTATTTAACAAAAGATTTTTAAAAGGCCCACACTTCACACAATGCACACACACACAAATATTTTCCTAGACATGCATGTGAATGGCATCGCACCAAGCCTGAAAAGGATATCTGGGGATGGCTGGCAGGGAAACAGAGTAACTATAGAACTGTAAATGACAGAAGCAGTCAAATCAGATCAGAAAAAAAGCTTCAATCTATTTCCTATCTCTGCAGTATTATCATAAGAGAGTGACAGAAATAGACTTGGCATCTTATTTCCTTGGGAAGAACATGAACCATTTCTTCATTGCCTTTATAGAAAATCCCATTAGAAAAACATCTCTCTATAAAATTTCAGTATTTTCTCCACAACTCTAAGCCATTTTTATACCAAGCCATATTCTTCAAGACAGTTCCATTTATCATTCTAGAAATGTTGTGCATCACATGCTCCTACTCAGAGTAGCAAGATCTTAATGGATCTGAATTTTTAAATATTCAAATAATGGGCATAGGAAATAACAATGGGCATAGGGAATGATGAGATTGTGAATAAATTAGAACCCAGTTTTTCGCCTTTTATATGTATATTTTTGTGTATGAATTTGAGCATTTTCACTTTCCTTTAATTACAGAAAGAGCAAAAAGAATATATGCCACCTAATCCACAGCGTATGAAATCATAAAACCTGTTTTAGTTTACTGAGGGGGCGAATCCCAGAGAAGTACCTGATAACAATGAGATTTATTTCGACTATGTTTTAGAAAAAGAATTTTTTAAATAGAGAGAGATCACTGCATCAAATCAAATACCCAAGAAATTACAGACTTTAAAATAGGAAGTAACAATGAAAGTTATCCCTAAATGACTTAAATTAAATCCTTAAATTTCTTTAGAGTTATCACAACTCAGTTAACAAATATTCACTAATAATTTCAAGAATATACTGAGTGGTTGCCAACTTGAATTTGATTAACTGTATTAAACAATTGTGCATTATGTGGTAATTTGACATAACTTGATCCAAGGAGCTGACAAAACAAACTACAATCTCTCTCTCTCTCTCTCTCTCTCTCTCTCTCTCTCTCTCTCTCTCTCTCTCTCTCTCTCTCCCCCCTTCATCCTTCCCTCCCTCTCTTTTCTTTCTATTCATTTAGCTTTTGTATTAAACTATTAGAATTAGATTTGTTTTAAAGTTTCAGATTTCTGAAGCAAGTGTTTCTGGGAGATCAAAGGAAATTGTGACTCACTGCCAGGTGTGCTGTTCTCATTACTTTATCAGTGCAGCGTGATGCAACTTTTTAACAATGATCTGTGAGCACTGAACCAGCTCACGGCTCCTCCTGAATGTCGCAGTGACATGCTCTGGAAACCACTAACCTTATTAAAAAGTGATGACCAGATACATCATTTTATAAATGTCATACTCTTTTCAATTCCCCATGCCTATGTAAGTTTTAGGCAGGGAAACCCACAATCTAGATTCTAAAATAATGATCTCATCATAAATTACTTGCAGTGTCTGAGCTAAATTTAGGGCAGAACTCTAAACAATTTATGAGAGTAATCTAAGTATAAAGGAAGAATGTCTCATAAATTTCAGAACTACCAGCATAAAATAAAGCCCTGCTTGGGATTCTCTAGAATTTATTGTTATTTTAATGCACATCAGTAAAATACAATTTTAACTAATATATGACATAGGTTTTGTGATATAATGAGTGTTAGATCTAAAATGATCATTAAAACTATGATTGGATCTTAAAAAAAGGCATAGAAAAATCTATGAAAGATTTCTCTTCTGTGTACGTTCCACCTTCACCTTATTAGGAAGAAAATATAAAGAAAGATACAGAAAACTGAGTAAAAATCCAGTAAGATGAATACCATCTGCACTGGACAGCACAGAATCAACGGAAGAAATGACTAGTTAGCAACCTCCCTCCCCCTAATCCAGGCTGCTCCCTGAAAGTGAATCTCCCATGGAGCACTGAGGGTCAGAGAAATTCAGAGACCTCAGCAGATGTGCTTGAGTGGAAATAAGGGGCATTTCATTGAAATCTGAAATTTGGGGAATTCAAAGAATATTTTTAAAAAGTGAAATGACAAGTTATTTAGCCTAACTAAAAATGTTTTTGACTAAAGGCGATAAGCCCATCCCCACTCCAGGTGACTCACAGCTCTGTAATCAACAAAGTGGTGACAAGGCTCCACTTAAAATACAAGTCACATCATGTATCCTCTCTGCTCCAAATATCCACCAGCTTCCCTTCTTTTTCAGCGAACCCAAGATGGGACCACAGATGCTACTAGATCTTCCACTCAACCCCACATTTCTGCCTTTATTGCCTCCTTGGCTCCAGTTTCCTGCCTTTTGCTACACTGGCTAATCCTTGAAAATGCGAAGCAGGATCAAGGCCTTGGGTTTGCCACTGCCCCTACTCTGTCCCTGGATATCACTGTGGCTCACATCCACATCTCGTCAGACTCTGCTCACGTCTCAAGAAGAGCTCCTCTGGCACTCAATTGGAGACTGCAACCCCCTGCCCTCCTCACCTGGAATCCCTGACCTTCTTGTCTCACTGTACTTTCTCCCCAGCTTTTCTCTACAATGAACGTGATGTGGTATTTATCTTACTTCCTTCAACTAAAACGTCAGATATGTAACAGTAGGGATTTGTCCTGTTGGGTCAATGCTGAATCCTCAGTACCCAGAATTCCTGGCCAACTATAAATGCTTAATAAATATTTGGGGTGATAAAGAACTCAAAAAAATCGAACCCCCCAAATTTAAAGACCCTATCCAAAAATGGACATCTGAAATGAATAAACATTTCTCAGATGAAGAAATAAAAATAGCAAATAAATATATGAAGAAATGTTCAGTATTATTGGTCATTCGAGAGATGCAGATCAAAACAACACTAAGATACCATCTCACTCCAGAAAGAACAGCTATTATCAGGAAATCAAACAATAACAGGTGCTGACAGGGCTGCAGGGGAAAAAAGGAACCCTCCTCCACTGTTGGTGGGAATGTAGACTGGTCCGACCACTGTGGAAATCAGTGTAGAGAATCCTCAGAAAACTACAACTAGAGGTTCCATTTGACCTGGCTATTCCTCTGCTCGGTATCTTCCCAGAAGAATTAAAATCATCATACCACAGTGATCTATGCACAACCATGTTCATAGCAGCACAATTTGTAATAGCTAAGTCTTGGAAACAACCTAAATGCCCAACAACTGATGAATGGCTAAAGAAGATGTGGTTTTTCTACACAGTGGAGTACTACACCGCCATATAGAAGGATAAACTAGAGTCATTTGTATGTAAATGGATGTTCCTTGAGAACATACTATTAAGTGAAATAAATCAGACACTTGTGAGTACACATCGAATTGTTTCTCTGAAATGAGAAACCATAAGTGTAAATAAGGACAAAGGGGTATAATAGCTATTATGTTAAAAAAAAAAAGAGAGATAGGATTCAAAAGGGAGGAGTACTAGATAGGGAAAAGGGGGATAAAGAAGAAGGTTAAAAGTAAGATGAAAGGGAAAAAAATGGAAAAGTGTAAATAAACTTGTTGCAAATAGAGAGGGGTGGGTGAACAGAAGGGGGGGAAGGGGGGAACCAAGATACATCATGTACAGGTACAAAATAACCATGTTGATTATGATCATTATGTATACAATGTACCAATACATGTTCTTGGTAAAAAATAAAAAAATAAAAAATAAATAAATATTTGGGGTGTAAATGAATTAACAAGAGCCACAGATCCAAAATCTTCTGGGAATATTAGCACATCAACTATGTTTTGTTAATTCCCAAATATCTACATTTTTACCACAAGCATCTGCATTTGCCAGCATATCCCAACACCATGTTACAGGAAATTTTATGTATATCACTACCTGCACTGTAATTCAGGACAGTGCCATCTCTTCCAATCTCATTCATCTAAGTCCTCACCTTCATCTCTCCCGAAGATATATCTCCGCTTCGAAACATAATATTCACCCAAATATATATCAAATACATGAAATATATTAGGTGGTCTTCCAGGTAGAGTGCTGAATACAGATATTTAAGAGACAGAATATTTGTCTTTGGGCAGGTGTGAAACAATAAATTTCAAGAATAGGTGCATACCTAAGCATTTCCTATGAATTTGTCTAGTGATTATTACCCACATTAACAATTTAGCTCTTATAATATATAAATATGTATAATTAGTTCTTTTTATTCATTTAATAAATATTTATGGAATCCTTACCACATGCCTAGCATTGTTCTGATGCCAGAACATCATTCATAAAAGAATGATGAGGTCTGTTTACCTGTGAACAAAACGGACAAGGTTTTTCACTCAAAAAAACTCATAGCTTAGAAGGTGAAACGGTGGTTGAGACATAAATAAATACATCATATGTTTACGTTGTGTAAGTTGGGGTTAAGTGCCACAGAGGAGCGAAGTGTTTATGGATTCTTTCTATTACGGAGTGAAAGGAGCCCCTGCTACTTTCCTAACACTTGGCCGGGACCTGGAGAGAAGGGAGGGAGTGAGTTATGATGAAGTGTTTAGAGGAGCAAGCCAGGCAATAAAAGCCCAAATGCAAAATATAAATAAACAACCCAAGGAGCATGTGCTTGCCACCTGCAAGATACCAGTGTGGAAGGACGGAGGGAGTGAAGAGGGAATTGAAATAGTGGGGTGCTAAACCATAAAAAGTCTCAGAGTATTACCGAGGTCTGCTTCCTGCTTACCCACCCGCCAAGTAAAGTTCTCGGAGTACAGAGCTGACCTACACACACTTTAAGGCTTCTATGGATTGTGCTATGAGACTGCAGAGTGCACACACAATAACATTCCAGCTCTAACTAGAAACTTCCATTTCTGCAGGAATAAATTCGCTTTACATACCTTGATAGTCCTCAGATGAGCTCAATTTACCCATAGAAACATGAAATTGCAAACCAGTTGAATTAGTCTATTACAAATTTACAACTTTAGGTGAAAAATGAAAACTTTCCTAAATTTTATGAGCTTTTTCTGTTCCTCGGTCACATTTCCCAAGAAATATCTCTTTCATTCTAAATCTTTTACCTTTTAAAATTAAACCTATTCTCTTAAAAATGTCTTAATTAATTCTTACAATTTCAGATGTTTTAGCAATAAAAATATTACACCTGGTGGCTCTTCCCATTTTCCTTTTTTCAGCCACATCATTTGTATCTTGTTGCAAAAATATAAATATACATTCAGTCATCCAATTAGCAGACGTGGACATTGAGTTAGACATAAGAGGGTCAAAGACAAGATACCATGTAGCAACTAAGATTCACAGAAATTGATATCAGAAAGTCCATCCTGATTCAGAATCCTCTTAGTAGCTGGGAGATTACACTGAGGTTAGGCATGAACTGATAGAATGTTTGTGAAGGTTAAGTGAGAGAATTCATGTGAAATGCTCATCATAGGTTTGTCAACAGCAAAAATCTCAATAACTATTAAATATATAAAACTCAATATATATTAAATATTACTCATATAAGTACAAATATGATACACAAGTTAACAAATTTCACCTTCTGTCTATCCCTACTCTCTCCTGAGCTTTGCTTTCACACAAATTTCTACCTGAATGCTATTTTGGTGCCTAAAATCATTGAATAGAATACCACTATGATGTTGTGTCTGCCTTATACTACCCATTATTTCTATTATTATGCCAATATTTGTAAATCGCAACATGGCTCAGAAATAGCTTTCTAAACAATGTGTCTGCCTCAAACTTTTTCCCCTCCAATATGTAAAGTATATCACTTACCATTAACATCAATAGCCATTATTAGCTGCCATATGAATGAATTAATGAATAAAGAAAACAAGCCAATGCGATACATTAGAAATTCAGTCTGCCATGTATATTGGGTTCTTGATTATTAAATGATGTGCTTTTATTTTGGGGGGTCCTGGGGGGGGATCAAACTCAGGGCCTTGTACTTGCTAGGCAAGCGCTCTACCACTTGGGCTAAATCTCCAACCTCTGATGTTCTTTTTTTGAACCTGGTTTCTCTGAGGGAAAATTCTTGGAACAAACTCCTCTTAAAGCAGCCGGCTACCAGCTTACCTGGAATGAAAGTGATTAGCCTCCACAGGCAGGTCACATGGCCAAAGCTATCCCTGTGGGACAATATAAGCAAATCTTTTGTTGGACTATTATGGGAAGGTTTTCTCTACTCTCTTTTAAGCACATTTCCTTTCCTTTATTGCTTGCATCTAAAACCAGCAGGGAACATTTACTTAAGAATTTTATAAACATTTGGCTTTATGAGACTATGATTTCTAAAGCTAAAATGCCCATGTTTCTTATTTAGGCAATTGTTTCAGGAATCTCAAATAACGAGCATAACACTGATAGAACTTTAAAACTTTCGAAATCACAACCTCCTAAAGTACTGATATATAACTATCAAATTTAAATTTTTAACTATCAAATTTTTAGGTTGAGTGTTCTGGTCTTTCTTACATAATAGTGAATGAAAATAAAACTTACTGGGACATGTGATATCTCTGTATTACAATAATACATATTTATTTCTTTTAAATTTTCATTTGGCTTTGTTTTTCAGTTTGGTCAGAACAAAAGCTAATATCAAAACAAATAACTGAAAAGAGTCTTGAAAACTATACTATTTCAAAATAATCTTTTAGCCTTTTAAACAGTTTACAGCAATTTAATAAAATTGTAAGTTAATAGATTGTCCAATTATGCTTTTGTGGGTTTGAAAATAGTGAGCAATTTGGAAATGGTTTTATCTTCATAGTTTCTTCACAACCATATATGTATGTGATGAAATCAAGTTTTCTTTTTAAGAATGAATGACTAAAACTACCTAATTCTACAAAGCCTTTATTTTAGCTGGTAAATGACAACATATCAGCATAGCAGAACTCTATTAATAAGCTCCTCAACCTTTTATCTGAAGTAAAAGGCTTACTCCAGGAATTGTTCTGGCCTTATTGTCCCTTAGCTATGATTCTTTTGTATAGATTCTGCTTACAGTGCTTGTCTGAGTCTCTCTTATCCTTCATGGAATATGAAATTTGAAATCCAGAAGCTTTTTCTTCATTAGAAAAGAGTTATCTTCTAATAAGTAACTTACATGGAAGATGTAGGTCCTAAGGAAAAGTCCTAGAATGGAAAATGGTAATCACTTTTCCCATTTTTTCTTACATTCAAAATAGCTCTTGACAATTCTATGAGTACTGAAAGTGTTTTTCCCTTGGAAAAGCACTTGCTTTTCACCAATAGTAAAACAGCAAGGATTTTTGTTGTTAGATATTTCCTCTCTGATTTTTTTCTATCTAAGTATGTTCCCAGAACTAGACTCCAGTCTCCTCTTCATCCCTTTCTCTCCTCACAAACTCCTCTCTTCTCTAGCCACAGAAAATACCAGGGAACATAGAGGAAATGTGAAGGGTGAAGACAGAATTCTCTCTAAGGTCACAGAAACAGGAGATGGGCTGTATCGATGCTCTTCAAAATTTTCTACCACAATAGATCATTTTAAAGTTCTGTGGAGATTAAATACATCACAGGACATTGACCTGTCCATCTGAAAGTAAACCAATATAAAACTGGAAATTTGTTATTTTATACAATTCAAGTAAATGTGAATTTTGTATTCTACATTCTGTGCCACAGTTTGTATAAATGTATAAATATGACTTAACTCATGAAATGTTTCATTTTCAACTTTTCTTTACAATGACCCTTGAAGTTACACTATATTTCGTATAATGACTTCTTTGAATTTTTTTCCTTGCATATTGACTTTTCACCCAAAACACACTAAATAAATGTACTGTAAGAGTGCTACATCTACAACATTGCTTCAGGCAAGCACACTCAATTTACTTGTCACTATAGATTCTAGCCAGGGAATATCACATGAAAGAAATATGAACTATGCCTCATTTTTTTAATGATCCCAAAATGCTTATTTTTGAGTAAATACACCAAATACACCAAACTTATTTGTTGCATATGAGTTTACATGCAAAGGTGCTGGTTGTTTTGGGGTACTCAACCTTTTAGCCTTTATTTTGTTGCCCATCCAGATATTATTTGTTCAATAACTTCATTTTTAAATAGTTTATGTGTGAACTAGCCATGAGCCCCAAAAGGTTCAAAATTCATTGACATGTGTGGAATAGAAAAAATGTACCTTCCAAAGGCGAGTCTTAGCTGCTACCACCATTTTTTAGGCAAAAATCTATGTATTTTCAAAATAGATTTTACTTATTACTAACATAAATAGATTTTACTGATTACTAACATAAATTTTTCCCTTGTCTAATTTTCCCTCTAGCTGTGAAAACTATTTGGTTCTTTGAACTAGGATGTACCATAATCTTTCCCATGAAATCAATGACTTTTTGTCTTTTAATGGCACAATTAGTGGCATGATTTTCAGCAATTAATTAAAGTTGTAAAGCAAAGTAAGAATATGTATGCAATTGGTGACATTTCTAAATTACTTGCAGTCAAGTGAAATTGACTTTCCAAGAAGATACACCAGGTTTCCTTCACACTTCAACTACTTCTAGCAAACTTGTAAGTGGATTAGTTGGATGAGAGTAAGGCAAGAGAATAGATTTTATCAATTTATCAGTCACGAGTTTCTCCCTCCTCTTATACCTCATTGTTCCTGATGTAATGTGGAACAATCTCAATACAGAGATGGATCTATAACTCCATTTTCTCGGGGGGGGGGAACATGAGGACGATGCTGATTGAAAATGCTGAGGAACCCTCCTGCAGCCTCACAGACAAGCAGTATCTGGGGCTGCCTTAATCAAAGAAAGAAAGTGAATTTAAGTGGAAAGAACCAAAATTGTGTTATTGAATATTACAGTTTCATTTAGCCTCAAACTGATCGTCTTTACAAATGTTTCTTAATGGCTGATGGCTAACAATCAAAGATGGGGAACTTCTGCATGAAACAGAGACTTTAGAATCAGAGCACATCTATTGCAGTAAAAAGTGAGATTCATTCTGAGCCAGAACTAAACTATCTGAGCTCAAGTTGATTGAAATTCTGTGCAGGGAAAGAAATGAGTTTGGACGTACTCTCACAAGAAGCCTTGTGGCAGGTGGAATTACTGCCATTCTTCTTTGTGCTTTCATTTCTCCAGTCAGGGCTGCTGTGATTGTGCTTGTCAAACACCTAGCTGGCCACAAAATCAGTCCTCAACACCCCTGGCCCTTCCACTAGACACCAGGGCCACTTGAGACTAGGCAGATTGTATCTATTTCCTGCTTTATTTCTTCTCTCATTTTTCTGTGTAGTCACTTGAAGGATATAAAATTGTTCTCTTACAGTATTTATCATTCTCATTTCTATTCCATGCTCCTTGCACACTGTTAGCATATGACAGGTGATCAAAAACAGTTGTTGAAAGAAAGTACCTCCCTTTATTTTTCTAAAATAATGAAACTTAGAGGAATTATATGTTTTCTTTCTTTGCTTCTTGACTTCTCACTTTTCAATGCTATTGTATCATTTGCAAGAATTTTCCACTTCTCATTTCACTCACAATATCTAAGAATATCTTTTATAGACCTGATTCAATATTATATGAATAAATACATTCGTAACACAATCACTGTTTTTGTTCTCATGTTTACTTTAATGTCTCTGATAATGTCAAATATTTCTTTTTAACTTTCCATCTTTGGATTCAGCCTTTATGTTCCTCTTCATTGTTTCACTTCATGTCATTTGCTTACTAATCTTTTTTCATGAGATTCTTTCCATCGGAGATGGTGACAGTAAATGTTAGAAGAATACTAAAAGCAACATAGAATATTTATACATCATTTTACATTGTACATAATGCTTTTGCATAATCATCCCTCTTGAAAAATATTAATTTTCCAGTATTTCCTGACTCATTAATCCTTGCTGTCATGTAGATGCATACATTTGAAGCTACTCCACCTTCTTCTTTTTTTCTTTTTTTCGTATAACAAAAGTTTATTTGGGGGGAAAGATGGAAGAAAAAGAAAATAGACAGCTACCATGAGGCGGTAGAGAGTTGCAGAGCTGAAAAGCCTCCGCCTTTTCTTTTTCAAAGTTTTTTTCCTAAAAAAGTGACTCTTGTCCATGTCATCACTTTTTATCTTTCTTACCGCCTGGTGACATTTTCATCCCTTACAAGATGACTATTACACTGTTTGAAGAGGAATTTTATCATCCTGAGCTCACGAGTAATTTTTAATAATAGTAAGCATCATGCTGTGCTAAGCACTTCACATGCGCTGATTTAGATTAACCACGTAATAATCCTCTGAGGAAAGCACCATCACTGATCTCATTTTCCACATCAGGAAAGAAGTTAAAGAAATTAACAGCAGGCCCGGGATGACTAAAATGCTAGTCTAAATGTATTTCATAAATTTATATTCTTAACAATTACACTATCAGACTCTTCTAAATCTACCAAAATACAGCCTGTAAGGAACCACTTTCTGTCCTTAGCTCAGAACATGGAGTGAATCGTAAGCCAGGTCATAAGCAGGAGCTGAGGATGGAGCTCAGTGATAGTGCGTCCACCTAGTATGTGGGGGCCCTGGGCTAAAACTCCAGCACCACTGAAGAAACAAGATTGTCCTCTAATTTCTACACCAGGGTGTATCCTATTTTGCTGTGCTATTTCTAATTCAGAAAACACACAGGATATCCAGTGTTATGGTCAACAATTTAAAGAGATACAAATTAAAGCAAATCTATTACATAAAACCAAAATAAGTATATCTAGGAAGTCTGGGTCTCCACGTGTGTGGAAAAACATCCCTGGCATAGTTAGCCATTCCGCAGGAAAGCATCCCTCCAGGAATTCTCATGCCGTTTGAGAGATGGGCAAGTAAGGGACGCACGTGGAAACCTGAGATGAGCTGGCTGTGTCATGTACAGAGTGTAGCTTGGGGAAAATGGTCTAATGTGAAGGCAGTAAGTGAAGAGTCCATTCCTTCAAGGAAACCCTCCATGAATCATTCTGCTGGGAAGCCTCTGTCCCCTTCACAGAAGCCTAGAGCACATTTTCCCCATGGACTTCATGGCATCTGCTATAATGAATGAATGTTCCTCCACCCAGCTATGCCTACAACATTGCTGCCACTGGGGAATACCCCAGTTATTAAGGGCTCAGTGGAATATGCTCTGCCTCATTTAGTCATGCCAAACAGGCTGCTGATATCTGAAATTAGAAATAAAAAGTCCGGAGCACTTCAAAGAAAACAGATTCCACTGATATTCTTATTTCCTCACAAAAAAGAAATAGTATTTCAGTATGGCAGCTGCTCCAGATTCCAAAGTGGGCCACATGTTTTGTGACAGCTGCTGACATAAGCAATCTCCTGAGATTAAATCTTTCAGTGTATTTTGTACAGAAGTAGTGGAGTCTTTGCCTGCAGGCTAAATCTTAATTTAAAATATGATCCCATTCTGTTCTCTCAATGCATGTATGAAACAATACAATATAAAAACGACAACAAATACTACTCATGTTTTTAAACTATTTAGAGAATATGAACAAAGTATTCAACAAAAACAAGTGTTGACAAAATTTTTTAAATGATTTCTTGGTTGTCAGCATAGAATAATGTATACCCTAAGAACTATGTAAAATGCTACTTCTGAGAATCTCCGCCTGACATCTACAGCATTATGGGCTTATAAATCCACGTTCTCTCTTCCAGCCTTTACTTCTTGTAATTCATTTTGACCAAGCACAAAACTAGACAAAATAAGGAGTTTCTGAAAGAGGATTAACATCTTTTTAAAAGCACCAAAGTGTCCCTCGTTTCGTGTAAATATGGGACATGTTTTTAGGAGATTCCTTCTGCTGTGGCCAATTAAAAATAAACATACAGTTAAAAAATATAAGCATACAGTTAATGGGGGAAAATGCCACAACCCACAGAAGAAAGGCATATGCTCTAAGGGAATGGAGACATGTTTGCCAAAACTCTGAAACTCTGAAGCACTTCTTCCTGGAGGAAGATAACAGAAGTTCCCTGTGAGACAGGTGTCCTGCTCTGCCAAACAAATGCAAGTGACTCCCTCTCCTAGAATTAGCCCGTCCCCCTCCAACCTCGGGGACGCTCAAAGCTCCCCTTGGGTGGCAGCAGACCCAGAAGGTGCCACTCTCTTCCCCACCTTTTCAGAAACAAAGTCTGTCTTGGTTAGTGACACCACAGAGATGTGATTTTAGTCAGTGCTAGAAGTTGTCTTAATGTGCAGTATTACACTGTTCTGTAGGCTTCCCAGATGCACCCAAACTTTCCATATTTTATATCAAGTTCAATGTAAACACTATTCCAAGATGGTCGAATTACAATAAACTTCAACCTCCAATATTATTTCCAAAAGAAAGATGTGTCCCTGCCTTGCAGAATTGTTGAGTACTTAAAAAGACTAAGAATGAAATATCAACCTTCTTTTTTAAATACATAACAAGAAGCAATATTTCTAAAACAGAAACTTGCCTTTAACCTAAATTACCTAAGTCCTATGTAGGTCTCTGTGAGATCTTACTTACATGTTAGAAAACATGCTTATAAATGTCTCCTAATTAACATCCTAATTAAATGTCAAAATGGAGGGTCATTTTGGATAGAGGAGAACGATAAAGTGAAATCATTCCATAATAATTAAACTAAGGTGAGAACCGTATAGTGCCAAAGTTTGTTTGCTACAATAGATCTTGTTCATAACCTATAGATGGCTTGAGGGGATCTGGTTCACATTTTTAGATACAAGGGAAGTATCAGAGTACAGAAACCCAGATTCATCTTTTATGAAAATTACAGGGTTGAAAGCATTTTTAACGACCATCAATTCCACTACTAATCTATAGACTGAACCTATCTAATGCTTCTCCCATGGTGTTTCCCAGTATATATTTGAATATATCTATTACAGTGCCTTTCAGTTGTAAATAATATAACTTTGACTAACTTAAATAATAAAGCTAATTCATTCATTCACATAATTAAAGTTTAGATGTAGGTTATATTTCAAGGAAGTCTTCATTCAGGGGCATAATAGGCCACTATGGTGCCACGTTCTATCCAGGTCCCCACTTGGTCCTTGGTCGTGTGAAACCTTCCTGAAGCTAACCTCCAGCATGGTTACTGGAGAGCCCAGCCCTCAGCTACATGCCACCTGCTTCACCTGCAGCAGGAACTGTCCTGACAACTCAAGCAAAGTCCAGGCTTGCTATGCTATGCACCTTAAGTCACACTCGGGAGCCAGTTTCTGCGGCCCAGAAGTTGAACCTCCTGTTTGGCTTACCCTTGATCATGTGTTCCACTCTCAGAGCCAAGACTGATATCAGTTTTTCCAGAACTCTGCAGATTCTCAATGATAAATCAGGACTTCTAAGAGAAAGTGGAGGATAAAGAAAATGTGGCCAGCAGATTCAATGTGTCCAGTGATGAGGATCCTTTTTTTTTTTTTTGCAATTGTTTTCCTTCTGCACTAGAATATATTTGGTAGCCAGAAGGTATAACTATTCTGTGCCAATTGTGTATTCTAAACAATTGCAATTAATTCTTCTATTCATCTGTAAAGTTCATATGTAAAGTTCTATAAAATATATAAAGATTTATATAATACTTTTATCCACCTTTCCTGCATAAGCAAAATATTAAAATAATTACACCTATTTTAAATTTTCATCACCCTCCCCCCCTCAAAAAGTTATATTAAGGGCAAATGTTGTCATGTTACCTGTAATTACTGGTCTGTGTTTATCAAAAAACAACACTCAAAAGACAAGGAATTTGATGGGTAAATTCTGGTTTGTCCAACGCCTTATGTGACTCGTCTCTGCACCATTAGTGAAGCAGCAACTGACAACTGTAATTTGCAAGCTATCAGTAAAATTAAGTAACAGAAGTAACAGGCAAGTCTTCAAAACAATACATGTTCTCGTAACACACAGAGAACATCACAGTTGTGTATATGTATAAGGTTATTCTCACATGCCAAGTGGAGTAACTCAGGTTATATATTATTATTTACAATGCTTATTGTACTTATTACTCTACTGTTACAAAAAATTCTGCCTTCACAGTCATGGATTTATTTTCTTTTGCGGGCTATCTCTCAAATAGTCTGGAGGGAATGAAAACCAGAGTGACTCTCAATTCTCTTAGCTTTTACCATTTTTTGCCTTTAGATGTTCTCAGACAAAATGTCCTCCTTGATTTATACATCTGTAATTTTAAACTGAAGCTTCACAGTTTACATGACTCACTTTCTTATTAAGTCATCGTTCACAGACATGTTGTCTAAGTGCCAGGAGAAATGTGATTGTTTGGGGAGGAAAACAAGAGAGGTTGAAGTATTTTTCTTCAAAGCTGCTCACTAAACTCTTTGGAGAAATGCTTCTATGCAGAATCGTATTTGCCAACATCACAATAGCTTGTAAATATCTGAAGATAGAGAACATTTCTTATTTTTATTGTATTCTAAGTCTTAGCTCAGTGCCAAGCTTAAGATAGGTCTTAATGTATGTTGGATACATAAATAATTGACACTGGTTTGATATATTTTAACACTATATTTAAACACACTTCCTTTATTAAAGGGGAACAAGGGAGGAGGTTGGGTGAAGGAGAGGAAGGGAAAAGAGAAAAAAGAGAATAAAAGGACAAAAATGGAAATAATGCTGTTGTAATGAAGGATGGAAAGAAGGGTTCAAGGGAGGGGAGGAAAATGAGAAGAAAAAGAATCAAGATGTATTATGTAAGTGTACAAATTCCCTATGATTTTATGTATATCAAAAGTATACAAATAAGATTAATTTTAAAAATATAGTTTCTAGGTGAAAATTATAATTCGGCAATTTAAAGTTAGTTGTGCTTTTTTTGATACAAATGCCAACTGAATAAAATATCTGACCCTGGCCAATTATTTTGTGCTCTTGTAAAGCTCATATTTAAGGGCAGGTCAGTGGAGCAGAGGGGATGACAACTCAGCTACTCTTCAGGGAAATTATGTAGAATTAAGGGACTCTTTAAGTGGTGTCTTTAGAAATACAAACTATGGCTTTCCCAGGCTTTTCCCACACAAACACTGAGACAGTGCCTTTGTACAGCAGCAACTGACAAATTTTATCATCTACTTCAGACTCCTCTGTATTCTACAGCACGAGAAAGAAACAGGACTGCGTTTGGAGCAGGAAAGATGACAAAGATAAATTAGATTATACAACTCGTTTCCTTTGGTATCTTACACTAGCCAATGAGTCATTTTGCATATTATAGTATCTATCTCATAATAACAACTAATGTTTGAAGACAATGGTGAACATTGGGTTTTTTAAGTGAAATAAAAATGAACTTTTGCTACCCAGATTTACCTCTAGGTTAAAAAGATGAACGTCAGCATCCTCACTTGATAATATGTAGGGTCCTGGTTATGTTAGAAGGTGCTGCCTGTGTATCAGCCCATCGCCCATGAAAGTTTACGGAATGGCAGAATGTGTCATTATTAAAGAGTAAAGCTTTCTACGTGACTGCAAAACGGCCAATTGAAAAGTCACTGACTACATATAATTCTCAACAGTGACTTTTGATTTTTTGCTGGAGGAAAGGTAGAAAGTCTGAATTAGATGAATGAAGCAGGTCCATACAGACTTAGTAAAAAAACAGTTTCGCACAGGAGACCTTTCCTATAAAGTCTTACCTTCTGTAGCTAAAAAGAGGCATTTTGAGGTTTGCTAATTCTAATAATGCTACTAATACCACCTAGCAATTAACTGCTGATTTCTGAACATCACCAGCAAGCTCATTCTTGAGTCTTTATTCACTTGCAAATTCATAACTTGTTTAGGCTAATTAACTCAGTTTGTACTTGAAGTCCTACCATTAATCCTGTTACATAAAAACAAGTTTGTTTGGCTGTTAAACAGTTTAAGGGTGAGACAGAATCTCTTTGTGGTCGATGCACGATTATGAAGCTGTGCTGCTCAGAAAGCACACTTAACACAGACATTTCTTGTTTAAGCACTGTTTTTTACAGAGGACTTTATATTTAGTCAACTTGATACTGCCACATTCTTGATGAAACATGTAGATGAATACACAGAGAACAGAAGGTGATGGGATAGCTAAGAGAAAAGATAAGACTGAGTTAATGTGGACTAAATCAGGCCCTCGGGAAATATTCACACACTACTCCAAAATGTAATAAGAAACTCACAAGAGGTGATTTAAGGTTTTGTACTATTTTTTCCTAGATGCAAAGAATGCTTTGTAGTCTATCCCCTGTAAATCGCTACCAATACTTACTCATAGCCACTATGTCAACAGGAGACTATGTTCCTTGTTCATCAACATTTTTACACAGTACACACACACAGACACACACACACACACACACACAACTTCTTATCTGATTCTTTTCACTTCTACTTAGAGCATTTTTATGTGTCAGCATCAGTTTCTTAATTGGCACTGTTTATGGTGGCAAAGTATTCATTTAAATTTATTAGTGGCTCTTTCAAGTTATTTCTGGAACTTTTCCACAGATAACATGAGATTACATTCACTCTTCTTCTAATTTTAGGGTCCTCCTTACCATAAGTGTTTAAAGGTGTCATTTTAAGAAAAAGGCTACTTAAAATTGTGTGTCCCCTGAAAGTTAAGGCCATAATTTTTCCAAAAGGAGTCAATCAATTTTCAGTCATGTAGTGACATAGGACAGTCTATTAGCACTACACTTCACCAGGGGATGACATTTTTCCTAGAATTGCTCTTAATTACAGTTAAGGATCTACTTAGTACTGTACTTATAAACATCAAACATTTTAACAAGAATTAGACATAAAACTCTAATTTAATCCTAGATCAACTATATGAAGACCTGTAATTGCTTCAAGTTCTTCATTAACTATTTCATGAAGTTTTTTTCTTTTTTTTTTTTGGTGCCAGGGATTGAACTCGGGGCCTTGCACTTGCTAGGCAAGCACTCTAACCACTGAGCTAAATCCCCAGCCCCTCATGAAGTTTTTAGTGCCATCACATAGCTTGTTTTCTCTTGGTGAATATTTTAAAGCCAGATATGATGCTTTTTATTGTATAAGTTTTATATAGTGGTCATATATGCTATAATAACTTATCTTAAACTATTCTAATTATCTTCAAAATGCCTCTTGGCGTCTGAGTACAAGAATAAAAATATAGACATCTTCACAAATGTAAAGCCAACAAAGAGATACACAGTTGTCTAAAATTTTTACAGGAAAGAAAATATTCTTAAGAGCATTATATGAAAGCAAAATTCTGGAGATAAAGCAAATGTTCATAGACAAGGAAATTAATAAGTATGTTTTTATGATATTCATACAATAAAATTCTCAAGGACAGCAAAAATTAGTGAATTACACTTTTTAATATCACATGGAAGAACCTTATAAAAATGTTTTTAAAAGCAAGTAGCAATATAACCCAAATTACCACATTATGTAAGTTATAAATATTGCAAAACTGAAAATATTGACAAAATTATAAAGGAGAAGAAGTTGCATTAATTAATGGATTAAAACAGGTCAATACTTAAAAATGCTAAAAAAAAAAACCTCAACTGATGAAACTCTGTTTGTTAGGAGTTCTTAAATTTGAAATATCAAAAACAGTAGTTGGTAAATGAGTGGGGACATTTATAGAAACTTACAAAATTATTTGAGGGAGAATTTCATAATTGCATTTTTCTAGAATTTATCACTTTTGGGTTTTAACTCTCCCAAGGCTACTTGTTTCCCCAACAGAATTTAAAAACCAAACTAAAAAGAACCACATTGGGGGTAAATACTTACAATTTTTACATTATCTTACTTAAGTGGTTTCAGATTTTATCCACCCATAAGAAGAAAAGTCTGTAAATACCAATTCACTTTTGCCACTAATCCAGAGGGTAGACAGACCCATTATTTTGCAAAATATTATGCTTACTTTGTTCATTTCTCTTGGCAAAGGAAAATATTCTTGTGAAAAAAAAATGACCACAAAGACCACTGGAAATACATGATACAGAAGAAAAACTCTTTCCATAGTTATGTCATTAAATTGGATTATCCAAAAAAATAAAATCTCAGTGGTGTTTTTCTTCATCAACTCACAGATTATTCTAGGAGAAAATCATCACCCGGCCCCTGGCAGGGGAAATTAAATTATAGTAATTGTGAAGAATGATCTTCAAAATCTTATGTCAGAATTTTTAACTCCCCAGAAATCTTTTTAGCCATAACTAAAAAGAAAAGGCAATTATGTGATCCTTATCGGGTTAAATAAATTCTTAAAAATAGAAATATAAAGTAAAGTTAACCACAAGTAAGCATATTTCATTTCTCTAAAGTTACTGCATGTTCTGTAAATGGATGTACTATTATACAAAAATACACTATGGCCAGGGAGAAAGCTGGATCTAGAGGAAGTAGATTAAATTCACCAGAACCAAGTCTGGGTGGAATAAGTAAGTTCATAAGGATGAAGGGTATAATCAAGGGACAGTGCACAAATTCCTGGGATCATTCCTGGGAAGATGAAGCTTGACTTTGTTTTAAAGATCAGTGTCATTATTTTCTTTCACTCACCAAATACAGTTCAGGTAAGAAGTTAGCATGTAGAATAGACCAGCAAAGAGTCTAGAAATTTAATACTGCAAATTAGCAAAAATATCACAACAGACGAGCAAAAGTTGATGTTAGAAAATCCATCTGAGGATTAGATTTAATTTAAAACACCTACAGAAAGAGAAGCAATCATTATTGGGAAAATATTTCCTTAAGAACCAAAACATGAACACCAAGCTGGAATAAGGAAGAAATTTTTTTGACTAATTATTGTATGAATTGTTGAAAAAGGTTTAGAACGCCAAAAAGAAATTTATCAGAGAGGGTGTAGTGGAAGGCAACTGGAATACCAGAACCCAGATTCTGGCACAGGGATTCTGGCACTAGAGAGGATTTAGGTGCAATATTGACATTGGAGGCTGAACCACAACAAAATAAACAAAAACAAATCAAAGGGGGAAAACTCTTACAAATAGAGAGGCAGTCTAAATAGCAAGGGCAAAGATAAAACACAGATAGTCTAAAATTCATTAAACACTTCTGCCTATGTCAACATTATCTCTAGAGAGAACAGTGACTATGTAGAAATTTGGGAACACATACTTCAGATGTTGGGAAAATGGTGTAGAATCTTAGCTCCAAGAAAAATCAACCAAGCCAGGCCTAGTGGCACATACTTGCAATCCCAGCACTTGGGTAGTCTGAAGCAGAATTGCAAGTTCAAGTCCCACCTGGGCAATTTAGCAAGACCCTATCTCAAAATTTAAAAAAAAAAATTTTTTTTTCTAAGGAGCTGGAAATGTACCTCAGTGGTAGAATACCACTGGGTTTCATCCCTGGTACCCCCATTCCAGCCCCCCCCCCAAAAAATTCAACCAAATGTTTATGAAATGTAGCAGAAACTATGGGTAGGTCTTTAGAATCAGATCTATATTGTTTCTTGTAACATGAAAACTTTATTTATGCACTGTGCATTTTGTTCTGAGAAATGATCAAGACACTCACCGACTAGTGGATGAGCAGAAGAAAATCAGCAATGGTACACGATCAGTGCTTTGTTAGGAGGTGAGTGTGTGTAGGAGGGGTAACTAAGCACAAGCGGAATATTACTAGGAGAAAGTAATGTTGGTGCTGCTGACGAGTTTGATAAGGCAGGTAGCAGGAATAGTTATAATAAAACATGAAAATGCAGCAAATGTAGAGTTCTAATGTAGCTGGGAGGAGTAAAAATCATTACTTTAAGAGTCTGAATTCTAATCCTCCCTCAATTTTACTCAGCTTTCTCTTTAATAAAATTGAACAGCTGATCTGTGATCTTAGAGTAATAATTCTTCTACTCTGTGTGTAAGTTTCCTTATGGTAAAACGGGTTAACATCTGCCACAATTTCATATAAGGATTTAAGACTCAGAAGTATATTGTAAACTATTTTAATATTGTCACTTCATACCTAGATATAGACTTATAAAATTCTAAAACAAAACAGTTAAGTAGTCCTCTCATTCTATGGATCACAAAGATGACAAGTGAATGGAATCCAAGGAAACCCATTGCTGGCAATGTCCAAGAGAGGGTACAAATGTCTTGGAACTACCCAAACGGTAGCTATTTCTGACCTCTAAAGATCCATAATACACCTGTACTGATATATTTAATGGCCTTTACTCAAAGTCCAAATCTCAATTCAAAGTCTAGGTTAACTATTGCTTGAGCCAGATCAACATGGCAAAGCAAAAAAGTCCAGATGCAGTAATCAAAACAAGTTATTATTTACATAACTAGTATCTTGTCTGCCTTAACATTTATATAAATGTTAACTACTTGCCAACAACTTTCACCTATTAATTCATTTCTCTTTCCATCCATTCTTTAAGACAGAGAAAACACGTGAGTGACTTGCACAAAGTCAAGATGTGTACTAGAACACAGTTATTTTGTCTAAAAATTCAGCAGTTTTTTGGCATAGTATGGTACCATAACAGACATGTGGATCAATAGAACAGAAATAGAAGATACAGAAACATCTTCAGACACATTCAGCTATTTGATCTTCAACAAAAGGGCCAAAAACATATTGGAGGAAACAGCCTATTCGATAATTGGTACTAGGAAAATTGGATATCTGTTTGCAGAAGATTGAAACTGGACCAATATCTTCCACCATGTACTAAACTAAAATCAAAATGGATCAAAGATCCACACACTGAAACAGAAACATAGAACCTATTAGAATATAAAGTAGGTAAAACACTTGTAGTCATAGGTGTAGGCAAGGGCTGTCTAAATAGAACTCCAATTGCTCAAGAAATAACAGCAAGAATCAACAAATGGGATTACATCAAAATTAAAGGCTTCTGTACAGCAAAGGAATCAATTAGTAGGGTGAAAAGACAGCCTACAGAATGGGGAAATTTTTGCCAGCTATTCCTTAGACAGAGGACTGATATCTAGAATATATAAAGAACGCAAAAAAATTAGACCACCTGAAATAAAAGATCCAATCAAGAAATGGCAAGTGAAATGAACAGACACTTCTCAGAAGAAGTACAAATGGACAACAAGCATATGAAAAACTGTTCAACACCACTGGTCATTAGAGAAATGTAAATTAAAACAACACTAAGATTTCATTTTAAACCATGAACAATAGTAATCATTAAGAAATCAAAGAATAACAAATTCTAGCATGACTGTGGTGAAAAAGGAACCATTCATCATTGTTTGTGGAAATGTAAACTAGTATAACCATTATGAAAATTAGTATGGAGATTTCTCAAAGAACTAAAATTAGAAAGTCCATATGACTCAGCTATTTCCCTTCTAGGTATCTTCTCAGAAGAGCTAAAGACATCATATTACAGTGATACATGCATACCAATGTTGTATCAACACAATTCATAATAGCTAAATCTTGAAGGCAGCCTGTATACCCATCAACAGATCAATGGAAAAAGAAAATATGGTATCTATACATAATAGAGTACTGCTCAGTTACAAAGAAGGATAAATTTGAGACATTCGTAGGACAAATGCATGCTCCTGGAAAATACAATGTTAAGTGAAATAAATCAGACACATAAGTTTAAATATTGTATGGTATCTCTCATTTGAATAAGGCAAAGTAAAGAGCATAACAAAGCATGGGGAGATGGCAACAAGGGGCAGCACCTCTTGCAGATGAGAAGGGGTCCAGGAGACCCAGGGCAAAGGGAGAGGGGAAGTATGAACAATGAAGATATGATATGTATAGGTACAGTATCAAATATGCACAATGAATATACACATTATATGTCACAAACATGAGCTAAGAATAACCACAACAAGAAGAATGAAAATGGGGCAAGGGGATATAGAGACAGAGGAAGGGAAGTAGGTGGGACAGGGAAGGGGATTAAAAAAAGAAATTGGGTATATTATGTACATGTACTTACACCTCAAGATGAATGTAAACTCCATGTACTGCAAATATGTACTAATAAAATTTATAAAAGCAACAACAACTACAAAAAAACAGCATTTTTTTCATATTATGACCAAAATTCTCTCTAAAGGTAACCTAAAGCATAATAGAAGAAATGTACTCATGTAAATGCCATATTCCTTTCTAAATTCACTTAAAATTCTACATTATTTTATTTGAGAAGTAATTAATTTAAAAATATTTAAAATTATTAAAAATAATATCTTGGGTGAAAAAAACATTCCATGTTTATAAACAAATGGCCATTGCTCTGTATCATTCTGAATGCTAAGTTTTAAAAGAAAGGAATATTTTATGTTTGTTTTGTGCTTAACAAATTCAATCTAGTACCCTATATAGGGCAGAGAGAGGGAGAGAGAGAGAGAGAGATTTGGATCCTGGCTAATAATTATTGCTGTATTATAAAAAAAACCAAGAGAATAAGAGTCCAAAACTTGCATTTAAATCTGTATGTCTTGCATTGAAGTGGATAAGAAAATGCATGTTGACTGTCATATTTATAACTATGTTTTCTAAAATATTAAAGTAGACTGGGAAGCACATACTTTAATAACAACCTGGAAAACCTTTATCTGTCTCATTGATGTTACCAGTTTCCAAAATACCCCTACGATGCTAAGAAAGGACAGCTCCTGAAATGCCAGTATTTTGGGGGACTGTATGTGAGCAGATGACACTTATTTTCAGATTGTTCTTGTATGAGTGTGTAGGGAAAGAACCCCTAGAGTCAAACACAGATAGGATGAGCTGCACAGACTTGCTGGGCTCCTGCCTGGGTTTGCACGAGGCCTTCATTAAGTCTGTGGATCAGCCTACAGGGAAGTCAGCACTGCTTGTGCAATTCCCGTGTTTATGGCTTTCTCTTTGACAAAGGGACTGTTTGTTGTCTGACTCTACCTGTTCGCACAAGTGAAGGACAAATCAAGGCCTCTCAAACTCATGCACCCAGCAGAAAATGAAACCGGAATGTACAGATGTGGAGATAGATTTCTTTTGTTTCTCTCCTTTTTGTATCTCTCCTCAGATAACTCCAGGATGTTCTTTTATTTAACAAGAATCATAAAGATGATTATGAAGATGTACATTCATAAAATCACCAATGTTCTGGAAAGATATTGGTAATTTATCAGTCATATTTATGTTGTGCGTCAAGGCTTCCAAAATATTTGAAATATTATATTAATAATATCCATTAAATACACTTTAGAAATAGAAGTAGAAAAGCAAAACACCCAAGTTCTATCCCCTCATATACAGTCATGCTGAGTTTTAGTACTTATTCCTTTCAGATTTTTTTTCCTCAATGTAGCTCTTTCATTATTTTCATCATACTGGAGACACACTCTGCATTATTTTTATCTTTCAGACATTTACTACATATTTTTTATACGTATTAATTTGTTTCCCCACTCTTTCATTTATTGTAACAAAAAACATATGTTAGGCACTTAACACAGGCCACATGCTAGACCTGTAACAAAGAAAGACGTGGTTTCCATGCACATGGAGAACATGCTTATGGAAGGTAGAAACTTGTGCATAAGAACATGCCTTACCATTTCATAAAGAACTAGAATAGGAAATTATATTATAGGAGCACACAACCAAAGCTATACAGTATAGCACATAGACAAAGCTCAAGCTTCCTGACATAGGGAAGTATGTGTAAAGGGCCAAAAACAAAAGATGTGGTATTAAGAAACTGAAAATAAGTTCGGGATAAGTACACTATAAAGTTGTTGGGGACAGAAGGCAACAGAAGTGGCTAGAAAAGTAAGATGACTCCAGGAAGTATTCAATCCAGGAAGTATTTATTGAGCATCTACTTTGAGCCAAGCACCTGCAATAAATTGATGCGCACTGCATAAGTGACATTTCTGCCCTTGCCAATCCAAGGTGATTACAAAAATCTGTTGACTACTACAATGGGAGAGCATCTGTTGTTACTTAAATATTCAGCAAAGACCTGAACTTAGTTAAAGGGGTGACCAAATATCTCACAGAAATACTGACAAATGTTCTAGTGTTTAAATGGTGAGCCAGACTTCACCAGACAATCAGAGTGTAAGAAATAAAAAATCAGAAAAAGAAAGAAAGGCTGAGGGTCTTCTAAGCCATATTAAAGAGTTGAGTTTTTATCATAATATTTTGAGGAATGTAAATACCAGAGGCACGTTTTTGAATTTTCATTTAAAGAACCGTAATGAAGAGACTGGGTCAGAGGACCAAGACCACAGGCAGGGAATAAGGGGCGGGGTGATAGCACAAACGCAATTGGAGATTGGCACTGCGAACTGCAACTCTGCAGGGGGTTGGACAGATTTTAGAGCTAGTTAGGAACAAAGTGCCCTGGAATTTGTCATGATAGTCTATGGACAAAGAAATGAAGTTTTAGGGAGTATTCATTCCATTAAAGACAACGGCTCGGGTCAATGCTGGATCTTTCCAGAACAGAAAACAACAGTGACAAATTGATGTGAAGAGGAAGGAGGTGCGTTCAGTGGGAAGCATGCTATTTATGGAGTGCTTTTTGAGACATTCAGATGAAGATGCCCAGTGCAGGGCTATAATTTGCAGGGGATTGTTTTAGTTTTTAATTTTTTGTTTCCTTGTTTGTTTTTGTTTTGCTTTCTTTTTTGAAGCAGGGTCTCACTAGATAGTCCAGGCTGACCTTAAACTCATTATGTACCCCAGGCTGGTCCAGAATTTGCAGTCCTTCTGCCCCAGCCTCCCAGATGTTGGGATGACAGGCTTGTGCCACCACACCCACTAATTGACTTAAAATACGCATAATCACAGAACCTTAATACTAAATTCTATTGCATTCCCATGGGGGAAAAAAAGAGCAGTCCTTTTTTCCTTTAGCCTAGGAGAGATTTGGGCTAAGCAAGGTTACACTTTGTGCATACTGTTCTTTGATTTTCCTGAAGATTAGGGGTCCCCAAGATCACTGGAGAGAGGTGTATCCAGGACCTAATTGGGCCCAAATTTTGAGTTTGAGACAAACACTTCAACTCACATGGAGGGAAAGATTCTTCTCTCCAGTCTGCACCTGAATTGCAGCGCAATCAAGGATGGTTTGGACTCTAGTCACCTGAGGCCATCCTCCCTCCTGCGCCCCACCAGGGCCTTGGGAAAGGAAGGCCCTGTGGACTAGTCTTTCCTTGCTCTGCTGGGTTCTACACACGGGTGTGCACTCTATGAGTCTCCACCTATCGCACTGACCTTTCGGGGTCAGTTTTGTTACTGCGCATTAAGCAGCAGGGAACAGCGTATGTGCATGTACAAGTCTGAAGCTCAGGAGTGAGGGGTCTTATACTACAACATCCATCTTTCAAACGTATCAATATGATTCACATACTTTAGTTTTTAAAATGTCTACAGTAAGAACATTCCAAATCTTACCATTTTACTTATTGCAAAAGACCTGTTGAATACAAAATACGATTATCTGAAAATTCAACTTACACTTTTCAAGTGTTTTGTTTGATTACCAATTTCTTTGGCCAAAAAATGACTAATGAGTAAATGATTATTGACACACCTAACTTTTTAGCCACAAAAATGATACACATTATACTTGATTCTGTTTATATGATCTGTACAGCAGTATATACATCAAAATTAAGTAAACTAAATTAATATGGAGATGGCAATAATCATCTTATTTTCTAATGAAATATAGCAGCAACTTAAAAAATCAAATCTAAACATCTCAGAGACCAAAGAAACATTTCCTTTAAGATTACTATAACTCAAAGAATATAGGTTCTCTGAAATGTAATGAGGGCTTCATAAAAATTAACCTATTATTCAAAAATGATTTATTCATCATATCAAAGTATAAAACTTTTAATTAAAAAATATACTGCACACATCTTAAATTTTAAAAATTCCTTCTTTATATAATTTTTTTCATTGATATGTTTAAGAAAAACAAATATATTCTAGATAGGGTAAGAATATTGTATCCTCTTATTAAATATTTTGTTACTTTATATAATACATGAATCTGTTATTATAAAGGAATCACAAAATTCAGGATTTAAAGAACAAAATATGAATATCACTATAAAGACTATAACTCTCCTTAGGATGTTGTTGTGTCTCATATGGCCTCTGAGGCTCTCCCCACTTTTTTCTTATTTTAATGGTACATTTTAGATGTACATAGTGATAACATTCATCATAGGGGATTTGTACCTGTACATTACATATATTGTTGCTTCTTTTTTTCCCATTTTTATATGAACTAGAATTAGGATTTATTCAATGAAATCACTAACCTCCAAGGAATAATGTTAATATGAACCATTTTTAACTGTGCTTCTACACAATACTTTTAATTTTTAAAAGTAATTAAGCAACTTTCACAGTCTACAAAAATGTGTACTTTAAAAGCCGCAACCCCCTGTGTACCCATCTATTTGCTAAAATAATTAAATGCTATCAAGCATTTGAAAGCTTATGATCATATTACATTTACATTTTTTGAATTTCAGTTTTATCTGATCTACATGGCCCCATCATCCTGTTTAAGCAGTCTAAGAAAATCAGCCTCCAAGCACAACTGCTTTGTAGTAAAAATCCTGGCCGAAGTTTGTTTTCAATGATGACATTTATAAATTCACATAAAGTAAAATATTTTTAAAGCACTCATTTACCACATATTTTAAAAAATGTATTGCTGCAGATTAGCATGTCATGAAAATTTCATAAACTTCTAAATTTTATGTTCTAGTTTTTTCAGTACCTTTTTTTTAAACAAAAGAAAAAGTCAAAAATAATTACAAAAGCATGACTTGCCATTTAATACTATTTGGTCCTCTCTGAGAATGTGCTGTCTCGTACGATCTTTCTTTCTCTCTCAATTCTTAATAATTACATACCATTATGTAGTTTTATATGCAAAGTTTCTTTTTAAATCACTTTCCCATAATACTTTTAAAGCCTCTCATATCATAGCAGATGCTTCTCATTTTTAACTATTAATTTATAATAAATTAATAAGTAATGTATAATAGATGAAGAAACTGCTAGAATTAGTGCAATGTAGACTTGTCATTTTACTTTCCTATAGACATGCAACGTGGCATTAATACAGCAGCTTTGCACCAAAAGAATGTTAAACATTCCTGAGAACTCTTCCTGCATATTTTTGCCTACTGCTTCAGTCATTCTCCTCCTCTTTTTAATGCTGTCCATGTTCACTGTCACCAAAGCTCATCATTTCAGTATAAGACTGGTCTTTCATGTCCTTGTGGTCCAGCAGTAAGACAAACGAGAGATGGTAAGAAAACTTAGAAGAGCTTCAATTCATAGATAAGAAAAGTAACATTTAGAGTGTTTTAATGATTTCCCCTAAAAAACCCAACCAAACACTCTTCTCATCTCTCTGCATCCAATCCTTTTTCTGCTGCACTCCACTCTTTATTTGTTAAATATGGTATGTCTTATCAACATCAGTTTATTTCTAAAGATATATAAAAGCTCACTAACTAGTGCCCAGAAATTTTTTACTTTTTCTTGCTTTTCTACTTAAAGTCATACACAACCATAAACAAATCATAAGTAATTTTCTGATCAGCAAACTCAGTTTATTGATTGTTCCATTTCCTCGCTGTATGGATCAAATTACCTACAAAAGCCATCACTGTGATCATGACTCTATTTTTTAAAGTATAAGAAAAAAATCAAAATTCTTGTGCCCCTCTATGTAAACTACATAAATTCAAGGATTATTATGTTATCTTGGCGCACATGAACCAGAATACATTACACATAAATATGCTTCTGTTCAAGAAATTTTGCACATGGACCATAAACATACTTGGCCGAAGACTTCTTGACAGATACTGCAGACTATGTTCATCATGTCAACCTCTAACATCTCATTTTGATCACCATAAAACAGTTGAGCCATAACATCATTTTCTTGGTGTGAGTTATTAAAAGCCTTTGATGCTGGACTGAAGCTGAGTTTGGTGAAGTAAATCCACTGTCCTTACATCTGGGAGAAATTCTGTTGAAGAAACTACAAAGCATTTTCATATTATTCTATCTATGTGCTATTTTTCCCTTTCCTAACAAAGAAAGAAAAAAGAGTAAGACATCAAATAGGAATGGTGATCAAATAAAAATATATATGAAAGAGGTTTGAAAACTGAAACACAACACAAATATCAAAGATCTAGTGCACATCATCAAGTGAAGGAAAAATGAAGATGTCTTTACTCCTCAATATTCAGTCTTCTTATCATATCTCTTACCACAAGAAGCACAAATGATTAATGTAAATTTTCTCCAAAAGGTAAAGTCTCCTGAGACAATGAATGATATTCCAATGCTACATTCCTTAGTGAGTATCAGGTAGTATTTGTATGGGTACAGTTGGAAATTAACACAATTCAAATAAAACAGCAAGAATACACTCAAAAATAAGAAGGAAAATCAGGAGAGGATGGCTGTAACCAGTTTAGTAACAAAAGCACATAGTCAAAGACATCAGATATGGAAAAGTTCATTGGAATTGAGCTTGGCAGGTTTTCTTCTCTTAGGTCCTCACACAGCTGATTCTAGATCTGACACAGTGGTAATTTCATTCTAAGAAAGCGTTTTAAAAGGCCCTTGTTGGGTCAGAGATAATTACATAACTAATCCTTTTGAAGTTCTATTTCTAGCCAAAACCTGTAATAGAAGCCTATACATTAGAAGTCTTTCAACAATCAAGTCTTCAATTCAAAATAATAGGTTTGGAATAGCTTATGACCTACTGGTAGATTTTGCTTATTCAACAGAAAAACTTACCTGTTATCAGATGCTTCGAGGGGACTATGAGAGTACATTATCAGGTAATGCATTTGAATGAATATCTTACTTTAGCTAATCTCACCAGATTTTCATAAGTATCTCTTTGCTTGGAATCAATGACTAAACTCATGGAAATCTCCTGTACTAATTAATCAGCACAGGAAAAATTTTAAAAAGCAGGGGAGACATGCAGAAAAAATAGACGAAGGAAGACATTCTCTGGTAAATTTTAGAGGAAGAATTTCATCCAGAAAAGAAATACTTGAGACCATATTTTAAAGTGAAATAAATCAGACACACATGTTTAAAGATAGCACTGTTTCTCTTGTGTGAGAAACCCGAAGGGTAAATAAGGACCAAAATGGATGATAGATATTGGGAAGTAGGAAGAAAATATTCAAATGGGAATGGGAACAAGGGAAAGAGAGGGAGAAGGGAAGAGCAGGAATCAGAATAAAATAAATTTAAAAGAAGGGAAGGAGGGCCAGGGATTTAGCTCAGTGGTTAGAGTGCTTGCCTCGCAAGCATGAGGCCCTGAGTTCGATCCCCAGTAGCAAACAAACAAACAAACAAAAAGAATGGAAAGAAAATAATAGAAACAAAGTTTTGTAAAGGGAGAAGGGAAGAAGGATTGAAGGAAAAGGAGGGGAAGGGGAAAAAGGAATTCAGATATAATATGTACAGGTACAGATTTTCTATGATGAATGTGATTGTGATTCCCTATGATAAATGAGATTATGTACATCAAAAGTGTACCAATAAAATTATTTTTTTAAAAAAGGATAGAAATTGAATGTTCACTGTTGGGCACAAAAGAATTAAGAAACGAATAAAGGCAAGGGGCCTTTCTTAGATATCTGTTGGCTGCAGCAAAAATTCCTAATTTTTATCACTGGCCCAAAACTGATGAACTGCACTTCTGAAAAACTTTCCTGGCTATATTCTCCTTTCTCTCCCAGAATTCTTTTCTTTCATTTTGAAAGATGAGAGAATTTTTTCTCTAGCTTCATTATGTAGTACTTTGTAGTATTTTGTTTCCCCTCTGAAAGTTATTATTTCCTGGAGGACCTATTCTACAGTTGTGAAATTTTTGTAGCTCCCCATGCACAACATTGCCTCACAGAGCAGGCATCCATCCCTACAGAGAAAAATGGTTTGTTTTGTCTCCATTTCCCCCGGGACTTGGGACCTCATCTCCATTACCACCCAATACACAGGCAATCTTGGCTCAGCGTGCACTGCGTATTTCCGCAGGACTTCTTTTCCTTTCAAGTGTTTTTCCAGAGCTCTTAAAAATACATTTGCTGTATCAGTGTGTGTTTAACTTTCAGAAAGTGAGTTGTTGAGTCACTGATCCTGTGAGGGTATAGAATGAGGACTGGAGATCAGAGAGAAAAACGTGGGGTGAGGAATCAGTAGTGTTACGCAAAGGAGGCAAGGAATCTGCTCCCTATGGGCAAAAGAAAGGGAGAATCACTGCACCTGACATTGAACTTCCCAATTCAGGCACAGATTAATGGAGATTTACAAACTTCTCTTTGGAATAGCAAATCCTCTTATCAAGGCCAGTAGAATGGGTCCGTATTGAAATATCAGTGGGTTTACCAGTTTCCACAGTAGAAGTAATTTTGGACCTGGAAGATTGGCTCAAGTAAGTGTCCCTTGGCAGACAGAGAACAAAGAGAACTTCAAGAAGACCAACCTTACCCACTCGGCAGCTATGCCTGGTGTTGGTACTCATTTCCCCTTGTGTCACGTGGTCATGACAGAAAGGATCTCAGAAAACATACAGAAGGCAATGCTACTAATGATAACAACACCCAAGCAACAGCAGGAGCCATCATCCACAGAATGCTTCACCCAGTCCAGGCACTAGCCCTGTGCCTACTCGGTGGTTTTAATTGCTCGATTTTGGTACAACTTTAAAATCATGCCCCCTAACCGTCTTTCTGAAAAAATGTTTCTCTAATTATGTGGGGGGGGGTGTCAGTCTTGGATCTCCAGGACTCTGCCAAAAGTCATGGTCATTGAACCACTTGCATGGTCAAGTTTGGTAATCCATGACCCTACACACACACACACACACACACACACACACACACACAGGTGCATGCATGCACATATGTGCCATTCAGAAGTTTGCAACAAAAAAGAAAGAAAGAAAAACAGATATGGTGGCACACACCGGTAATCCCTGCACTCTGGGAGGCTGAGGTGGGAAGCTCACAAGTCAGAGCCCAGCCTGGGACACTTAGCAACCTAGCGAGACCCTGTCTTGAGATAAAATAAAAAGGGCTGGGGATGTATTTAGTTCAGTGTGAAGACCTGGTATTCAACCCCAGTGACAAAAGAAAAAAAAAAAAAAAGAAAGGTTGGCTAAGAGCCCAGGCACTTGGAACACTTTCTAGTGTTTTTCAATCTGGATAGAAGAAAAGAAGACATTTTTCTCTCTCATAGTAAAGCTATAAAACTACGAGCCCAGGAATGCAAACAACTATAACCGTCATCTCATGAGGCACATGCACAAAGAAAGAAGCAGGCAGGAGGGATGGAGAAAGGGAGTCTGGCCGACCGAGGGTATCTGAGTGCCCCCTATACCAGCTCAACACTCTCCTCCCCACAGCTGGTTCTGCACCATTAATTCCACTTTTTTCCTTCTTGAATGTAACAAGCGTCTTCTTCATTTACAAATATACATGGATCATCTCATTTACTCTTTACAGCCTTACACTCCAATTTATTAGATGAGGAAGAAGTAACTGAAAAACCGAATAAATAAATAGTTCATGGCCTTCGCCAAGGTCCTGCAGCTGTTAAGTTGCAGCCCTGGTCCAATTTGCAGGTCCTGCAGTCTTAGCTTCTGGCGTATCCACTGGGATTCTTTGGTTTTGGTTTTGGTTTTGGTTTTGGTTTTGGTTTTGGTTTTGGTTTTGGTTTTGGTTTTGGGTTTTTTTCCTTGGCACTGAGTTTTGGACTCAGGGCCTTTACACTGAACTATATTCCCAGCCCAGCCCAGCCCTTTTTCATCTTTTTTTTATTTTTTTTTTAATTTTTTATTTTTTATTTTTTAACCAAGAACATGTATTGGTACAATGTACATATAATGGTCACATTCATCACATTTATTTTGTACCTGTACATGATGCATCTTGGTTCTCCCCCCTCTTCCCCACCCCTCCCCTCTATTCCCTTCATCCCTATTTACAGCAGGTTCATTCACATTTCTCCATGAATTCCCTTTCCTTTTTCTATCCCTTTTTTCCCTTCCCACTTCTCCCTCCCACAATGCTCCTCTCCTTTGAGTATTATTTTCCTTTTATATTATATCTATTACACCTCTTCGTTCTTTTTTACACCCATGTTTTCTCATATCAGAGAAATAATTCAATGTGTACTCATGAGTGTCTGATTTATTTCGCTTAATAGTATGTTCTCAAGGAACATTCATTTACATACAAATGACTCTAGTTTATCCTTTTTTATGGCAGTGTCATACTCCATTGTGTAGAAAAACCACATTTTCTTTAGCTATTCATTGGTTGTTGGGCATTTAGGCTGTTTCCAAGACTTAGCTATTAGAAATTGTGTTGCTATAAACATGGTTGTGCATACATCCCTGTGGTATGAGGTGCTGGGGATCGATCTCAGGGCCTTGCACTTGCTAGGCAAGTGCTCCACCCCTGAGCTAATTCCTAGCCCCTCCACTAGGATTCTGATACAACCTACACTTTGTTCTTCAAGGTCAGTTTTATTGCCCTTTATTTTTAATCTTGGAAGGGTTAAATGAGATAACTTACGGACAATCCCCTGACCACTGCCATAAGCAAAAGCACTTTTCCACAGGTCCCATGCCCAATCCCTGCTCCAGGATATGTGACTTCAAATTCAATCTACTCTAGGCTTGTAAAATTGTCCTTAAAAATAGTTATTTTACCACTTATGTCTTTTTTGTCTTAGTCTTACTTTCTTTTTGGGTTACGATAAAAATTTAAAGATGATAAATTGTTGCAACAGAAATGCAAACTTTAAAACAGGAAGAGTGCAGCCATAAGTCAAGTCACACACCACTTAAACCTTTGTATTTAATAGGAAAAGATGTGAACAGCAGGGAAGACTTTAGAATATCCAAGATAGTCAGTGACAGCTACCCTAATTCACAGAGAAGAAAGAATACACCATCATTCCAAGAAGAATTTTTAAATGTCTTGCATACTACTGCAATCAATATTTGTAAAAATAAAGATGATATATTTAGATAATTGTTTAAACCATAAAAGAAAAATACTATCTCATAACATTTATTAAACCCAATGCTACTCATGTCAAAAGCATTAATTGCTCACTGGAGATACAGTGATTATTTTAGACCACCAATTATTACCATTTTATTACAGCTGGCTAAATAAAATGTAGTTGTCTTAGGTGTGATTTGCAAATTATATACAAATTGCCTGAGCCTTGTGCTAATTTAAATCATGATACATATCTAGTTAATTACATTCTCTTGCAAAGAAATAGAAAAGTCTCTCTATAATCAAAATTGGTAGACAGACCAAATCAGAGTTAAATTTTCTGAGAAATTTTAAGATATTTCTATCCAAACGAAACATAGTGAAACTGAGCAGTATCTGAGCATATTAAGATACCAAACTGACTTAAAGTGGCAATAATATAAGTAACAGCCAAATATTGCCACCAATTCTGTTTCTTGCCTATCAAATCCATCCTATCAAATGGATGCTGGTTCTCTCTCAGCAAGAAACTTGTTAAAGTTGACCTCCACCATAACATGTTTTCTAGAGGGGGGAAATTCAATGCGCTTCACTCTTCTGGGGCACTGATGACTTTTCAACGCAGACAGCAAGGAAGCTGGCCCAGGCTGCTCTCTCTTTGGGTTTCACGCAAGGATGCAACCAGATTGGGTAGGAAAGTAGGACAGGACTCTCTAGGTATCAGTTTGCTAACATTAGAGGAAAATGCTATTGTATGTAAATTTCATAAAAATTTAACTATAAAGGACTGAACTACTACATTGGCAAAGTGTACATGAAGTTGCTTGCCTTATCAATGCTTATGATTTGTCATAATAAAATGAATGTTCCAGATATAAACTTTTCTTTGTCTCTCTGAAATAATTTAGGTTTCCTTCCGTCTTCACATTGATATTTCGCATGCCCCTTGATTTGAATAATAGTTGAAAGTAAGACAAATGTCTTTTAGTTCTACAGCAGCCCTAGCTGAGAAGTCTAGCCTTTTACTCACAGTAGGAAGTCCCCAGAGTGCACTGATCAGTTGTGAAAAGATGGTATTCGCCTGGGTCAGCATACAAAGCAGGCTCTTCATGACACAAAATCAGCTTTGCCACCTGTACACAACCTGACAGCCAAAGAACATAGATTTCCTTTTTGTCAACAATAGAGAGCACCTGAGCTTTATAAACTATCTCCTTTGACAGACCCACTGATTCTCAGCTTCTGTCAAAATCTCTGTTGAGAAAATACATACTTCAGAGAGATTAACAGATAAGATAGTCAAACATTTCTCAACATCAGTGAGTCTTAAATTTTAGTGAGCAAACTGCACACACACAAATAAATATCACTAGTGGTCCTACTGAAATGTGCAAATGTGTATTAGTGAGACTGCAGATCAGTAACAGGCAAGCCTGTTCTTTTTGCCCCATCAAATTCTTGGGCAGTGCACGATATCTCTCAGGACCACACATCTATAAAGTCTTTGTGTCCAGAGCTGGTGAAAATTACATTTTGAGAAGCACCTCTCCTACCATATTTAAGCTTTATTCTTTTAACAAACCGTGTCACCAACGAATCTACCTACAAACTAAATACTTAGTTTCTCACATAAGTAATTTCACAGACATGACAATATGAAGATCATCTTCATTCTATGAATATTATATTAATATATTATATTAATAATACTGTCCCTTTCTGTTTAATATCTTTGTGTTAATGAGCAATATATTTCCATAATACTCAGTATTAGAAAAAAAAATTCCAAACAATATGTTAATGAGTTTATAATTTCTCATATTAATATTTGTCTGACTACTTTAAAACACAGAAAGAAATCTTGTTCTGAATCATAGTAACTTTTATTGACCTTTTACCCTGACTTTAATGTTTTTGTCTTTAATCATAAACATACCAAAACAATTTGGAAACAATTAGACTAGTAATAACAAGTAAAATGGCAAAGGCAGATGTCATTTTACAACGGATGCCTATACTTTAGGGCTGGGGGGAGGCTCCAAGAAAATTTGATGAGACATTTATTTGCATAAATATTCAATACTACAAAGGCAAGAACAGTCAGAACAGCTCACCAGGTTTATTGCTATTATTTAGTATATTTACACTCCTAGTAGCATTCACTCTGATAAGGGCCAGTACTATACAGTCCCATTCAAACCGAGGAATGTGATATATTGTTCATTATGCCCAAAGATACCACTCATATCTCTTCATGTAATTCGTATTTTAAAGCCCTGTTCGTGCTTTTTTTCTATTTAAACCAAGAGGCTTAATGAGTTAGTCATTTTACCTTGACTGTGTCAGCCTTGTAACATGTCTTTTTATGCCAAAATCTTTAACCCCTCATTGCCAGATTAATCGTCCTGGAGACTAATTCCAACAAAATTCAAATGATTTATCCAAAGACCTCTGTGATCTTGATGCACCTCATCTTACCAAGCCAATTTCCTGCTATGTCTCCCGGAAGCATTCCGCCCCAGCAAATCTCATTTTCTATTGCATTCCCCTTTGCTTCCCCACTTCCATTTACTTGGTCTTTAAGAACTTAAATTGCATTTATCCTTAACACCATCAAAGAGCCTTGCCAATAAAAGTAATTTCTTTTCCTTCTACAACTCTCGTAACACCTTTTATAGTTTTTCTCGCCGCATTTATCTTTTACTATCAGTATTAGGGAATAGGTTGTACTTCCTCTGCAAAACCGAAAGGAGGACCTGCTATTGCCATAAGACAAGCCTGGCACACTGTGTATCACACAGAGGGAAGGCACTTAACTATCTGGAGAACGAACTGAACAAACTGCCTCATTTTCAGGAAACTGCGCAGCATTCCCATTTATCTTAGCAACACCATATACACCAAAGATGCAGAGCAACCTGAATATCACTGTGCAAACAAGAAAATCAGCCAAAGAAGGCCTGTCTTCGACTTGGGAGAGCAGCGTTCCCAGGGAAAGCGCGTGCTTCAGGATCAGTGACAGGTAAGTGTTCTCTTTGCACCATCGAATTCTTGGGCAGTGCACAGACATCCCTCAGGACCACACCTCTGACTTGGAAGACAGACAGCCCCAGACATGTGATGCTGAAGGACTAACAGTCCTATGATATGGCAAAATCTTATTTTCAGCCTTACCCTGCCAATTCAGCATAAGTGGGGCTAAGTATCAGGCTTTCATTTAATCAGGTATCTAAGCCTTAAAATTGCAGCTGCAGGATACGGGAAGCTAACCCGAGGATTCATTATGGTATCAGGATGCCTGGTCAGGGACGTGCTCATCCCTGCCCTGGCATGTCAGGGGAGCTATGGTCCAACCTCAGCAGTTGACAAATGCCAGAAGCATGAAGCCATCACTTATTTCCCTGGTGCTTTACCAGAGGCATTTATTTTTTTCTGGGAGACCAGCTTACTGGAAATCAGTGTTGGACAAATTTCCCTTTCATACATTCATAGGTCTAAACAACTTGAATATTTTTTGTCATATAAAATTCAGGCTTTAGGGGATGGGTCCAAGTAGACACCGCACAAGCCATTCCCACAACCTATTCTGTGTGTGTGCACGCGTGAGTGTGCGTGTGTGTGTGTATCTCCCTTAGGAATCAACAAAACCAATATATCTTCTACATAGTCTCACAATACAAAAAAATTAACATTTATCTCCTATGAGGTGAGAACATGTAAGTCTAAAAGATTCTGCTTTATCGTTGCTTTAAAATGTAGAGAAGCAAGATTCTGTCTGTTCTCAAGTTTAATGAGCTAAAGATCAAAGGAAAAACCATCTGAGTCAACCACATATCTAACTTTTGGCCCTATAAAAACATGGGAAACATGGATCATTAATCAAAGTGTTCCAGAGAAGGGCAGTAGTGCTCAGAAATGTGGTCCAAAGTCATTCCATATAAAGCTTCCTCCCCAAAAACCAAGAATGAAAACAAGGAAGACAAAAAGAATATGTGCTTTCCCAGTTAATAGCGAGGAGGTACAATCAGAACACCTTCTTCAAAACTCTCAGAGCATTACACAAATGGGAGAAATCATACTGTTTACCTTGTGTGTCTAATTAAACTTGTGTGTCTGACTTATTTCATTTAACTTTATGTTCCTCAAAGATGTATGTAAACTTCATGTATTACAAACATGCACTCATAAAATAAAAATTTTAAAAAACACTCAGCAATAATATTAACAGAGGAAGGGGCAACTCTGACTAACTTTTGCAGGCTTGGGAGAGGGTAGAAATAATCAGCAGAAATCTAAGTTTAGAAGTGCAGAAAGAGTCAAAAACTTTATCCAACTTCCCACTGCACAGGATCCTCACCATGATGATGCAGAGGACACAGCAAGGAATGAAAAGAAGGAAATTAATGTAGTAGCACAATCCATCTGGCAACTGCAGAAGGGAGGGAAAAGAGAGAGTGTGTTGACCAATGTCTTGGTCACTTTGGCTCCTCCAACTTGATCACATCTCGCTCCTCCAACTTGGGCCTGCCTCCTTGAACAACACATTCAGCTACTGAACTCAACAGTGAGTGGGTGAATCTACTGATGAGTACAGCACCACCATGACCCGATCACCCTCCAAACACATGAGGCTTGTGGGTGACATTTTTGTTTAAACCCATCCCTGCCATAACATTATGCAAAATGCATTTAGTCCATCTCTAAAAATGGACAAAGTCTTAATAGTTCCAGCATCGCTGAAATGTCCAAGTGCAAAGTCTCCTCTGAGACTCAAAGCAAACACTTAGTTTAAGGCCTCTTAATAAAAACTGAAAATAAAGTTAAATATTTCCAACATACAATAGCAAAGAGTAAACAATCCCATACCAAAAGGGAGCAATAGGATAGAAAGGAACAAGACCAAAGCAAGACTTTTTAGGGCAAACATTAAATTCTATGGCTCTGTGTACAGCACCTGGAGCAGGTTGTGCTGACCAGTTATCTCCAGAGGGCTTGGACACCCTGCCCCTACAGCATTGTCAGTTGCACCCACATGGCTTCTCTCTTGGGGTGGCTTTGCTCACTGTCTACAGATTTCCTTAGTAAACGTTTCATATTTCTGGCATCTCCAGTTGCTTGGGGTTTTATCACACTTTTGGCTTTACTTTCACAGCTTAACACACTCCCCTTTCAGGGGCATACTCTGTGGCTTCCCAAGCCTTCCTCTGAAATCTGGGTGGAAGTCTTGTTGACCCCATAACTTTTGCATTCAGCATGCTTATAAAACTAGCACCATATGGATGGCACCAAGGTCTGCACCATCTTAAGCAGGAGCCAGTCCCTCATGGATCACAACTGCAGAGTCCTTCCATAGCCTAGACAGATGAGCACTGTGAAACAAGTCCCAGGGAAACAATTTCCCACAGCTCTTCTCTAACAGAGCCCCAGGAGCGATCCTCAAATGAAAGCTTTCCTGTTTTGCACCCTGAGCCTGTGAAGTGTGGAGTTTACTGAGTAACGACATACCTTCAAGCCATCTTTCTTATTGTCTCAATGCAAACTATTTGGCTTCTCTATGATGCTAATCTTTTCTTCTCTATAATGCTAATCATGTTTTGTCTTTGCCCCACCTTTGCAGGTGCTTCTTTTCTAGAAAAAAAATACAAAGTTTGCAGGTCATTCAGCTCTGTCATTTGCTCCAGATTTTCACTGTAGATATGGCTAAAAGCAGGCTGCAATGCCCATAAACATTGGGCTACCTTGACATTTTCTCTACTGATTTATTAGTTCATTGCCTTTAATCTCAGTCTTTCACAAAGTCTCAGAACATGAACAAAATTTAGACAAATTTTTCTGCCAGAATATAACACATAAGGCCTCAAGTACAATTGCCAATGTAGCCCTTGTTCCCAAATGAAACCTCTCAAGACTGCTTTTTACTGTCCACACCTCTATTAGCATTCTGGTCTTCTGAAGTCTAAACAGAATTTCCCATCAAGCTTGGTTTAAGGCATTCTAGGGCTTCTCTAACCAGCATCTCCAAACCTTTCCAAACTCTCCTGGGAACCACTTCTAAAGGCTTCTGAAAGACAAAATCAGGCACAACCATACCAACAAACCCACTCTTGGTACCAGTATTTTTCTTAGACACTTTCCTCATTGCTGGGACACAATAACCAGCACCCACAACTTAACGGAGGAAAGGTTTATTCTTGGCTCGTGGTTACAGTCCATGTTTACAGGTTCCAATGCAGAAACAGGACTGCAGAGGGGCATAACAAACGAAAAGGTACTCGACCCATGGCAGGCAGGAAGCAGACAGGAAAGAACACAGAAACAAGAACATATCGTTTCAGGTCACTCTCCCAGTGATCTACCTCCAAACAATACCCATCTCCCAACAGAACAGAACATTCAGCTATGGAAATTGATGGCTGAATCCACCGATGAGTATAGCACCTCCATGATCCAATCACTACCCAAATACATGATGATTTTAGGTCACGTTTCTATCTGAACCATAACAGAGAGTCACAACAGAGACAAACTAGAGCCCAGGCACACTCCCAGCAACAGGGAGGATGGGCTGAAGGAATTGATCCCAGGGGAAGCAATCCCAGATCATGAAAAGGACAATAATCTTGAGCAGGGCCAGTGTGATCATTAAACTTGGTTTGCCAGCTTTATTTGCTTGGGCACTTTGCAGGGGATGGAGTACACTATTTGATGTCTCGGTAGGTCATGGAGGGGTGTTCTTGGGGACTATTATCTGGTCTCTCTCCCCTTTCTGTCTGCATTGTTCCTCTGTTCTACTTCTCAGCAGCTATGAACTAAACTGCTTTGCCCCATGTCATGGTTTGTGTCTAGATGTCTCCCCAAAGCCTCACGCAGTGATAGACGGGGCTTTTTCAGAGGTAGCTGAATCTAGAGTGTGTGATGCTGGCATTAAGGGCATGTTATCACTAAATCAATCCACTGATTGGTTTGGCACCACCCTAATCACGGCAGCCTGGATAAAATAAAAGGAACAGAAAGAGGCTTGTCTCTCCCTTGCTTGCTTGCTGCCTTCTGCCTGCTGTAAGTGATTTCTCCTCTGCAATGCCACCTTGCTGTAGAGCCATCCAACTATGAACTAAAACCTCTACAAACTGTAATTCAAATAAACCTTTCCCCCTTCAACTTTGGATGTCAGGTACTTTGCCCCAGCAATGAGAGAGAAGTAACTAAAACACCCCACCACACGCTTCCACTATGTTTCTGTCCTGGGGCCATCTGACTATGGATTGACTCTCCTTAGAAGATGAGTCAAATTAAAACCTTTCCTCCTTTAAATTCTGCCAGGTCTTGTGTACAGCAACTGGAAAAGTTCAGCCAGTATCCTCCAGTGGCTGCTGGATGCACAATGAAAACTTGTTCTGCTTAGCTTCTCAGTAGACCCCACCACATGCTCTCACCATAAGGTACTGTGGTGCCACAGGCTCAAAGCAAAAGGGTCAAATGATCATGGACTGAAAGTATGAACCACAATAACTCTTTTGCCCTTCGAATTTGATTTTCTTGGGTATTTTGTTACAACAGTGGAAAGCAGCCTGGCATTTCATTTATCTATTTACCAAAAATATGAAAAAACAGTATTTACTGAGATGTTTTCAAAGGGATATAAGGCAGGAGTTGAACTCTCCACTATGTCAGAACTGCAAGGCAAAAACTTTCTTGAGTCTTTACACTAACGAACAAGATGTTTGCAGCCATACAGAACTCCATTTATGCATGTGGTTTTCAGAAGCACTGGAATAATTTCAATAAATATTTGCTCTCACTGAGATAATACTTCGTGAAAAATAAACTTGTAACCACTGGAAGGAAAATCAGACTTCATTTAGTGTTTTCTTTAGAAAATATAAATGAATCCACAGGTGTCACTATTATAGATAGCTAAATTAGGTAGAAACATAGGCAGTCAGACAGGGGTGGGACCTCAACAGAGTCAATACACAAGAGGAGAATACACTACAACTATAGCTGGAGGTGCATCCATTGAAGACCAGGCCTCAAGATAAGGATGGAATGACCAGAGCCACACACCTGCCTGGGTGTGTGCAATACACTAAAGTTTAATTTATACTCATAATAAACTAAAGTTGATACTCATTCAATCTGATAAAGCCTAGACAGACATCTGTCAGTCAGGTGGGCACCCAGGACCTCCAGCTCCACCCCATTCTGGAATGTCTTTGTTCTTTCCATGTCCATTTGCTACGTGACTTGCTTCCCCCATTGGATCAATATTACCTAAATGATTACACTTGCAATGTTATTGGCTGGTTGTAGTTCTGACCCACACTGTACCCACCTTGTGATTTTGGACCTATCTCATGATTTTGCTCTATAAAACTTCCTCAGAAAAGTGGAGTTCACGGGGAACACACTCGGGTCCCCTCCTGTCTCTCAGGAGCTCTTTCTCAATAAATTTTCCTGCTCTTAACCTCCTTTGTTTCTTAGAATTCATTCTTTGATTTTGGGGAACACAAACTCAGCATATCTGACATCTGTCAGGTTGGGAGTTACATTTTTCCCCTATATCATCACAATTTCTAAAAATCTTGAATTTGATATTATGCTTCTATGCCATTTCATTTGATGTATTTTGACATATTAATATGGCTTCATAGAGGCCAAAAAAACATGATTGAGCACAATATAGAAAAAAGAAATAAAGAATAAAAGAGAGAAATAAGAAAAAATTAAAGATGGAGTGGAGGAAGGGAGAAAGGGTAGAACAGAAGGAAGGAGAGAGGGTAGGAGAAAAGCAATCTAGAGTTTTGTGCTGGTGTAACACAGGCACTCATGGCTGCCTATTAACTTTGAGCTTCTTTCTCTCTCTCGACTATTCTCCACATTGTGAATCCCAGCTTCCCAAAGTAAGAAATAAACACAGAACTTCTGGTGTCTCTGCCCAAGCATGTTTTATCAGCACTACCAACAGACTTCAGACCTGGGATTATTTTCATGTAGAACAGATCTTTTGTTTGGTTGAGAAGTCTCCGAGCCACCTATCTCCTCACTGCTTTTTTCTAACATACTATACTGGTTCACACTACAAAAAGAAACATCACAACTACCACAGATGCTTTACTTATGAATTTCTGTCTGTTTTCTTTTGCTTATTCCTTTTCTATGTCATTGTATTGAGGCTAAAAGAGCACATACAAAGTAAATCCTTCCTATTGCATAGGATTGCTTGAGAAATACCATATACTCATAATGCATGATCTCTGGGCTCCTGCAATTTTAACACAATATTTCAGTCTTTTTCTTAGTACCACATACAGCAATAACTACTCAATAAATTTAGGCCAATAGAAATAAATAATTAAATCTATTCATTACATGACAACTGATGGGTTATTTACGCTGTTCGAAACATCACTCCTTCTCAGTGTTCTACTCTACTCCTCTCTATCTAGAACCCAAGCAAACAAAAATAATATAAAAATTTACAGTGTGTGTGTGTATTACATACGTACATATACATATTAAACAACACATGTAACTTTGCCAATGTTATTCTGAGAAGCCATTTGAGCAGTTTGGATGATTCAAGGGTATTTAGTCATCAAAGTGAAAAGGAGCCCCTTTTACTTTCATGATCCTTAATTAGGTGGATCAATAAAATAGCTGTCCCATTATGGAAGACCATTAAAATCTGCTAATTAGTCAAAAGTAAAGCTCTTCAAAGCCTGGAGTATATTTATTGTACTCATTTTCTACCATTAGCAGTTAGGAAACTGAAAAGCTTTCATTTCTAATTATACTCATGTCTAATTAATTCAATGATCTCCCAGTCTTGTTTTTATCATAAAGCAGTTACACATAACACCCACAACCACTAACATTGAGAAGGCACCACCATCAGGCCCTCCACACTAAATTAGGACCCCCATCTCACTGGATTTGGAGCCATTATTTAGCCTTGACCTTAGATGTTCTGCACTGGAGACAGTGTGGGTTAATTAGCAGTTTATAAACACTCTGAAAAAAGAATTCTGCTACACATGACATAGTGAATAAAAAGTATCCTAAGATCAGTCAGCTGGAAAAAATATCTTTAAAGGCCAAAAGCTTCATAGCAATACTATATCAAGGACTACTGCTAGTCCCCATAGTTCATTGTTTAAGTTTAAAGTTATTATTCCTTTCATTTATATTATCTTTAGCCCTGCTCAAAAAAATATAATCTATATGACCCCTGAATTTTCAAATGTCTGAAAGAAAAAATAAAAACATAATTTTAAAAATACCTGTTGGGACATGTTTTTCAAATAATACTGTGTGCTCTGATTCACAAATAGCTTTCGGGTGTTGTCTCGCCTTTTTATACCATTCATCATAATACACACCCCATTATATATTTAATCAACAACATTTTTAAGCACAAATTAGGTTCAAGGTAATGGAAATGTAATGATTAAAGGACACTGTACCTATCCTCCAGTAACTCGGAAAGTAGACAAGAAAACCAACACAAGCAATAACAAAGTATGCAAAACATAAAATGATACTAAGGACAAAGCACACTCAGTGGAGATGTCCTGCTCAGACTGACAGGAGTTGTCAGAGAAGGCGTCTCTGAGGTCTAGATGAAGCACTTCAAGGTCTAGAAAAGAAAGGGAGAGGCAGAGAAAGGATCAAAAATGATCAATATTTGATATACATATGTACCAGTTTTCCAAAATGAATGTAAATATTATGTACCGTAAACACACACCAAAAAAAAACAAATAATTTTTTAAAAAATGAATCAAGTGAAAATCCAGGGTGAGGGTGTGGGGGTAGGTGGTGGTCACAAAGATAAGGGGTTTATATCTCAGAAGGAAGGAAGCCCATATGAGCATCTTTACAGATCTCCGTACCACATTCACTGTCACCCTTGGAAAATGAACTCAGGAAAGCTCCGTCTTTATCACATCACAGTAGTTTGCCCTGAACGTTTCACACTAAAATGTCTTCATTGTTTTTCTGATTAATAAAATACAGAAATCTTAGCAATACTATGTCTATTAGTCAGCTTCCCCATCGCTGGTACAAAATACCTTCCAGCAACAACTTAAAGGGGAAGAGATTTAATTTCGCTCTTGGTTTCAGAGGGTTCAGTCCATGATCAGCTGGCTCCAAGACAGGAACATCATGGTGGAAGGATGTAGTAGAACAAAGCTATTCACTTCATGAGAGCCAGAAAACAGAGCAGAGGAACAGGGTCAGCAACCAGATATAGACGCTAAGCCACGCCTCCATGAGCCACCCAAACACACCCAGAAGTGTTCTTTACTAATCCATGAGGCAGCTCCTAAACCAGTGAAGTTGACATCTAAGCTTACATGCCATATCTTGTCATATGATGATAGTGTGATGCTTAAATTTGGAGACAGGACCCCACTTTGAGTCTTTTGGGAAAAAGCAACTGAAGATGGAGGGAATGATGAGGTTGAACAGAGGGGTCTTCTAGGAAGTGGTAATTTTAGTACAATTACCTTATTTATCATCACAGATTACTGAAATGACAAAAATAAAATAACAAAGCACTCATTACGGAAAGGAAAATGTGATGTATGTCTCTTCATTACTATTAGGGGTTCATTATGGAGTTCTGTTAAAAATCCTTTAACTAAACAGAATTTAACAATTTGTCTCCATGAGGTCTATGATCTGCCCTTGAGTAAAACAAGAAAAGGCAAAACCAAGGAAAAGGATCTCACCAGGAAGCCAAACCAAAGAAAAATATGTAAAAGATAGGAAGTGTATGAGAGAAGAAATAAAAAACTTTAGGAAGAAAAATGCCAATAAAAGATATTTTGAAAATTTATTTTTCTCCAATCCATAGACTGAACACACAATCAAAGTATGGGTATATATTTAGCACTGTCCATGATCAGAGGAAAATTTTAAAAAATGAAATCCTTCTGAACACTTAACTAGCAATTCAGATAATAAAAAAAAATTTCTATTTATAGCTGGGCATGGTGATGCAAGCTTGTAATTCCAGAACTCCAGAAGCTGAGGCAGGAGAATTGCCACAAGATCAAGCCTAGTGTGAGCTACATAATGAGTTCAAGGCCAGCCTGAACTAATAGCAAGACCCTGTCCCAAAAAAAGAAAAATTCTGGGAAATATTGACGAATTAGAGACTTTGAATTTTTACTTTCTTTTGAGGACCTTTAACCTAAATATATCACTTTCGGCTTATTATTTTAAAGCATAATACACATTTAAAATAATTTTTCTTTCCCCCTAAGCCACATTTTTGTGATACAGAATAGTGCCTACCTTGTCCTTTATTTTGTCAACTGAGTATTTTTGATTCAGTGAAAGTTACCATGAACATTATGCCTATCACTCCACGGTTGCAATTGTTCATATGTGTTAATTTAAACAACATTGAGATATTCAAGGAAAAAATTGAGGTTAGATTAGAAGCTTTTTTTTTTTTTGTACTGGGGACCAAACTCAGAGCCTTGCTGTTTGCTAGGCAAGCACTCTACCCACTGAGCTAAATCCCCAGCCCCCCAGGAAGCATTTTTATAACTTTCACTTCCATGTGATTTCAGTAGATAAATTTTAAAACAAATTCTAAATTTATCTAAATTTATTCTACCATTGTATTCTACAATAGTAGAATACAACAATATGTGACTTAAAAATTGAATCGTTTAGAATGGGTTTGGTGGGCAGAATTTTTAATGTAAATTCTAGTATTTACTTTAATTCAATATGTAAAGTAGCTAAAGTACATAAAAAGCAATTTTAAAAGTAGCATATCTTAACCTAAATAAATAAAACCAGATGTCATCTTCTATGTATTAAATTAGCTGATATGTAGGTGTAACGTGTACTTATGTGTATAAATGATAGTATTAATATTTGTAAAGATGCCCTTTGTTAAATAAGACAGAGAGGCTTGTGACAGTTTTTCTAGACGCAGTCAGCTAATATTACTAAATACTTCACAGATATGCATACAACTTTAATCCTAATTTTTTTAATTGATAATGAAGTTATAAGTTTTTTAAAAACGACAAAGTCTGGCCAGTATTATATTACAAGAGAGCAGCAGCTGATTAGATACATCCTTGCATAATTTCAAAATATGGACACTGATGTATTTATTTTCTTTAATGTTGGTAAGTGTGTTCCAATGTCTTAATATTGACTCTTGTTTTAAATATCTGGACTTCTGAACAGGAAGTATTAGTATGCATAGAGAGTTTTTCTTTTTAAAGATGATCAGTTTCAGGTTTTTATTGTTTTAAAAACAGGGTGAATTTTTATTTTTTTTTTTAAAACAAAATTGAAATTTTATTTTTCACAGATTTCATTGTTTGGCTATAATTCTGACAAACAATTTTCCTCTAGCATGAAGAATCTTGCAACTTCCGCTCAAAGATATTGAAAAAGTTAAAAAGCCTAGATTTGTGTCTTTAAATTAAATGAACATCATTTCATCGTTTCTTTGTTGCTAAACTCCAGGCTACCATCACAGGTCCTAACATCTCACTTCTTATCAGGAAGCTAATAGTGTTTAAGAATGTGAAACTCCAAGAGTGACACAGAATAGCATGAACTAAACATCAATTTTGTACAGCTATCAGTGAAAACTAAGAATCATAGGCTCAAGGGCCAAGAGCTACCAAAATATTTTCCTGGCAGATCATGTACTGCTAGACCTAGATGAGGGTTGAACAGACTGTGGCATATTTTAGTAACTGAAATCCTTCTGGCTACAGCATATTGAGTGGGAGAGATGGAAAGAGATGAGGACTGATATTTCATCTGGAGAGAGACTACATTCTTTACACTTAAGAGCAAATGAAATCTGCTGGAGAGTTAGGAGCTGGCCTGATCAAGTCATTCTGGCTAAAGTGAGAAGACTGAACAATAGGGGGAAATGGCATGAGGAAACCAGAGAGGAAGCTAGTGGTCTAAGAGATGGCTGGAAATAGATCAGAGTAGGAGGGTACATAAGAGGAGAGACAGCCCAATTCAGAAGCTCCGTGGCCCTCCCTAAGCACCAAAATGTTACCTTCGGTTTTTCTGTGCTTTCTATATCAGATCAGTTTTATAATTGTGCCACTGACCCGGGAACTCAGTTTTACATCTCTCTAATCTTCTGATTCCTACAGTTATACCCAAGTCTAGCTTAGATACATCAACAACTATAATTTGACAGGGTCAATTTTCAAGGCTCTATCACAACAGACCTCATCAATATATTCTGATCATATCGCTTTCTGCTTAGCAAACTTTCCAGCATGACTGAAGGGCCTCTGTAAAATTCAAGGATGCTAGTTACTTGAGACTACATGTTTCAAATCTTCTCACCCAACTTCATGTTACAACCATATTGAATTGTCCCAAGACCCACTTTTCCTCATAACTCCGACCATGTTCCTATTTGCTCCCTACCCTCTGTATATACTATTCTTCCAGCCTGGCCACTGGCCTGCATCACCCAATACTCCACATTCCAGCTCCACACACAAACTGACACCTGCTCAGCCTGTACCTTCTCAGTGTAGCGGTCGCTCTGTACTTGGCAATCCCTGGCCCCTGGCTTCTTGGTAGGAGTCACCTGTGCTTTGTTCTCCATAACACTCTGTAGCTCTGCCATAGCATTTATCACCCTAAGTGATATTACTTGTTTATAGTCTTTCTCTCACTAATTACCTGAAGGCAGAAAATGTATTTATTCATGCTTATATGTTCTATGCTTTGGCACATAGTAAATCCATAATAAAAACTTGATAAATGATTAAGTAAGTAAATTGTATCATGAACACTAAATTTAATTACAGCTTTACTTCTTAACAACGGCATCATCTTAGTGAACTCACTAGCCATGTAAACTTTGGTTTCTTCATCCTTAAAAGTGAGATAATAAACTGGGGGTGGTGGTACATGCTTGTAAACCTACCATGTGGGAGCCTGAGGCAAGGGGGAATCACATCATGTTGGAGGTCAGCCTGGGTTACATAACGAGTTCAAGACCAACCTGAACTATGTAATGAGATTCTACCTCAAAAAAAAAAAAAAGTGAGATAGTAACACTTAATCTGACTCAAAATTGTAGAACAGTCAGTTGAAAATATAACAATGAACACAATTTAGAAACTTTAAATGAATTAATAAATAAGACACACTGTTAACTTCTTGATAACTCAGTTTCCTCTCCTGCAAAATATGGAAAATTTCAGAAGTACAGAATTTAATAGGTGTTAAATAAATAAACGAGTGATAGGATGAATGCCAGATAAATACTAATTTGGTCTTCCTTCAGCAGTAAAACTTTGTAAGTATCTTCCTTGAGAACTTTTAAAATTTCACCGCTGAAACTTTTATTACTTCATTCCCTGAAAATCCCTGATTATTATCAGTATTACTTGTATATACTGTAATTTATTCAACATCAAGAACAGAAAAAGAAAATGCTCTCATTTCTCCCAATCTGAAAATGAACTTCTACTTCTGAGAAACAAAAATAACTGCAAAAATATAACACATAGTCTCTCTTCCCATATTTTTTATTTTCTCTATTCTCTCCATCTAAAAGCCTTCCCAGATCTTACTTCTCTCACATTTTCCATTACTCATTTTATTGAACAATAATATACACTAGAGAAAATATTTTTTTGCCAAACAACTAGCATAGCAAATATAGGAAACAACAAACAAAACCATGTTCCACACAAGACATTTGCAAAATGTGAGCTCTAGAGAGAGAGTTTAGGAACACAAGGTTCAGCTGATCCTGCTCTGTTTGTATGTAAAGCCGGCTTAGATATGAATTCGGTAGCATGTGTAAGGGCAGCTAGAGGACCCCCAACCCCTTCACCAGAGTCAGTCCCCCTCACAGCGACCCTCTGGCCTGCCAAAAGTCAGCGAGTCGTGCAATACAGGAAGGTGAGGCCAGACATAGTTCATGTGCTCCTGTAATCTCTCAGCACATGAAACTTCTTAGAAAGCTGGTAAAGATGAAAACCAACTTGCCAATTTTCCCTTCCTTTCAGAGAAATGCCTTTAAGCGCTCGATGTTAACCACAGTATTCATCATGACGCCAATTTACACATCGTATGCTACATTTCAAGTTCTTAATCCAATTTTGTATCTATTTAACATACAACATGATTGATGTTTATTCTGTGTAGAAACCATATCTTTGAATTCTCATCAGCTTCAAGAAACCTTGAAAAATGTAAAGGAGAAAGAAGAAAGAAGATGATCTTCAGAGTTAAAAGATTCCAAGCAAATAATTTTTTAAAACCATATTTGCCACCATTATGTATCATTTATGAATCTTTTAATGTATCAGTTCAGGGGCTGGGGATTTAGCTCAAGTGGTAGAGCGCTTGTCTAGCAAGCACAAGGCCCTGAGTTCGATCCCCAGCACCAATAAATAAGTAGATAAATAAAATATAGGTTCATTAAGACTCTCAAAATCCTGAAGGAGAGAATATTTGAAAATATCTCTCTTCACAAAAGAGTCCAGATGAGAAGCCTGAGATACAAGGAAAAGGGATGCAAGAATGCCCCCCAGATTCCTCCTGGCTAGCTCCAAGGTTCACAAATGGGCCTCATGCTCTTATTCACAAGACACAGTTACTCCACTCTCAGAGACCTATATGGGGTTACAGACAGGCAGTATAAACTTGGGCAAGTAAGCTAACCTCCATTTGAGGTTAAAAAACAAACAGATATTAACATGTGTAAAATATGCATATATGTACGTCTAGCTTTGTAAAACATGCATCTTTTAAATACAGATTTAATTCTTATAAACATTGACTTACCTGATTTAGACAGAGCAATAATACAGCAAAGGCGTAAGAATAAAGTTCATGTTAATTTCAATATAACCTAATTCTTTTGGCAGCATTTCTTAAATGCCATAAAGAAGACAATATTCCCCAGCAATATGGTTTAATAGGCCTTTTTATTTTTTTCTTCCCCACTCACTTATGCTCACTCACTAAAATTGCTTCAGTACCAAACCTTCACTACCTAAAACATACTCCTCTACACTCACAAGACTGTTAACACTTACTTATTCTACTCCTCCTCTATATTCTATAAAATACCACCTTCTGTCCCTAAGTCTTTCATCCTCTTACTGCCCACCTGCCCCTGGCACTCTCTGCCTGCTTTCTGATTCGACATTACAAAACCAGAAGAGTCTGTCTAGCAAGCAAAGATATTCTTTGGAAAATAAGAAAAAAAGATTATCTCCTTTGAGGAACTGGAAGAAAAGACACAAAAGGAATACTTCTATGCAAGTATTTTTTTCTTCCAAATAAATTTTTAAGTTTTTCACTACGCAGTAAGTACAACACTTCAACAGTGTATGCATTTGTAAAATAAAGCTATCAGGTTTTAGGTTTTATGAGAAATTTTGTATCCAGAAAAAAAGTAAATCTGAAATTGGGTATAAGGACATTTTAAAAGTATTAAACACAAATAAGAATGGGTTCCAAAAAGAAATTTAAGGATTGGGAAAGAAAATGAAATGCTATATAAATTAGGATCACCCATATTGAAGATTGAGACTAGCTATTCAGATGCTTGTACTGAGAAGAAATAGGCCACAATAATTTTGGCTTCAAGGGAAAGAGGTTGGAACCTTCAGGGAAGCAAATAAATTTAGGTATTAATAGAAATGTGACAATATATTACCCCAAAATGGAAGTTTTATATTGGAAGTTAATGAGTTTTCCAGCAAGGAAAATATTACAGACACTGGATAACCACTTGAAAAGAGTATTATATACTTTGCCCTTATGTGACTCTTAGTAATATAAACTATATTTATCTAATCTTCTGGATTTTATTTTGTAATATCATCCTTTGATTTTTCCCAGTCTTTCCACGGACTCACTTTCCAGAGCACCTAGATAGAGCTCATGTTAATATCTGTTTGTTTTTTAACCTCAAATGGACATATAAGATTTATAGGCAGATTTTATATATATATTATAATGAAAGTTTTGCATATGTGCACCAATACTATAGCATGTAATCTATTTACTCAAAGATTCTTCTTTCATTCCTTCCACATCACTATAATGAAAATAACTGTGCAAGCACTTGGTGAAGGGGAGGACTATGAAGAGTAGGTACTAAGATGTCTGACCTCAAGAAGGACAAGGTACTGAATTCCTGATGCAATAGACCAGGGATTAAAACCCATGGGTCGCAGGCTCTTCAAGTGTGGACACTTCAGAGCTAGAACAAGTGGGCTACTTTATAAAACAAGGACACTAGATTGGATGACAGTTAGACTAGTTCTAGGGTGACCAGCTGGCTCCAATTGGATGGGAGCATCCCAAGTTTAAAACTGAAAGTTCAACACCCCAAGAATCCCCCAGACTCAGACAAATTGGAATGGTTAACAAGTGAATACAGGTCAAATTTCTCAAAATCACATATAATAATAAAAACAAAAGCATAAATAAAATTTGGGTATTAAAAAAGAGATTAAGTCCTTCAACTTGTTTGTTTTTTGTTTGCTTTTGACATTGAAAAGGTAAATTATTAATATTTTAAAATTTATTTGTCCTTTACATTTTATACCAAATAATGCAAAACAATACACAGTTCTTACAAGATACTAGAAGGCAAAACACATATTTCCTTACATTGTGTGTATCATTCATATGACTTGTGGGAAGAGATTAAAGTTTATCTATGGACTTACAGACTGCGTCATTATGCAATTTTATGTGTAATCATGAATCTTTTTATGAACACATAGTTGACTTAATTTGATAATATTAATAGGTATATAGAAAACCCTACCCAATTTGCCAAATGAAAAACTAAGAATCAATAGAAGGGGAGTGGAGAAAGAGGTACAAGAGGAGGAGGCAGAGGAGAAAAAAGAAGAGTTGAAAGATACCAAAATGGAATTTCAATTAAAGAGAAACACTTCGTAAGTTAGCAAATACTCTTTGAACTTGAGAACTAAAATACTCAATAATTCTTTGCTTCTTCTAATGTGTCATCTTAATTTGTTTTAGCTTACACTATTAGGGGGGAAAATGTTACATACCAGTAATTGTGGCTATGGCTATGTTTAACAGAAAAAGCTTGTAATAAATTATTCAGACTCAGTGAATTGATTGTGTCTAGTCTATTTACATGTTTAGCCTCATATGATTAATGAAACAAATATGTCTTTCTTTCAAACTAATTCCTTAGGGATTAAAGAAGATATTGGAATTTCCTAAAAGTACTTACTTGAAATATTATCCACATGATCATCAATGACAAATAAATTTTAAACTTTAAGAGTATTTTAATAATTTTGATATATCTCAGTAATAAAATATGCAACAATTTGGATAAAATTAACTTTTATTTCACATACACACACACACACACACACACACACACACACACACAAACACACACATTTTTTTAAGGGCTAGGAATCAAATCCAGTGCCTCATATATACCAGGCAAGTGCTCTACCACTGAGCTATATCCTCAACTCCTTATAAAAATGAACCAAAATCTTTTCCAACTGGCAGCTCAATTCAATAAATATGAATCTAAAAAGTGTAATAGGAGTGTAATTTGGAAGAATCTTTCTTGCATTTCTCTTTAAAAATTACAACTGTCATCTATATAAACTGAACTATTGAATATTCACATAGCAGGCTAAAAATGCATACTTTTTATAACACTAAAATTCTAGATGCTAAACGATCTGTGACTTAAATCACTGAATATGGAGCAGTCTGTTACTTTAGATTATTGTAATCACATCTCTACCTATTTAAATGTTTAACTGTGTCTTAATTGGTTTTCATAAATATTTACACTGACATCTTACTAATTTCTATTCAGTTATGCCCAGAGAATTTTCTATATTCTTTAAATTCCTCATCTTGTCTAATATTCCAAACCAAAAGTAATCAACCTTGTTATCTCTTCCTTGTGGGTAACAATAAAAAGATTGTTATTTTTTCTTACTTCTTAGCTTGAAAATCCTAGAAAATACAGTAACTTTCAATTTTAAAAAATATGAAAGAGAAAACTGTAATTATCGAAACTAAGACAAGCTAAGCAAATGATGACCAAGATCTGACTTGGTTCTTTCTTCACTTAAGGAGTTAGACTAACAGTTAGTCCCATCCTGCGACACCTGTTTTGAAACCACTAAACGGAATTTGAATGTATTCACTATTAGGAAATTCCACCAGCTTCATTTTATAATGGGGATAAATAAATTATTTGCAGTCATCTGAAAAGTGACTCACATCCACTCATGGCCACCTGTTACTATGGACTGTGGTCTCCTGGGCTCCTCAAGTCCCATTTTCTCTTCTCCCATAGCAAAACTTCCCAAGGGTTTCAAGTCAACTTATATTTTTTTTCCTCTAAAGACCGAGTGGGAGAGAGTCTATCAGGATGGTATCTTCATTCTTCTCTTTCTCTACAGATGGGCTTTTCAGGTTCTCTATTTTCATGGTGGATATGGCTAAACCATACTCCCAACTTTATGTGCTACAATTCCTGGCGTATATTCCTACTTTCTGGCTATCTCTTGGTGGTAGTTCCAGTCCCTGGGAAGAGAACCTGGTTGTTTTGTGACTTAAATTTTCAACTCTTGTTCAATAAATATTGCCAGGGGAGGGACCAGGAAGGTGACGATACAAACTATAAGAGGATAGACTATAATAGATAAGGAAAGGAGGCTCAAAACCAGTAGTTTTAATTCTTACATGCTCAATATTATGATTATTTATGTGGAAGAATGTAAGAAAAATATCTATCCTTGGCTACATTATAAACTCAAGAAAGAGGCAAATAATATATCTGAGATAATCAGAAAAAGCACTATGTAATTAGCAATTGAATAGTGGCACATAACCAGTGTTTATATTATTATAAGACTAGGAATGAGGATAGATCATTTAGGACAAACTTTAATAAATGGAAGACAACTACTTAGGTATAATTCCACTTTACTATCTAATGAAGGTCCATGTGTGGGTAAAAGAATACCAAATAATACACAATATACAGAAATAAATCACTACAAAACACTTAAGATGTTATTTACTTCCAGAATACATAGTAAATGGAACTGTAAATCTATTAAACATCCATTAATCTACCTTTTAGGAATTCAAGTTTTCATAGTAAATTTGGACTTAACTGAAGCTACTTTGGCCAGACCTGTTGATACTGTCATCATTTTGTTTATCATCTTTGGCAGATGACAACCTCTCTCCCATGTGCCTCTGATCCTGATTATGCAAACACATTCTTATGCATCTTATTTTGAAATGGGATATCATTTCAAAATTATTATTAGTGTAGGGCTATGGGAGGGTAATGATTTTTCCACTCCTAAAATAAACAATTAGATTATGAAGCATGGGTCAAAACAGGGAAAATGACAGCTACATGCCCCTTACCTAACTTAATGCCATTAATTAAATAAATCTTAGCATTTGAAATGGCTAGAAAACACAGTATACTTGGCTGACACTGTGAAGAGAATTTGATTTTTCAGTTAGGCCTAGGAATATATTTTATACTCAAAAAGTAGCACATGGTAACATGTTTTGAAAAACTCTGTACATATTAAACACTCTTTAATAACAAGAAATACCACTTTTCCTTCTTGAAAGATAACATATTTTGATTATAGTGACGTTTCATCAAATATATGTTTATTTTTAAAACTGCCATTGAAATGCCCTAGACACCAAGTTTGAGTTTGTATATTGGAAAAAATTTATATCAAACTATTAATCAGGTTGAAGAAATAACACATTCTGGATCATAATACCTAAGAGGGCATGTCTTCTAATACATACCAAAATGAAATTCCAGAGAGTTCTTATGGTAGTAACTTAACTTCCAATTTTCAAACAACAAAACAACAATACAAAACTATTAACCAAGCTACTTCTCTAAAATGTTATACCAATTTTCCTTAAATATAGAAAGATGGTCATTGTTTTTATTCTGATCTTATCTACTACATTTATTCAAATTTCAATAATATAGATGTAGCCGTTTCCTATTTTAAAAAGCACAGTTTTCATTCTAATACTTGGTATTTTCTTGTCATTTTAAGATAATTTATAAATGATGTATTCAATATATTTATGAAAAGGCTTAAACTATAAAAATTAAAAATTGGGTATTGATTCTGAATATCTGACTTCTTAATCACAAGAGAGAAAGCATCGTTGACTTTTTTTTTTTTCACCGAGAACATGTATTGGTACATCATATACATAATGATCATAATCAACATGGTTATTTTCTATCTGTACATGACATATCTTGGTTTCCCCCCCTTCACCTCCTCTCTCTTCTATTCCCCCACCCTTCCCTATTTGCTACAAGTTTATTTACATTTTTCCATTTTTTTCCCTTTCATCCTATTTTTCTTTTAACCTTCCTTCTTTTTCCCCCTTTTCCCTATCTAGTTCTCCTCTCTTATGGTTTCTCATATTAGAGAAACAATTCAATGTGTACGCATGAGTGTCTGATTTATTTCACTTAATAGTATGTTCTCAAGGAACATCCATTTACATACAAATGACTCTAGTTTATCGGTTTTTATGGCTGTGTAGTACTCCATTGTGTAGAAAAACCACATCTTCTTTAGCCATTCATTAGTTGCTGGGCATTTAGGTTGCTTCCAAGACTTAGCTATTACAAACTGTGTTGCGGTAAACAAGGTTGTGCGTATATCCCCGTGGTATGATGATTTTAATTCTTCTGGGAAGATGCCCAGTAGAGGAATAGCTGGATCAAGTGGAACCTCCAGTTGTAGTTTTCTGAGGAATCTCCACTGATTTCCACAGTGGTTGGACAAGTCTACATTCCCACCAACAGTGGAGGAGGGTTCTTTTTCCCCCGCTGCCCCGCCAGCACTTGTTATGTTGATTTCTTGATAATAGCTATTCCTTCTGGAGTGAGATGGTATCTTAGTGTTGTTTTGATCTGCATCTCTCGAATGACCAATGATTTTGAACACTTTTTCATATATTTATTTGCTACTTTTATTTCTTCATCTGAGAAATGTTTATTCATTTCAGATGTCCATGTTTGGATAGGGCCTTTAAATTTGAGGGGTTTGATTTTTTTGAGTTCTTTATATATTCTACATGTTAGAACTTTGTCTGAGGGACAGCTGGAAAAAATATTTTCCCAGTCTGTGGTTTTCCACCCCACTCTATTAGTAATTTCTTTTGCTGTGCAGAAACCTTTTAATAGGATGTGGTCCCATGCATTGATTCTTTGTATTGTTTCCCATGCAGTCTGGGTTCTGTTCATAAATTTTTTTCCAAGCCTTATGTCTTTGAGAGTTCTTCCTATTTTATTCTCCAGCAGATTTAGTGCTTCTGTTTTAATGTTTAGATCTTTTATCCACTTTGATTTTAGCTTAGTACATGGTGAGAGACATGTATCTAGTTTTAGTTTTCAGCATGTGGTAAGCCAATTTTTCCAGCACCATTTATTAAAGAGGCTATCTTTCTTCCAGTGAGGGTGTTTGGCTCCTTTGTCGAAGATGAGGTATTTGAGTGTGTTTGGAGTTGTTTCTGCATCTTCTAGCCTGTTCCATTGGTCCTCAGGTCTATCTCCATGCCAATACCATGCTGGTTTTATCACAGAAGCTTTATAGTATAATTTCAAATTGGGGACTGTGATACCCCCTGCCTTATTCCTGTTGTCTAGAATTGATTTTGCTATTCTTGGTCTCTTCTGGTTCCAGATAAATTTCATGATTTCCTTTTCTAATTCTGTGAAGTATGTTATTGTATTTTGTTTGGAATTGCATTAAATCTGTATAGTAATTTAGGAAGTATGGCCATTTTCACTATGTTGGATCTTCCTATCCATGAACATGGCATATCTTTCCATTGAAATCCCTTTCAATTTCCTTTTTTAGGGTACTGTAGTTTTCAAGGAAAAGATCTTTCACTTGTTTTGTTAGATTGATTCCTAAATATTTCATTTTTTTAAATGCAATTGTGAAAAGAATATCTTCTGTTATTTCTTTCTCAGTGAGTTTGTTACTGGTATATAGGAATGCTATTGACTTTTGGGTATTAACTTTGTATCCAGCTACACAACTGAATTTAGTTATTAAATCTAGAAGTTTTTGGGTGGAATTCTTGGGGTCTTCTATGTAGAGTATCATGTCATCCACATATAATGACAGTTTAACTTCTTCCCTTCCTATCTTTATTCCTTTTATTTCTTTCTCTTGCCTGATTGCTCTGGCTAATGTTTCTAGAACTATATTGAATAATAGTGGTGATACTGGAGAGCCTTGTCTTGTTCCAGATTTTAGTGTAAAAGCTTCAAGTTTCCGAGCACTTAGTGTGATGTTGACCGTCAGTTTGTCATGGATGGCTTTTATCAGATTTAGATATAGATCATCTAGTCCTAATTTCTGTAAGGTTTTTATCATGAATGGGTGTTGGATTTTATCAAATGCTTTTTCTGCATCTATTGAGACGATCATGTGATTTTTGTCTTTGATTCTGTTGATATGGTGTATTACATGTATTGATTTGCATATGTTGAGCCATCCCTGCCTCCCTGGGATGAATCTTACATGGTTGTAGTATATAATCTTCTTGATAATCTGTTGCATTCTGTTTGCTAGAATCTTATTGAAAATTTTTGCATCTATGTTCTTTATGAAAATTGGTGTGTAGTTCTCTTTTTTGGTGGGATCTTTTTCTGGTTTTAGTATCAGGGTAATATTTGCTTCCAGGAATGATTTAGGAAGTACTGCTTCCTTTTCAATTTCATTAAAGAGTTTAAGGAATAGTGGTATTGGATCCTCTCTGAATTTCTTGCAGAATTCAGCTGTGAAATCGTCAGGACCTGGGCTTTTTTTTGTTGGTAGGTTTTTAATTACCTCTTCAATTTTAACAGCTGACATTGGGTTATTTAGAATTTTTATCTCTTCCTGATTCAGTTTTGGTAATTCATATGTTTCTAAGAATCTGTCCATTTCTTCAGTATTTTCCATCTTGTTTGAGTAGAGGTTCTTGAAGTAGGTGCTGATGAGCAGTTGGATTTCCATAGGGTCAGTTGTAACTTCGCCCCTTTCATTTTTTATTGCATGGATTTGGGTCTTTTCTTTCCTTTTTTTGATAAGAGTGGCTAGGGGTTTGTCTATTTTATTTACTCTTTCAAAGAACCAACTCTTTGATTCATTGATTTTTTGTATTGTTTTCTTAGTCTCAATTGCATTAATTTCAGCTCTGATCTTAATAATTTCCTCTCTCATATGAGCTTTGGGTTTGACTTGTTCTTCTTTTTCTAGATGTTTGAGGTTCAACATTAAAGTGTTTATTTGAACTCTTTCTGTCGTCCTGATGTGGGAGTTCAATGCAATGAATTTCCCTCATAGTACTGCTTTCATTGCATCACATAGGTTTCAGTATGTGGATCAGCATATCACTAAACTGAATAAATTGCTTAATTTGTTCTTTAATTTCTTCTGTAACCCAGCTGTTGTTCAGAAGGATGTTATTTATTTTCCATGTGTTTATGTGGTATTTTTGTTTTCTGTTACCACTGAATTCCAGTTTTATTGTGCTTTGGTCTGATAGTATGCATGGTATAATTTCAATTCCCTTACATTTACTTAAACATGCTTTATGAGCTAGTATGTGGTCTGTTTTGGAGAACATCCCATGTGCAGGTGAGAAAAATGTGTATTCTGTTGTTGCGGGGGGAACACTCTGTATACATCTGCTAAGTCCATTTGTTCACAGGTTTGATTCAGTTCTGATATTTCTTTGTTAAATTTTTGTCTAGTTGATCTATTTGTGACAGTGGGGTATTGAAGTCTCCCATTATAATTGTATTAGTATTTATGTGACCTTTCATGTTCCTTAATATTTGTTTTATGTAGTTAGGTGCACCAATATTTGGTGCATAAATATTAATGATTGTTATTTCTTCCTCTTGGAGTTTTCCCTTGAGAAGTATATAGTGACCTTCTTTGTCCCTCTTGATCTGTTTTGGTTTGAAGTTAACTTTGTCTGAGATTAGGATAGCTCCTCTGCTTTTTTCTGGGTTCCTGCTCCATAAAATACTGTTTTCCATCCTTTGATTTTCAGTCTATGAATTTCCTTTTGAGTTAGATGTGTCTCTTGTATGCAACATATTGATGGGTCTTGTTTCTTGATCCATTCTGCTAGTCTGTTTCTTTTGATTGGTGAGTTGAGACCATTTACATTGATGGTCACAGCTGTTATGTATTGACTTATCTTTGTCATAGATCTTTTCTGTTGTTGGTTCTGTGTTTCACCTCAGTTTAACTGTTTATCTTGCCTGGTGGATTTTTATTTATTAATGTCCTTGTAATTATAGTTTCCTTTTTCCTTTTCTAGGATATCTTTCAAAATATTTTGTAGAGGTGGTTTGGAAGTCATGAATTTCTTCAGTTGTTCTTTGTCATGGAAATATCTTATTTCATTGTTGAATTTGAATGATAGTTTAGCTGGGTACATCAATCTGGGTTGGAGATTATTTCCTTTTAAACCTTGAAATATTTTGCTCCCGGCTCTCCTTGATTTAAGGGTTTGTGTTGAGAAGTCTGCTGTGATTCTGATGGGTTTACCTTGATAGGTGATTTGGTTTTTTTCTCTAACAATTTTCAGTATTCTGTTCTTTTGTTGAATTTCTGGAATCTTGATTATGATATGTCTTGGTGTAGATTTATTTTGGTCGTGGGTAACTGGGGATCTATATGCCTCACTTATCTGTATGTCAAGTTCTCTTCTCATGCTTGGGAAGTTTTCTGTCATTACATCTGTGAATAATCTTTTTAGATCCTTTGCACTGTTTCCTTCTTTTTCCTTCACTCTGATTAATCTTATGTTGTTCTTCTTTGCATCATCTTGCAGTTGTGTTGATTTTTCATAGTCTCTAGTTATTTTTAAGAATTTTTTCTTTTCATGGTCATAAACTACAGTCCTGTCTTCTAGTTCTGAGAGTCTGCCCTCGCTTTCATTTAATCAACTATGTATACTTTCAAGACAGTTTTTGATTTCTTGGACATCTGTTTGGATCTGTTTCATGAGTTCCATTTCTTTCCTAAAATAAGTTGTCAAGTTTTCCATCATTTTTCTAAGCTCCTCTGTTTTTTTATCTGCGTCTTCTCTAAATTCACTAAGCAGGTCTTTCATCATGAGCGTCATCTCTTTCTTAACCTGGCCAATTATTTCTAATCTGATGTTCTCTATAACCTCATCCATCTGTTTTTTTAACTTCTACCGCTATCATTTCTGAAAGTTTGGTTGAGTGTTTTCCAATTTCCTCTATTTTGTTGTCCTCTGAATTTGTTTCGGTGAGCTGGGGGGGGGGCTGGGATTGTATTTTACTTCTGGGTCTCGTCATTTTCTTTGTACCTATATGTATTTCTCCCCTTTTAGTTTCAGTGCTGATTTTTATGTTTTGATTATGGGAGGTTACTCGAAGACAAATATCAATGCTTCCTAAGGAGAATTCTGTTCATTCAGTGTCTTCTAGGTAAATGTGATTCTTGGCTTTTGTCGTTGTCTCAAGACCCTGGATTATGTTAATGATTATTACCTCAGATAATTACAGTATTACTATATGAGAAAGTACAACTGGTTATGACCTGTACGACACACTTGTTACACTAGTACATTAGCAATAGCATCAATTACATTCATGAAATTGACTGACTGTGATACATATTAACTTTGTATCTTTAACCATAGAGCAAGATTAACACCGTTATAAAGCAGAATCCAATATAAACCAGGAATTTGTATGTAGTGGGTACCCTGTTAGTGGAGTGGTTTTTACCCTGAGTGTAGGGGGGACAATGAGGGACAGGAAAAGGTGTAGAAGTAATGAAGAAAGTTCTAGTAGATGTAAGACTTAGAATGTTACTTATACTTTGGGAAACTTGATTAGATAGTTTAGAAAGAGTAAAATGTGAGAGTAGTGAGTCAAACCATGTAGAATCTAGACAATATTTACTCATATGAAAAATGAAAGGGAGAGAGAAAACGAAAAGAAAAGGAAAAATCAGAGCATTTGGCTGAGGAAGGAGAGATATGAGCAATAAAAGATAGGAGTCAATAAAAGTAAAAACCAAAACAATAACAAGAAAGAATAGGTAGACAAGAGAATGCATCAGATAGGTAACAGGCTGAATAAGAAAAAGAGAAAATAGGAGAAATAAAACCAATATGCACATATATTTTATATATATATTTATACCTGTATAGTGAGATTTCTCTGATGACCACCGCTCTGTGGGGGACGCAGGTCAAAACCTGATTCCATGCTCATTAGCCCTACCAAGTCTGCAGTGGTCAGTGCTGGGTACTATTTTGATCCTGGCCTCCAAGCATGGAGTCTGGGGGCAGTTGTCAGATTGCAGCTCTCTGGGAGATCTTTGGTAGCCCGCCCATGTCTGCTTATTGTTTATGTCTCTACAAGTTTCCTTAGCAGTGTGGGTATTGTTGGCTTTACCAGATAGTGATAGCTTGGATCAGAAGAGAAATGAAAAAAATAAAATAAAATAAAAACAAAAAAACAAAAAAAAAAACACCACTAATGAGAGAGAGAGGCAACAGTGCCTTCTGTCCAAGATGTTTCCCACTGTATTTGAGTTACCCTACTGGTGCGCGGGATGAGCCAGTGTGGATTGGCCACCCAGGAACGTCCTGACCTGTTAGCTCAAGCCTGGGTCCAAAGATGGAGCCCGGAGCCGTCTTCCCTGGAAGGGGGCAGAGCCAGTGCAGATCGGCCGCCCAGGAGCATCCTGACCTGCCAGCTCAAGCCTGTGTCCGAAGGTGGAGCCTCATAGACTTTTTAAAGTTGTTTTAAATTTTAAATTTTAACTTTGAGGTCATTATTTTATGGGTAGTAAGTGGAAAACTGACAATTTGTACCCTGAAGAGGCATTTATTTTAGAGGATGTATTTCTTTTTAAGAATGATTCTGAGTTAAAATTATTATTAAATAATTATGCTTTACTAATTTTCCTGCTTATTATAAGTAAAACATTTTCAGTTCTTGATAATGGATTTCGTGTTAATGAATGAAAAGTTTTCTTTTCTATATAGGAAAGTTCAAAAAGAGATACTTTATTAGATGGATTAAATAAAATTATCATGACTTAAGATTTTTCTTTAATCATTTCACACACTACTAAAAAGTCTCCATTATATGGGCAATGGCTACATTCTGATTCCTCTTAATTTGCAGACACCTAGGACAGACATTGAGCAAGTAAGAAAATTTCTCTTTTCCTTGTTTCCAAATCTTTGTACATATCTGCATCTATTAGTATTCATACTTTGGTCAGATTATTGCCTATTTCTTCCAGGTTAGATCTGATGGATATTCCAATGAAAAGACTGGAGGGGGTTATGAAAAGGAAAATACATAATATGCAGGATCATTTACATGAAATTCATCCATGTGTCTCTCCATCCACACCTACAACTAAACATTACCAACACCCGCTACATAGTTTGCTCTGTGCTTGACTCTAAAACTGCAGTGAGGACAATTCAGGAGAGAGACAGAACCCCAAAGCCAAGTAGAATCAGTATATGAAGTCTATATACTAGGTTTTAGAGCACAGTCTAACACCAAGGAGTCCCAGAAAAGGAGCATATAAACTAAAATCTGAAGCTTAAAATAAAAATTAGCTAAATAAAGAATTAAAACAGAGGGCTTGGGAAAATTAGTACACAGAGTGGTCTGGTAATGAAGAAAGAGGTGTAGACAGACACAAATCAAGAGAAAACAGTCTAGTTCATAGGAACAAATAGAAACCCATTTTCCTTCAAGTTTGGAATTAAAACAGGAAATGGTCAGAGATACTGCTAGAAAAGTAAGCAGGGTGTAGACCATACTAGGCTGTATTTGTCATAGGAAGTAATTTGGTGGGGTTTTCCCATTCATAACAAATCCGCCCTGGATTTACCTCAGTTTGCTATGTTGTTCATCATCTTCAACTCAAGGTACTTAACCTAGAAGACCAAGGGTATTTGCTCAAATGCTGAAGACTGCACTATGTTAAATCAGTATAAACTATTCGCAGGCCAAGCCGAACTGACTCTCTCTGGTAGACAATGTGTCTAGCGGTTGGTTAGTGTTGAAAGAGACTCCATAGAAATTCCTTAAATCCAGAAGATTCAAGCAATTGTGTTGAAAGAATAATTATAATATGGAGAGGTTTCTCAAAGTCAGATGGGACAAGAGTGCAGTAACAGGTACCAATATTAGTCAGGTACCAAACAAATCTACAACAAGCAAGCAAGATGTGTGAAAAAAAAATGTAGTAAAAGAAGGAGCACCTGCCCTGTAACCTGAGATTGCCTACAAGCACGACCTGAGACAACTGCTTCCTGTAGGTAGATGATTTGGGAATGTCACTCCTGGGACCAGAAGTGAAGCAAAAGCAAAGTAAAACAGGAAAAGAAGGAAAGTCTATAAAACAATATATTATCAAATTAACCACAGCTACAGCTAACCGATGATTAAGCCTGGGGAGGAGGGTTCCTTCGAAGAATGTTATTAAAAGTATCCAGAGCTGTCTGCCAAGGAGACAAAAAGGAACCACTTATCCATTGGGTTTCTTTGCCATCAGTCAGAGATAGCTCCATGGACACAAACTGCCCTACACATCTGACTGCCCGTGCAAGGTGCCAACAGGATCCCCGTAGTTGCCACACACTGCTCAGAGAAGCTCCCGGGCAGGAAGTGAAAGGGAGGTATGTGCAGGGTGTCGAAGCACATCTCCCCAAAGGTGGCTGAAGCCTGGATAAAATCGGCTAATGAAACTGGAGCTAACCTGTTGGGGTGAGACAGAAGAGGTGTTTGCTATCACCAGAAATTCTGACAGCCAATACAAGTGAGGGGCTTCATCTAATAGGATATGATGACTGAGCAAAGACAAAACAAATCATTTGCTTGGACCACACAGATGGTTAGCCAAATAGCTGCTGTCCACACCAGAGAAGGACTCACAAGTTTATGATATGCGAACAGTTTTATGTCCTCTGGGGAGTTCACAGTAAAATACATAGTAAAATAAAGCCTAATTGTACATCTGCCTTTAGGTAGAGTTTGAAAAAATAACTCTGATGCAAATAAGTGTAAAAGATACACTCAAATAGAGAAATGTATGCATTAAGCCAGATCTGGACTAGTAAAGTATTGGCATGACACAGATCTATGGTACTCCAGAAAGAGCAGGCAACAGAGGACATCATGGAAAGGAAACAGAGGGCTGGAGGTCAGTATGAAGAAGATAAGAATGGGGAAAACAGTTGGACAAACTCTTTGCTTCAAACTGCTGCTTCAGCCCTAGATGTAGAGCACTGATGATGTAAGTGAACTCTAACATTATGATAAAATTATTGACATTGCCTCTGATTTATTTATTTCAGGAATTAAAGGAAAATTTGAATACTTGAAAACATTTCATGCCCACATTTTGTAGGGAAATATCAAGTATTAGCCAATGCCACAGGTAAGATGGTTTTCTTTTCTTGTCCTTTCAATCAAAATATAAATCATCTGAAGGTTACTCACAGGAAGGAATGGCACAGGAGGGGCTGATGGGGGCTTTCAACAATCTGAGGACAGGCCTGAGCCCTTGACCTCCTACTGGACTCATCTGTGCCTACAGAACCGGGTCTTACTTGGCCCTGCTCACCCACAGAGAAAGACTTCTTAAACTAGAGCAGAGGGCTGGCAGACCTCACAGATCAGCCTCCATGGCCTACTTTTCATGCTGTGCTAACTTACCTGCTTTCTCTCAGTCCTCATGCCGGAATGGCATGTCCTTGTTGTTCCTTCACGCTAGATTTCAGTGCCAAACCCTGCCTCAGCCCCTGTTCTTGGACTTTGTTACTGGCTGAGCTAGCTTCCCAGCTTGTTACTGCCTGCACACCCTTGCTACACATTTGTTTGTGCTTCTGACCTGGGCTGCAGACCTGGAAATGTATGACAATGGCTGCGATGGTAAATGCTTTCTGTTTTATGGACATTTTTAAGAATTCAGGGGCCATATATTTTTATATGATGAGGATAGGAGAAAATAACAAAATCAAACAATGTTCGCATGCAAGAGCACTTACATAGATAGGGAGAAAATGTCTCTGTAAGAGCATGGATAGGCACGAAGAGGTATTTTAGAATTAGATTCAAGGAAGATAATCTGGAGTACCTTTAAGAACATCTTGAAATTTGTTTAAATTTGAGACCTTTTGATTCTCTGAGTGAGAGCTGAATGGTCCTTCATCTTATTGCCAACATAGTGTTTGAGCTGATAATCCTTTTCTTAACCCCCCCCCTTACAGCTACTTCTCCCATTTAGAATATTGTAAGGTGTAAGGTATCTACTTAAGAGTTGGAGCTCTTGTCCTTTCTCCATATGTCTTTTCACCATCCTGTCTTGTAAAAACTAGTAGAACTAACCTACTTGTCAGGGCTTCCAAAATTTTGGTCAAATTGTCTTTTAATTACAACATCATGATTGTTATTTTAGATACAAGTCTCTTATTAAATATATGAGTTCCAAAAATTTGTCCAATGTTTGGGTTGTCCTTTCACTCTATTTGTAGTATCCTTCAAAGAATAAACATTTTAAATTTTATATCATTCTTTTACTAAGTATCTTTTTGTTGTTGCTTTTGTTTGTGGTGTCATTTCTAAGAAACTATCACCCAACCCATCGTCACAAAGATTTAAACCTCTAGTTTGTCTGTTCTTTTATTTTTTTTTCAGTTTTAGCTAATATATGTAGATCTTTGGTTTTATTTTTATATATGATGTGAGGTAGGCATGCAATCTTATTCTTTTATATGAGAATATTGAATTGTTTCAACAACTTTTGTTGAACAGCCTCAATAAACCATAGAGGTAATTCTAATAATGTATGCTACGTTTGAGGAACACTGTACAACTATATGATAAATGCTCTCTTTAATTACAAAAAGATCATTCAAAGTACAGCATATAGGCTGCTCCATCACAGAAAATTATTAATTCCCTCTTAAAAATCATACAGATCAGTTAAGCACAACATTGTACATAACTCTATATTCATAGGCAGTAAAAGAATCAAAATAATTTTTCTTATATTAGTTCCGAATCCTTTCAAAGTAAGGCATAAAATTCACACTTAGCCCTACTTTGAAGAACAAATATAAATATATTCATATATATATATATATATATATATATATATATATATATATATATTTTCATTGCCGTTCCTTATCCAGTTGCCCTGTTTTAGTTTAGAAATACATAAATACATTTAATACTCTGGATCGGCCAAATTATGAAACCACTGGAAGACTGTTTATACACAAACAACAAATATTGGGCATGTGCAAAAATCCAATTTGTTTCTCTCTGTTCTACTTCTTTTTGTCATTTTCAAAGAATAGAAAGGGTATATTTTATAGTCGAAGAAGTTGTTTTTGATGATGTGACTTCCCCAACCAGCTCTATTATTATATTTTCAATATGCCAGATCGAAAATGGATTATTTAAACTTAAATATAGTGATTGCCAAAGCCATCTGTTAAGCAACTGTGACATTCATTAAAATACTTTTTTAAATTTGCTACAATTTTTAGCATGTTAAGGAGCTTCATTTAACTCCACATCTTTAAAAAAAAAAAAAAAAACTTTAGCCCATGTATTTCAGTACTGGCACCAGTAAAGTAAATTTATTGTACTAAAACCTAATTTTTAAATCTAATACAGGTTTAGGCAGATTCCTCAATCAGAACTATTAGATATGCATGTGAGCTATACTAACATCATTGAAACACTCTTCCTAGCACAGAAGGTATTTTGCCACCATTTGACCAGTGAAGGAAAAAAAAAAAGGCTCATAAACATTAAACACTATAATTTACTCAAGGTCACCCAGTTAGAGATTGATCATGAAGATATCAAAGTAGTTTCTTCAGAATGCAAAAACCTACTTCTTTTCACCGAGCTGCATAATCTCACAGAAATGTGTTTCTATTTATGTGTAATAAAATAAATCTATAAAATTATTGAAGCAGAAAAAATAGGCCCCATTTAGAAATATAGGACTACTTTCCAAAATTCATAAATTATTTGACACGATACGCACTACAAATCTAGTTTTCATTTTAGAAACACCATTAATTAATACAATATAGCAGTAATGTTTCATTCCTTGAGCCAAAAATTCTAATAAGAAAAAAGGAATTCGAAGCAACAGAGTAAGAGAAATAACAATTTCCATCTGTGTACAAAGTGAACACATTTCTTATTTGTTCATCTAGGACAGTCTTGATTTGCATCTGTCATCCAGCATAACCACTAACCATTTGTCCTTTAATCTGGAGAACTTTTGGTATATATAATGCTACAATGAGGTGGTTGCCTCATAAAAAGATGGGCTAGCGCTCCCATCAAGGTACAGTATCTCCACCAGCAAGTTGATGACCACTTGGAACTATAATTCAGAGAATCGTTTGTGTGTACCTGCCAGAGTATTTTCCTGCCATTGGTTTCCTACAGGATGAAAAATATACCATTAGAATTATTTTTTTGGATCAAGACATTGCATCCTCACATGACCTCAAAAGGCAACAGCACAGAATAAAATCTGTTGTCAGGCACTGTTCTATTGGTATGGGTTGTGTATTTAAATATCAATAATTATGTGAAACCTGAACGATACCATGGGTATGTGAAATGGCAAGAACCATGGGTCCTACCTTGAAGGGAGCCAAGGGCATTTCATTGAGGTTCCCAATTAGTTTGCAATTAGCTAATGCAAAGCTTATTTCTTCAACAAAGAATGACAAATTGTAGGAAAGGGAGAAAGAAAGATCGCAGTTTAGATTAATGAGTGTCAATGACTACACTGTTTCAAAATGTACTGAGTTACAAGAGGTGGCACATAACTGTAATTCTGGCAATCAGGAGGCTGAGGCAAAGAGGTCACGTTTGAGGTCAGCCTGGGCTACACAGCAAGCTCTCAGCAAAACAAAGAAGGAGGAGGAGAAGAAGAGAAGAAGGGGAAGGAGAAGGAGAAGGGGAAGGGGAAAGCAGTAATTATTGAACCAGTACCACCTCTACAATAGTGTAGTTTAAATGATAAACTAATCGATGGACAGTGTCTTTCTTCAAAATTCCTAAGTGAATTGGAATACAATTAATTTCCTTTTAGAAAACTGGTAACTTCTATTAGGACATACTAATTAAGTTGTTTCTCCCATCTCTGAATCTGACTTTATCCCAACATCTCACTTAGAAAGCCAGTTTTATTTTCAGAAGACTCGGTTCCCAATGTTCCTAGAGAAAAATTAGATGTTGTTCTTCGCTATGGTTAAGGGCGGTTGGGGCTGAGCCGACGCAGAGGAGGCTCATATTTATGGTTTGCAATTAGGCACACGATACAAAAAAGTCAGTGTGATAAATCTGCTCATGGTCCGGGTGGCCAAAAGACATAAAGACAATCTATCTCAACTGAGCCTATTAAAAAAAAAAAAAAAAGCATAACTGGCTTATTATTCATTCACTTTTTAAAATTAGAACAAGTTATCTGGTTCCTCCTTCTAAAATGTCAAATTTTTCTTCTAAAGCAGCCAAGTTGCAATTACCTAAAGGGAGTTATGGCACATGGGCTTGGTTTTCTGCAAAACAAGTTAGGGCAGACACAGAGGATTCCAGGAAACGGTCCTGGGTCACCCTTCCCCTCCGCTCCCTGTTGACATCGGTAGGAGTGAGTCTTCCAGCAAAAGAAATTCTAAAGCTTTGCCTTCTCCCTGCGGAGCTGCCTTTCAGGAAGACTTAATGAGCAGAAAGGGAGGTGGACACTCCAGGTCTACAGCTCCCTTCTCTACCCACAAGTCCCTCTCGCTGAGGGAGAAATGGAAACGGGAACATTTAAAACTCAGCTCAGATTCAGTTTAGCTCCTCCTCTCAAATACTCTTTTTAATTCACTGAGTCGCATTAACTTCTTTCCAAAGGTCACATGAATTTTGTCCTCTGTATTATATCTCCTCATTTGTTCCTCTTCCGACTCTGTACTTTTGCTATTTAAATGTCCTTCTTTTGCCCCAGTAGCAAAATCTACAATAGTGCCCTGCTCAGTCAGGATAGCTCTTAAGAGATTGTGTGATCAAAGTGGGGTGTGGTAGTACCTGCCTATTACGCCAGCACTCAGGGAGGCTGAGGCAGAAGAACTCTGAGTTCATGCCCAGCCTGGGCAATTTAGTAACTTAACCAGACCCTGTCTCAAAATAAAAAGTAAAAGGGGGTAGGGATGTAGCTCAGTGCAAAGACCCGGGGTACAATCCTCAGTACCACACACACACACACACACACACACACACATTGTGTAATCATCCTTTTCGGCAATAACATGAAGTTTTCTGGCATCTTTTCCCTTCACAGAGTTGTCTGAAGGTACGAGGATGATCTCTACTCAGCTGAAGTTTGCACTAACATTCAATTATAAAAACAGCTAATGATAACACTATGATCCATATAATGTACTGACAGCTTTGAGATTATTAGCACAGCTAGTCTCATATCAGCCTTATGAATTAGGAACTACTGATATCATTCCAATGCGACAGGTGTATTTGGGACTCAGAAAGGCTGTTTGTCATCCAACTTGTCATAGACGGTAATACTGCACAACAGCCTCACTCTTCAGCGTGTACTCTGGACAGCAGACTGCCCCATGCTGTGTCTGTAGAATGTGATTTAAGTGAAATATGAGATTGCCAGGCTCGAAGTCATGCCACTGTAATGCCATGTTAATATATGTATGTATTTAAATATGTATCATCTACAATGTCTCACAATTATAACTCCCCCCTTATAACTAACAAAAACAATAAAATAAAAAATTTCACAAAATTATCCTACAAATTATGGTAGAAATAACAGTGAAGAGAATAACAGAGAATCTGTCTAGATTCTAAGAATAAATCACTTTAATCTTTACTAATAAAACGGTAATGGAACTATTTCATGTAACTGTGAGCATTTTATGTTGCAACTCAGGAAAGTAAGAAATTACACAAAAACAATGAAAACCTTTTGGAATTTAAATCTCCCACCAAGCCTTTCTCCTGGAAAATTCTGTCTGCCATGTCCTTTCCTACAAGTGGTATTACTCTTATTATTTTCTTTTCTCCCTTAGCCAATCTACTCATGGTTCAAACAAAGGAATTGTTACTATTTAAAAGACACTTGTATAGAAAAATATATCAGAAGTCTTTTATATCACCATTTTAATAAGCTTCATAAAAAATCTGTTGCTTTTTGAAATTTCAAGAACTTGTTTTGCCACTAGAATGAACAACATATAAAAAAAAAGAATGAACAATATATGGAAAATTATATATATAATATCAGGAAAATAATTTTTCCTGAATGTCTTCCATTTGGTCAAATCGTAAGGTTACGAATTATGGAGATAATTGTATAAAGACAAAAAAGAATTTCAAATTAAACTTAGTTTTTTTATTTCATGCTTAATCTCCCTAATTAAATTGTTTCATCTTCTAAACCTATATTCTTTCGGAAGAAGCTTATTTAGTACACAGTGGCATTTATTTGTAAGTAGAAATGACCACACTCAATATTAACAATAACAAATTTACATATATTTATAGCATATCATACATCACTTTGTGTTTTTTGAAATTTTCATAAAGCAAAAACCATGAGGACAAAAACATATTTTCTCAATTTGCCACTCTCAGAGTTATCTGCATGTGTATCATAGGTATTTCCTAAATTAGTGAAATAATAACATAGTCATTGGGCCAGACAGCCTTATTATTTCTAAAATTTCATTTCTTACATAATCTTTAATTGCATTGTTTGCCAGTTTTGTAAGCCAGATTTTGATTATTTGGGCAGTACAATCAATGTGAAGTTTAATGAGCAGAGATTAAATAAGTGTACAGCATAAGTTCAGGATTGCACACCCTTCTCCAAAAGATACCAAATATAAAAATACAGGGCACTTCTCGAAAAGCAGCCTCCTTTCTGCCAGAATCCCAAGTCTTCTGGGCAAACTACATTTTTTTCTATAGTCAAAACCTATCAGTGTCTCCTTCATAAAAGGACAAGAAATACAGCAAAATGAGACTTTAGAAGCACTGAGTCGAAACCAAAAACGTTCTCAGTTTTGTCACTTTCCAGCACTGGTCCCAGAGATCTATTGACTAATGTCACATCTGCCCATCCTGCTGAAAACAAGCCCTTCTGCATAAAAAAATGAGGAACGTTTGTGTCTAGGATGCTCAGTAACCTGCTCATTCTCCAAACAATCTATCGCCACCTTTGGTGTCCTGACTGAACACCCTCAAACAGCTTTTGAGGGAATCTGCTGGCCTTGCCTGCTCACAAACTCATGGTCTGTCCTGGCATTAAAATAGGTTAGAATCTTCCATTTCTGGAGAAGTTCCAAGATGGCTAAATAGAGGCGTCCACATGCAGACCTTCTGTCAGGAAGAACCAAAGCAACAAAGGAAAAACTCTATTTTGAAAAAAGTGATTGAGGACAAACTCTGGAAATTGATGAGGAAATAACAGGAACCCTAAACAGCATGGGAAGTCAGAAAAGCAACCATGAGTAAAGAAAAGGCAAAATGCAACTTCAACCCCAGCTCCTTGGTTGGGGGAAAACTCAACACTGCCAAGATAAAGGTCAGCAGCAAAGTGTCCCGGCCACATCATAGCAGCAGAGCTGCAGTTCTAACTGCAAGGGAATCACGCGGTCCGCACGGGACTTAAAACCAGTCTGGGAGGTTGCTGGGCTAAAAGTGGCTGCTGTGCTCCAAACAAGCAACTCATCTTGAAACTTCCCTAAGTGCCAAAACTGAAGATGCTACAACAGCTACTACTAGATGACATATTCATGGAGGGACCAGCAGCCAGCCACTGATGCACCAGAAGACTTGGGACTATGTGTGTCTAACTGGACAGAAGATAGCCGCACAGCATTCTGCAACTTCAGGACCAGTGGCTGTCAAGGCCACAGCCTAAGTCCCACCCACACCTGCTCCACAGGAAGTAGCACAAAGCCTCGGTACTACAGCTGTAAATGCAAAGTCCTGGCTTCCTCCCTAGGGAACTCTGGAAGATTCTACCTGTTTCCTGCAGTTCCAGGAATGCTAGTACCAGTGCCCCAGTCTCCACCTTCACTCACCGACTAGGAACTAGGAAAAGTCCCTTCCCCAAACTCATGGCCTTGAAAATGTGGCTTCTAGGGCCAAAAGCCTAGCATCACCCATGCCTGTCCCTTAGTATCTGAAGAAAGTCCCAGCCACATCCCACAGCTCCAGAAACATAGCTACCAGTGCTCCAAACCCCGTACCACCTGCACTTGCCCACCAGGAACTAGGGAAGGTCCCCTTTTTCCCTCATAGCCTTAGGACTGACTGCAGCAGCTGGTGCAATACATCCCAGCTTTACCCACACATGTCCTGCAGCTCTAGGATAGGGCTACTGGTCCCTCAAATCTGGCACCACCTCCACTCACCCCATAAGAACTAGAGGGTGAGCTCATTCCCAGATGATAGCCTTGAGATTGCAGCTCTTGATGAAAAAAGTTTCCACATCACCTAAGCTTATTCCTCAAAACCAGTTCCACCACCACGGCTACCAAGGCCACAAGCCTCAGCACTAACAGTGCTTGCCTCAAGTGACCTAGGGACATTCCTATCCATTGCCTGCATCGTTGAACTACAGATACCAAAGCCACAAGACTCAGAACCACCTATGCTCCACCTATAGGACTTAGGGAAGATCTTCTCCACGTCTCAGACCTCCAGAAGCATGAATATCAGTGGTACAAACCCAACCATTACCTGACCATCCCCCAGAATACCTAGAGAATGTCTCCTTCACAGCACACAAACTTGAAGCTGCTGCAGAAAGACCTAGCAGCAACTGCACTTCCCCTTGGGACCTGGAGAAGGTACCATCTGAATCCTGCACCTCCAGGAAAGGGGAAATCACTGCTCCAAGCCCCTGTAACCCCGCAATTGCACCATGGGTCCTAGGAAAGGTCTCCTTTGTACCACACATCCTTGAGTCTGCAGTTACTGGTGCTCCAGATCCCAGCATCACATCTACTCAACCCGAGTGACCTGCAGACGGTCCCATCCCATCTTGTGACTCTAGAACTGTGCCTGCTGGCACCACAGGCTCAGGCATTTCCCACATTCACCCTGGAGAACATGAGAAAGGTCTCGTTCATGTCATGCGTTTCAGGGACCACGGATCTGGCATCACAACATTTTTCTGGCATCACAAGCACAGTACCTGTACTTGCCCTGAGGGACTTGGGACAGTCCTCTCCACATTGCACACCACCAAAACTGTGGCAGCTACCACTCAAGCCACAGTGCCGGAGGATACACACATTTAGAGGCCAATGTCCACTGTAAACTTGTTCAACTGCCTTCGTGAATTCTTGCAGTCTGAACTATTGACGCACTCATGTCCACTGCTGATACCAACCAAGGTCAGAAAAGTCACACTTTAGAGCTTGCCTGTAAGCAAAGTCAAAGGCTTTACACAACTGACTCGCTAGATCCCATCTAAAAGAAAATGTCATACAAACGTTACTCCGCAAAATTGGAAGAGTTGACTGTCATACCAGATGAGCACACATCAACACTGTGTCACAAAATCATGAGTGGTAACACGGCCTTCAAAGGAAAACAGTAACTCGCCAGAAACAGATCTCAATTTGGGGGAAGTGTGAGAAATGCCCCTCCAAAAAGAATTAAGAGCAATTACCAAAGGAAATTCTGTGGGATGCAAGAGAATACAGACTGAAAGTAATGGAGGAAACAAATCAGGATTTGAATGAGAAATTCACAAGAAAGATTAGAAAGTATAAGGAACAGTTAGAGACCTTGGTGCTAAAAATTTGAATTAGTGAAATAAAAAATAAAATTGGGAGCTGCCATACCAGAGTAAAACAAACAGAAGGAAGAATTTCTGAACTTGAGGACAGATTTTTTGAATTAATACAGTCAGACTTTTTAAAAAGAAAAAATAATTCAAAATAATGAAGAAGGACTACAAGACTTTGTAATCTTGTAGTCAAAGACTACTCTGAGGGTCAGCCCAGAGTACTGCTCCTGATATCGGGAAAATGCTTCCTTTAGAACCTTGTCAAAAACTTCATTTTGACTTGATCCTGAACTTGAGCTCTATAGTTTGTGGTTCTGTGGGTCCATCTTTTACTGATATTTTGTCAATGATAAATGCTAGAGAATCTTTTGACATAGTACATGGAAAAAGAAAGAACAGAGTGAGATTTTCTGTCCCTTGCAAGTAGTTTGGGATCCACTGTCACCTCTTGAAAGACAGAACAAACCAACAAAAAATATCTACCTGTAAATGAAGCTGCAATTAAAAACTTAACTGTCCTTGAAAATGACATAACTTTTCTTTACTCTCAGATTACCATAATTGTGGAAATCCATCAACTGAAAGACAGTCCGAAGTCTGGATCCTTTGACTTGAAGGGGGTGGGTCAAATGCTATCATTGAGGGCAGCTCAGCTCTGTGTTGAACCAGATCCCATTTAAAATTCAGCACTTCCTCTGCCTCCACCACCCTACTCTGCTCTTCAGTTTTCTCCTTTCCAGCCTGCATGTTTTCTTCCCGTACAACCAGGATCTACTGTTTTGAGTACTCTACCAAAATTAAAACAATGCACCTAGAAGCTAGTAAGATGAATTATAGTCATCATTCAAAAAGCCAGAGAAATAAAGGTGCTCCGAACATGTTAGATGTGCTAAAGGATCTGGATAAGGTTAAAGTTTGTGTTCTTGAATGGTCACCTGCCAGTAAACCCATTCTGAAGAGGAAAAGAGCAAGTCCACACTGGGATTCAGTGTCTTTAGCAGATATTTGCATTCCAAAAAGATGGTTCCTTGGACAAAGGGAGTCTTCTCCCATTTGAGGAGTCTTCTCCATTTTCTAATCCAGAAACTTCAATGTCTGGATATCACGTTGTGCAATCAGAAGGACAGTGATCTAAGGGGAGGACTGATAAACACAAAAGTTGCTGGCCAAGAATTCCAGCGACAAACCCTGGGTCTACCCTTCAGATCATATAAATCTTTCACTTTTTACATTTAGAAGGGATGAGGCAAAAATATGCTGGCCTGTCTTTCATAGCCTCTGCTGACTGAGGTTGAATGAAGTCTGTGGACTGTGACAGATCTGCAGCCAGGTATGGGGAAGGCTCCTAAAAATACCTGTTTCTATTTTGAAAGATCCAGTAGCTAACTGGCTACTGAAGAGTTAGGTATATGGATGTTAGCCCCATATTTGTTAGTATTAGTGAATGCTGAACTGTCCTTTACCATAAATTAAATTACCTATGTCCCCTTTGGACATAGCTAGTGTAGAGATACGAAATAAATTAAATCCTAGTACGTTTGTACTGAGAATTCCTAAAATATATTTTTAAGATCCTAAACATGACATCATATGTTTCATACATGAAAAGTTATGGCAAAAGGCACAATGTTAGTGTTAGGCTATAGTAATATTTATCATCTACTTAAGAGTGACCCACTTTAATTTTTTTTCTCTACTCAAATAATATAAATGTATTTAGTTTTATCTACTTCCAGAGCATCTTAAAAGTTATAGATACTCCATGAATGTATTTTTCTAAGACTATTGAAGACTAAGAATATGAAAACATCACATGCTTACCACATCTACTGTAAGTCAGAAAGCTATTATGGTGCATTATGGGTCAAAGCTACTATAGAAATATCAATGTTTACAAATTCTAACAGACAGTTCTAGAAAAAAATGGTTTCAAAATAAACACTTTGAAGTCATATCACTTATTTAACTTTGTCTAAGAGAACTTAGTTCTCTTAGTATAGTTCTTAGCCTATATGTATGCCATGTATTTTAAATATTTATCCCAGAAGGCAAGCCATGTCACATAACCAGTCAGTGTTAGAGAGGTATTGCCTCTTACATGGCACAGACTACCTTCCAGGAAGGCTCATATCCATCCTGACCTTAGGCTGCAGAGACTAGCTGAGCAGGAGCTAAAATGTGTCAGTCTCTCCTTCCTGCTTGATATTTGTTTGCCTGGGATCCATCTAGTGCCCCAGTGTTAGGTATGCCCAAGAGAGGTGCAAACCAATCTGTGGCCTGTGGCAGATTGAGCTGTTTCTCCCTACACAATTCCCACTTCAACGGAACTAGTTTCCTCTCTGCCCTTGTTCTTACCTGAACAAGTTATTATAAAAATTAAATGCTGGAAACTATAGATAATTTTTCTTTTAAAAAATAAAAAGCAAGGGGCTGGGGATTTAGCTCAGTGATTAGAGTGCTTGCCTTGCAAGCACAAGGGCCTGAGTTTGATCCCTGGAACCACAAAAATAAATAAATAAATAAAATAAAAAGCAGCGTCCTTCACCAAATTTTAGATTTCCTGAGAAAGTAAACTCCCAGTCCCCATATGTTTTTCTGATACTACCTGTGTTGTTTCGCTTAATACTCAAAGATCACTTAGACCAAAAAGCTATTTCTGGCAGTAGAAATACCAGTTAAATCTTTTTTATTCTTTCTCCCCTGATATTTTGCTGTGAAGTCTTTAACCGTATGTAGACCCTGCTGAAGTATTTCAAATGCAATTAATTGGGCCATTCGAAAATGGTGAAAAATTCAAAAAGGGGAAAGAAGGAAATGCTGATCCTAAGAGAACTAAAAAAAACATAATACTATTGCCCTTACTAGAGGGAGAGTGTTTATAAAGGGAAGAAAAACATTTAAACCTCTTACGAGGTGCACATCAGAGGGAAAGGGTGAGAAGCAGGCAACAGGACTGCTACTGTGGTAAAGAACTACGATGCTGGAATTTGTAAGCTTGTCCAGAAACATGAAGACACAAAGTCTTCTGAAATGCTGCCTTTAAAAAACTACATGAAATTCATGAAGACTAAGTTAATGGGAGGATTGAGAGATACAGTCTTTAAGTGAAGCATGTAACAGCACTTTTCCTCTAGTTCACTCTTCTTTTGGTAAGTGTGTTGAGATTATATTAAACTAAATACATACACCCCAATGTAGACATTAAATATGCCACAGAAAAATGAATAATAAATGTGATTGGGAAGTACAACCATTTATCAGCTATTGGAAGAACATAGCTGATTTGAATCTAGCTCTTTAAAATGTGAAATTATTTCAAAGGATACACTTGATGCTCCTCTGTCTGTAAGAGCCAGTAATGAAAGAAAGCTTTAATTAGAATCAGCAGCAATATTTCTCCCAGTTGCTAATTTCAGTGTTCTGGAAAATATGCAGTGGTTCAACTTGAAGTCATTCTCATACATGATTCTCAAGCTAACAATCAGCTGAAAGAAGTTCAAAATTTTAACTTCGAACAATTTGTTCTACTTGAGGAGAAAAGGCATGCTAAATGATAATCAAAATTTTTTAAAAATTCAGCAGAGCAGTGAAACTCTTCACATAATGCTATTGGGGCCATTGGACTCTGGCCCTTTCTCAGATATAGATCCAAAGACGGCTTGTTGGTGCAGCACCTCAAAGACCAAGCAGCCTTAAAGACTGGCTCACAGAAATCAGGCAGCTAAGCGATCCTGACAGGTTCCCCATGAATCGCATCATCCAATCCAGGAACATCCCTGGAAGGAGGGCCCCAGTTCAGGTAAAAAAAATGGAGCCTGGTACAGTTTAGGTTCACGTAGCATAAAACTGCAAAAAGAAGAAGTAGAAGGAGAAGGAGAAGGCGAAGAAGAGGAAGAAGAGAGGAGGAGGAGGAGGAAGAGGAGACGAGAAGGCAGGGGAGGGGGAGAAGTCTGGGAAAGAGGGGGAGGAAGAACAGCTGTCCAACTAAACAGCTTTTACTTTTCAGTATACTTTGTAGAATTTATTTCAGTATCCTACAGTACCAAGACAGAAATAACTAGAGCTGGCAGAACATTGGGGAGCCTGTCCATGAGGCCACTCATTATGGAGACTAAAATAATTCATTATACACAGACTTTAAAAATAGAGAAAGTTACATGCTATTGAGTCATATTGTTTCACAGGGCCAGACACATTTCTGTATATGAATAATAATGTTTCACCTGTGTTTCCTTTTGTTTTTTTCTCACCTATTTGACTGATTACTCACATCTAAATAGCAGCATTAACCTGTTGTTTTAAACTGAGCATGTATAAGTAGTAAATATCATCATTGAAAACTTGGGAATTTCTTGGTATTTTTTTCTAATTAATTTTACTGGTACTTTTTAGATATACATAATGACCACATTCATCATACCACATGCTGAAGACTAAAGCTAACCCCATGACTCTCACCACGCACTAAACTAAAATCGAAATGTATCAAAGATCTAAATATTAAAACAGAAACACTAAATCTGCTGGAAGATTGAATAGGTAGAACTCTTGAAGACATAGGTGTAGGCAAAGACATTATGAACAAAACCTAGATTGCATGGGAAATATTACAAAGAATCAACAACTGGGATCTCATCTTATTAAAATCTTTTGCACAGCAAAAGAAATCACCAACAGAGTGAAGAGACAACCCACAGAGTGGGAAAAAAAATTTGCCAGGTGTTTCTCAGACAAAGGTCTAATATCTAGAATATATAAAGAACTCAAAAAGATCAGATCCCCCCCCAAATTTAAAGACCCAATCCAAAAATGGGCATCTGAAATGAACAGACACTTCCCAGATGAAGAAGTACAAATGGTAAATAAATATGTGAAAAAAATGTTCTTAGTATCTTTGAAAATGTCCTGCAGCTTTCCTTTGTTCTAAGTACAAGTGTCAATATTCTACAAGCAGAGACCTGAAATAAAAGTGTGGGTCACAGAAAACGTATTAAGAAGTGACTTTGCCTAAACACGCACTACATATGCTTCAAAGAGCTCACTGACGGGGGAAATTCTCCATTAGACAAGGGAATAACGAATGAAACCATTAGTGGGAGAGTGAGGACACTGTTTTGAAATGGCACGTCACATCTTTAGGATATCTTCTAAAGGGATCAGGAGTTGGAGCTGTATCCTTGAGGACAACAACCTCAGTGTTGGCGTTAGATGCACATGACAAGAAGAGTCACCCATGCCGCGCTCTGTGCTGGACACTACCAGCATTCAAAAAGGAGTATGATTCAAATTGTGTCTTGGGGAAACTCCTTACCTATGAGAGACAGAAATTCAAACTATTACTATTAATACTTAACCTGATATGTGTCATTTTGAATTTATTATGATTTGGGGGAAGTACAATACTGCAAAACAATGTTGCCTACAGATATTAGATAAATTTCACAATTGAAACATGTTGTGTATATTAGTATGTGATGCAATATTCTATACAAAGAAGAGGAGTAAGAAAAGAAACAAATGTGGAAATACCAAGTTGAAATGACAGTACAGACTGAGGGATGAGCACTTCAGTGAACATGGGGGAGGAGCAAGATGTGACGATGAAAGAAATCGTGACAGCACCCTCCCACAAAGCCATCCAAATCCTACCACTGGCCTTAGGTGTGTTTTGGCAGCTCTCAAGGCACATTGCAGGACAGTGGATCTCACATAAAAAATACATGCAGCTCATGAAGATTAAATTAATTGAAAAATTAAGAATAAGTAAAACATTGTTGCTTTTATACGTGTACATAAAACTTATTTTTAGTTTAAAAGAAAAAAGAGACTTGAATTCCTTCTTGTTACCAGAGACCCTAACCAGAAGACCTGGAGTGGGGCCTGAGAATCTGCCTTCCAGCACACCAAAGAGGTGAATATGGTGCCAAATGACTGCAAAATACACTTTGACACACATCATTCTACAGCTTGCAGTCGGGAGATAACTTCTCAGAGCTCCTGTAGCTGCACGGCTTCCTGGAGGAACTCAAGAGAACAGTGCAGCTCCCAACACTCCTATAAAACAGTGTCTCACTATCTACATGGACTAGGCTCAAGGGCTTTGGAGACAATGCCAAGGCTGGGAAAATATTTCCACTGTGCTTAGAACAGTAATTCTCATATTTCAGTCTACACAAGAAGATTCACCCAGGATGACTTACTTAGAAGTACAGGCATCCTGTTCCCCACTTGCAGAGTTTCAGAGTCAAAAGGGCTCCATATAGGCATGGGCTCTGCATTTTTAATGTCATACATCAGAAATTCATGTGCAAATGATTCTCTAAGACACTACAAAACATTTCTCCAGTAGCATCCTTACAAGCATTCTACAATATTAATATTCCTATCAACTTCTTGTTAGACATCTTCTCTGATTTTTAGCAGGTCCACTCTAATTTACTTTATGCCTCAAGTAGCTGTACACATTAAAATTCACAGTTAAAACAGAGAGTGGATAAGTTAATCTAACTTGATTATCTTTTACCTTCATAGGATGATCGCTTAATATACAAATGCTTTTCTTCTTTAGCATTATAATTATCTATCTAAAGAGTCATTTTCTTGATCACTGCCCTATCAGATTTTCAGGTAATTAGTGTGGGAAGCATTTTCATTTATCACATTTGCTTCTCAATGAGTCATGACCCCTACCGATTAGAGATTTGTTTCATTTGGGTGAATGGGTGTCAGTTAAGCCACACAAGCCAATATTTAGAATCAGAATTCTCAATTAGAAGCTATAAAACAAAACAAAAAAATTCAATGTGCACTATAATAGTTCAATTGTAAAGAAGTTTACAACATAACTAGATTGTTGTCTGCTCTATAGGGACAGATTGCAAAGGTTGTAACTGTCATTAGCAAAATTTGAGTTTACTACTACTGTGCTAATGCTAAGCCAATTCTGAAGTATACTTTACAGAAAACGCATTATTTACTAGCACAAAAAATTATGTCACAGGTGACCCAGAGTAAGAAGGTAAGCTGTGCACCAGCTGCAAATGCAGGTGCTATAATGGCAGTTAGGCAGTGGGAGCCAGAGTTCCTTCTCCTGTTGGAGTCTCCAGTTACCTCATAGATGAATTCACTCCAGCAGGGACCCCCGTAAGAACCACGAAAGCAGTAATCATATCTGTCTTGCTCACTCCTCTATGCACAGTACCCACCACTGAGTCTGTCATACATCAAATATATAATAAAATATTTGTCAAATCCTCCCCCATAGACAGCAGAGAAGGAATGAGCATCATTAGGGCCCCAGACAGTGTCCCCAATGAAGGAGGAGCTCATTCCCCTCCTCTGTGATGGTCAGTCTGGTGTATAAGGGAAGCCAAAGGACTGCTCAGAGAACAAAAGAATCAAGATACTAGTCATCATAGAGATTCATTCCCTGGCTTACAGTCTGCTTAAAACAGTAATTCTGGGGAAATACTTACAGTCTGGGGAAATATAAATTTCATTTTCACTGAATTTCACTAGAATTAATTTTATCTTTATTATGACTTTAAAAACTTAGTTTTAAAACTTTACTTATAAATGTGATTTTCACTAATACTTTATCATTTTCCCCATTCATTTTCAAAAAACAGTATATTTTAGATTTAAAGTCTCATAAAACTGGATTCTTAGAATAATAATATAACAACAATCACTTCTACAGGAACTTTTGTAGGTCAGCTCTAAGTCTCCTTTTCTGTCACAGAAAGTGATCTGTGCCATTATTTATGAAACTAGCCAGAAAACTTAAATCATAGATATAATTTTTATTCAACTTTTTAAATAAGTTGTATCAAAATAATGTTTAAGTATTTATCTTTGTCTATTCAGGCCACTGTAACAAAATACTGTAAATTATCTAGCTTATAAACAAGAGAAATCTATATCTCACAGTTCCGGAGAGTGGGAAATCCAAGAGGAAGGAACTAGAAGACCTGGCACCTGAGGAGGGGGGCTCTCTCTGAGGACTCCTAGATGATGTCTTCCGGCTGTGTCCTCACAGGGTACAGTGGTGAACAAACTCCCTGGGCCTCAGTTACAGGGCATTAATCCTGTTTCCCTCAGAGCCTTAACTTTCCCAAAGACTCAACCTTCTATAGCAACACTTTGGGAGTTAGAATTGAACATATGAATTTTGGAGGGACACAAATATTGAAACTATAGCAGCGGTTAAAAAACTACTTTTTTTTTTTCAAAAACAAGCAAACAAAAACTAAATAATTAGGCTGCTGGTTGAGTTCAGTGGTTGATCATGTGCTTAACATATGCGAAACCCTGAGTTTAATCCCTACAACCAAAATTACCTAAAATATCTGTGCTTACAGAAAGTTAATTCAATAAAATTATAAGCTGGACTACTGGGCATTATTTTTATATAAAGTGCCTTCACTGTACTATATATGAAATGAAAATTACATATTATCCCTGCTTCATGAGTCTGTTGTTCTCAAATACTTTTCTCTTCTTTAAGATTTTAAGAGGACATAAAAACTTCCTTGGTTTTGTTCCAAACCTAGGACTACCCTGAGTTCTTCTTCAATGGTTCTTTATGGTCCTTAATACAGGCAAAAATGGCAGTCACCCAAGGCCCACTACCTTAAAATTACAAACTCCCAGGCAAGCTCTTCTCTCCTCTCACACTCAGACCTGCTCTGCAGAACACACCAGGGTAAGTAATTAAATTTTATAATTTTCCCAGAGTATGTGAGAAATAATATTATATCGAGAATAAAAAGGCACATTCATCTTGCCTCTTATATTGCATATAGAGAAAAACATGCATAGACCTAGATAATAAAGACCAACTCTCAGTGTGGGTATAGAACGATAGAAAGATCTGTACAACCCTGATTAAGATTGTTCATAAGGAAACTCTCAAGATTACTAAAAGAGTACTGACTCTCTAGGAATTTTTCCTGTACTACATGGCCTTAATAATTAGGGCAACCTCTGATTTTATTTACAAATATTGAATTCTTCTCCTTTAGATTAAAAAAAAATAGCAAGAATGGGCCTAATGAGTCACTGTATCATAAAAAATTGAGACTTTGTTTCGAATCTTTTGAACCAGAACATTAGAAATGATAACGTAAGGGTTGCTTTAAAAAACAATCATTGACAAGAAAATTAACAAAGCATTCAAATAAATCTCTAATATTAATGACTTTGTGGGGGAAAGTTCAATACCAACTCTCATGTTCTTAAAAATACATTTCTCTTTGACTCTTGAAAGAGATAAGATGAATAAAGGTTTTTACTCTTTCAGTCAGATCTATTATGATTATCTAAAAAGACATATAATGAAAATAACACTTGACTTTTAGCATAATTAACTAGTTTATTATATTCCAGAAGATTTTTATGGATCATTTTATCCTGGGCTAAAAAAAACAAAAAAAAAAAAAACAAAAAAAACCTTGTGAGTTAGAACAGTACATTATGACACCCTTCTGGGGCATGTAGCAAGTAAAGATAAGAAAGTAACAAGCTTGTTAAAAGCAAGTTTCAGATCACTATCATTTAATGTTTTAAAGATAGGCCTTAACCATTTGCTCTATTCACAGCACTGGGTTACATCCTTTATAAAAATCAAAGAAATAAATAAGTAAGTAATCTTGGCCTTCCAAGATTCATATTAATTTTCACTCAACTTTATTATTTCTTTCTTCTCATCCATATGGCTCTCCAATAATGAAAGTCCAATAGCTGCAAGTATGAAGGACCAGATAACTTTGACAAAACTTTATTATTCAATTTTTAATAATGTAGCAATGTAGTAATATTTCATATTACATTTGGATGAAACCTTTTTAAACCAAAAGAATCAGAACACTAAGACAAATGAAAGTAGAATTCTTGCATGTGTGCATATTAAGAAACATATTCATCGAGATGATCAGGGAGATTAGACTGTAAAAATATGAACCATATGATTAAATGTCCTATGTATAAATAAATATCTACCATATAATTAAATGTCCTATCAAGAAGACTAGCAGTCAGCAATTTGCCACAGGAAATTCACACTCAAAGACTAGACTTAGTAAATCACTAAGGAATATCATTTGGAAAATTGTAATTGTCCTTTATTTTAATTTAGTGTGCTAAGAAAGCACTCTACAGGACATTTCATTTCTACAAGCACTACCACTTAGAATTGCTGGCAACTTCCCTCACAAGTTCTACAAATGGAACAATGGCCTGTTCAATAGTCATTTGAGCAAACACAAAATCCAACCTTTGACATGACTGCAAGTGTCACTAGAGAAAGATGTAGGAATGAAAGAGATAGAAGGAGAAACAACCCAAAAATGGATGTGTAAAATGTTGGAGTGTCTATAAGGCTTAGTTCTGGGGTAGCCACAAGAACGGTAACAATGTTTATTATGTACGTGTCATTATGAGGTGTATTGGTAAATATTTCCTGCATTATTTCTTTCGTTCTCATGCAACAGTATGGCATGAGGTACACAAGGTAGGTATACTATACAAATCTATTCTTGGGATCACTTTGCCTAGCTGTTTCCCAGCCAGCAATCGCCATGAAGCTATGTCTCCCTGAAAACATTAAGTCCACTGATACCAACACCATATCTACAGGGAAATTTGCCAAAGGTCCCTTACAAACTTATCCAAGACTCTGTGATGTCCAAATAATCCTGTCATTATTTTTCCATGCCCATAGTTTCTCAGCCATAATCTACTCTTCCTCAATAAAGCGATACCATCACTTATCTGCTAAGGGAAAAATCATATGTAAACCCAACCTTGAACAGCAGTAGCTATTGAAGTGAATAACACTTAAACTTGACATCAAAGGAATCTCCACTGTGTGGATTCCCAATTATGTGATGATAGGGATAGAAGTGGTTGGAGAGTTACTAGACATAACCTAGAAAAAGGAAGAAGATGATTGACACAAGTAATAATACGACTCTGAGAAGAAAATTCATCTGAGGCATAGCATGTAATCTTTTGTTGACCCCCTAAAAGGCAGTCAGGTGCCTTATTTGGACCAGCACTTTGTAAACCATCCACAGACTAACAGAAATTGTTGCAATCTCTACTCATATAGTAGCAGAGACAGAGAGGGAGAAAGAAACTTAATGGACTTTATAGATAGGTTGTAGGATGCATGGAGAATATTACTTTAAATTTTTTAATTAAAATACAAAAATTGAAAAAATAATGTCTTACCAGAAGCATAAAAATAAGAACAGCAAATGTGACCAATGACATAAAAGAGAAGTATAGAAACACCTTCAAACTGTTCCTAAATAAAAATCCTGTGCACTGCTATTCTTAGGGATGAATAACTTTCAAAAGCAGGACTGAAATATATAATAAAAATATAATTATAAGGTGTATAAAGATGTGTCACCACAGCAATACTGAGGCAATTCACTTAACCTATCATATCAACAAAAACAATGTAATTGAGCAAATATGCTCAGCATTCTCCTTGTTGCTAAGGAAGAAACAAGTACATAGCACATAAATGCATTTTAAAATTGGTATGAGACAATATGCTATCCTTGAAACCTTGCAGTGGTATAAACACCGGTGATCAAAAGCTCTGCTAAAGGAAAATCGATTTCTTAATAATCACTTATATTCAAATACCAGACATGAGTAGAAAGAGATGAAGTAGCACACGAATATTGTATTTCCAAGGCATTTTAAAATTCTACTTCTTGACATTCCACATTTTTTACATTGTGCTAAATCTTAACTTTAGGCCTGCACACATTCTAACATGGTCTAAAATCCCAGCCCACTCACATATATTAATAACTACGCTCCTCAGATTCTCTCTCCATGATGCAGGGTATTGACCATATAACAGCTAAATATGGGTAAACATCTAATATCAAAGCACTTCTTGTTCAAGAGAACATTTTTAATTATAACATTTATCTCATGCATACAAACCGTGAATCTTGAAACAATAAGTAACATTTTTTTCTAATGATTTTCCTTCATGCTATCTGTTTCTTGCCAAATTCATCATCTTGCCAATTCGTCATCTGAATTAATAGCTCCTAAAGTTAAGGACCAATTTTCTTTTCAAAACCTGTACATTCTGCGCCATTATTTTACAATAGAAAAAAGAACTTAATGTTTTTCACATCTGGTCATCCTTCTAAAAATTGTAAGAATGGGACTCAGGAAAAAAATCATAAATCAGAGACACTGACGCACTGACCAAGGCAACAAAGCAAGAAGTGGCCTTCGCTCAGTAGCACTGGCTGCATAGAACGCTCTGCTCCAGGCCCCTTTTCTTCTCTCTTCCTTCATTTCCCCCCCTTCATTCATATTTTTCTTTTCTATAGGTCTGTATTCTACTAGCACTTTAAATATCAGAACAGGCTGCTTTATTACAATTTTATAATAAATTAAATACAATAGAATTTCAAGCTTGCTTCTAATTTATCAATTGAGTATATAAATCATGAATTTTAAAATGTAATTATTTTTCTGTTGCTTGTAAAATACATATTTCAAGATCCAAGAAATATCCCAGGATTTTAAAGAATCCCAAAGCTTCCCTCCTAATTTACTGACTAGTGTCAGGATCCCCTTTAAGAGTGGAAGTTCATATTCTTTATTTTACACCCTGTGTGAAAGATAGAAAGGAATAAAATATTTGATGCGTGACAGGAGAGAAAAAACGTGGGTGCATCAGGTGTTGAGAGGAAGCAGGGGGTGTCCCCTAAAGACCACAGATACAGAGGGCTACAGGAAACGTTCCTACTCTCTGAACAATAATGTTATTTTTTTCTTTCTTGTTGCTCGAGTAAGTGTTTCCCGTTGAAGTTTGGGAAAGCACAGTCGTCTTCCTGAGGCCGCGGCAGTGACCTATTCTGCTTGCTTCTCGGTGTCTCTGAACACCTAAGGTGGCCACCGTGATCAAGCACAAGGACAGCTCCCTGGTTCACCTCTGCTGCTGAACCCTGTGACCTTGGAAAAAGGACTGTTCCTCCGAACTCTGCTTTCTTCAATGGGAGAGAATGGTAATAGTATTTTTGGAACTGCTACAAAAGTACTTAGGACAATGTGTGAATGTATTTAACACACTTTCTGACTCCAAGCACAAAATTAATGTGGGTTTTTTTTTTTTTATAATCTGCATCCAAGAACCATACAAGCCTTCCCCAAGTCTCCTCCCAAGCAATGTCTGCTTCTCTCTCCCCTCTGGAAATCACATGCTCAATATAGTAAGATTCACTCTAAGTAAACAAATGAGCAGATACATGATTCATAATCAAATATAAAGGGGGGAATAGAATTTTATCTTTATCAAAAGTGTTCTACTGGGGCCTAGTATATAGTTAAAGAACAATTCATGCTTATTGATTGAAAGGGTTAATAAAAGTAATAGAAATTAGAACTCTCACAATCTAAAGATATGTAACTTTTTCATGTATATTTAATAAGTTTTAATTTCCAAAGAAGGAAAATAATAGCCATACAGTAATAGTTGAACCCCTTGTTCTGAAGGGCAAGTCAGTAAACACTTTCACGTGCCGAACACTCTTAAGGACCTTTATTTTGAGAAAGAATTTAACCAATGGAATCTTCTGGATATGAGGATGAGGTAAAGGGAGATCAAATTGTTAGGAAGTAACAATGATGGAATTTTAAATTTATGTGAGTAATCCACAAAAGAAACAGCAAGACTTGTAATAGAGGATGATAGAAGATGTGAGGAAATAGAGAAATTAAAGAATCAAAAAATGAGCAACAAAGGGGGAAAGAGAGAAAACATTGCAGAAGTGGATTCTTACAGAATTTTTAATAATGATAGCTAACGTGTATTTTTAATTTATTTTTAAATAAGTAATCTATTCATATATTTGAAAACTATAACAATCTGAAACAACTACATATATGTGGTGACCCTCTTACCTGCTCAATTGATAGGTCTAAGCCTCCTCAAGTAATAACATATAGCCTAGGTTTGGGGGATATTTTTCTAGAGATGGTTTAAACAAATGCAAATACAGTCATTTTCCCTTTTATACAAAAGGTAGCACATTATGAAAAATATGTTGAATCTTGACTTTTATTTCAGATGTGCTTTATGGAACTTTCCATGTCGTTAGGTAACAAAGTTCGTCCCTTTTCTTTTCACAGCTGCATATTATTCTACTTTATGGACGTGGCATGATTTCCTTAACAAGTTTTTGATGGGTGGAAATGTGGCTCATGTCTAGGCTTTTGCTATTTCATATAATGCTGCAATGAATAAGTTTGTACAATTGACATATGTGCCAATATTTCTATAGGACAAACTCCTCAAAGTGTAACAGTTCGACTGAAGTGTGTGTACTTGTACAGTTTTGATGTTTCCATGTATAGTGTTATTTATTATCCACATGCTTTCCATTACCATGAGCCTTCCAAAAAACTCTAGAGTGCATGGTTGGGTTAATTCTTTTATGGGAAATTAAGTAAAGGGACAAGAAAAAGAACTGGTGTTTTCATCCTTCTTGATTGAGTCCAAAATCTCCGTAACACATGAAGTGAGGCATGAGACAAGCCGGCTTCCAGGTGGTGCTGGACAGTGAAGCCTGCAGGTGGGGTCAGAGCAGCAGAGAAGCAGCTGCAACACCAGCTGAGGTTGGGTGAGGCATGAAAAAAATGTCCTAATCCGCAAATATTCTAGATGAGATAGACCCTGGACAGATCACATATGCTTTCAGTTTAAAGAATACCATTAAAATAATCTTCATATATGAATTTATTAAAATTCTGTCCTTGGCTCTCCACTTCCATTAATACAAGTTTAAGAATCCCTTACTACATGGAAACTTCCACTCAGTGAGACTTTTGGCTACAAATCTTAATAACTGACCCTTAAGTAAATTTACCTCAGAGCATGATTTTTAAATGGCAGTAAACATTTACTTTCATGTGTGACAGCTATGAAGCCATGGGTTACCATAATCACTAAAATAGACCATGGTGTGGGTGTGCTTTTGGTAAGATGGCTTTATAAACGACATTTAGAAAGTCAAAATCATCAAGGGCACAGTAATGAAGACATACATAGAAAATCCTAACATAGTTCCTTGGAAAAAGAAGATGTAGAAAAGATACAACTAGGTAGAGTAATTTTTGTAATTTTTAAATTTATGGCTTCAGAATATGATTAAAACCATAGTAATTTTTCCGTGCTTACTTTTGTATTTTATGGAAAAATAACAGCTAGATTTTAAACAAAATACCTTCCCTTCCATGCAATCCAGTTAAACAGAGATTTCGGAAAGGTGGCACCACAAGAGCCTCAGAAATCTTTCATTTCACCAGGCATGTGGCACGTGCCTGTAATCCAAGCACTTGGGAGGCTGTGGCAGAAGCATCACAAATCCAAAGCCAGTCTAGCCTGCATAGCAAGTTCAAGGCCAGCTTGGACTACATAGGAAGACCCTGTTTCCAAAAAAAAAAAAAAAAAAAAAAAGGAAAAAGCATCTTTAATTTTAGTAGATTTAAAATTGTATTTTTCAAGGGCTCCACGAAAGTGCTTCAGGGTTTCTATTAATATTTGATTTGATTTGATTTTTAAAAAAAGAAAACATATATTTTTAAACTGTTATTTTTTAAACTGTAATAAAAACTGTTTTATAGCTAATATATACTAAACATCTTTAACACACTAGTGATGACTATTTGTTAACTTGTGCTATCTATTAGGCTACTTATTTTGGAATAAAGCTTGTAATATATATAAATATTTTGCTATTTCTCCACTTATATGTGAAAGTATTATAAATACATCATTCACTGGAATGGCTGTCAATCTGCAGTAGTTTTGTCTTCTTAATTCGAGCCTGAGCTCACACTCTGAAAAGGACAAAATCAAACGCACCGGAACTTTTACAATGTTTAGCTGAATGCCAGGTAAGGCTCACATAAAACGGTTCATATGCTCAACTCATGGGCCGACATTCCACAAACAACAGAAGCATATGTCTTATTCTGCCGAGATAATTTTATGTGGTGAATGGTTTTAATATTAAACTGAAGTACTTCTCTAACACTTTTTAAGACTTTTTAATATTTTCTTCAGTGAAATGAAATAAAATTTCTTCAAACGACAAATCTACCACTGGTTTGTTACCATGATTATATAGAAACTATGTATTAGGGAGAAAAGCTCTCATTCTGAAGAATCTGCTATCAGGCAAGGTCCTGGGAGCTTGGCACAGTGAAAGAGTGCTTGGCACGTGTGAAGCCCTGGGTTCAATTCCCAGAGCTACAAAAAATAAAAAATAAAGAACACTGTTGATAGTAATATGTAACTTATAAGGTTTAAGTAAGGTTCAGTCATGAAGTGTGGGCATTTCTGGGGTAGTTATGCGTAAGAATTTCCAGTATTTACTTTACCAGGCTAAAAGTCATCGGTTATTTGTGACAAAAAGCCAGTTCAGGTACATCAAATAGAATAAGAGATCACTATTGGTTTCTGATAAAGACCCACATTGAGTAAATACCTGTCATTACAGCATAGCTGTATTATCTTCATTGGCTGGCTAATAATTTTAATAATATGCCTATAATGTCTCATACAAATAAACTCTAAATTACAAGGATTTTGACTCTGGTTTTCAAAAAATGAGAAATAAAATAAAAACAAACTTCTGAATTTACTATACACAACAAAACAATTTCCTTCATTTGAAAGTCTATTAGGGACAAGTCCCAAGATAGCTAAAATTGTTAAAGTAATACACATAACAAAAGAAATTTTAAAAGTAATTTTAACCAAACAATGAAGATTTGCAATGAATGAGGAATATATTCATCAACATTTACTAATGAAAGAATTACAGCAGCTGTTAAATATTTTCATAGAGTTAACTTTGAAACATGTTTTACTAGTCTTTAAAATTCATGTTTAGTATTATTTAAAGGCAAACTGACACAGAAAAACAAGATATTAAAATAAATAAAAACAAACTAAAAATATTATTTATGTGTCCGAGATATCAGCTTGCCTGGATTATCTATCTGGCTTTGCTATATGTATAAATAATTAATTTCTAAATTCCCTAAGGAAATCCACTCAAAGATATGCATTATTGAGTCTAGCTTTACCAATAGTTAGGATGAAATGGAAGAAATTTCACAACACCCAGCTCTGCAGGAGTCTTACTATTCTCACAAGAAAATTGTGTTCTCTCCTAAAGCAACCTGGTGCCTAGCCATGAAAGAACCTCCCCTTCTCCCCTCAGTCCCCTGAGGACACCCCCAAGTATGCGCTCTTCCTTCTAAAGGACTGAGCAGCACATTTTCTTGGCTCAGTGTCATTTCAACCTGTTCTTGAGGTTTAGGCACCAACTAGCTACAACTCACACATAGAGATCAGTTTCGATCAGAGAATAAATTGACAAAAATACCTCTGCAAACACAGGTTTTTGCCAACAAGGAATCCCGCTGCCAGGATTAGGACTTTCTGGCTGCTATGCAAATAAAACATAGATGTTAAATTGGACACTGGGCTTCATATTAAGTGCAACTGCCACACTCATTTCTAACTGCCAGAGTACTCTCATTTGTTCTCATGGTTGACTTTACAATACATATCAAGCTTCCCACTTTGATAAACACCTATGAATAAGATTCCTTGTTTATGCTTTTTGTTATTGAGTTTCTTCCTACATTTTCAACTAAAAATGAGTGAGAAGGAAGCTGGTAAAGTAATAAATCAGATAAAAAAAATCAAACTCCTCTGGTTGTATTTCAAGTTTTCATTTGACTGATAAGAAAAAGCAAAAGCAAAAGCAGTTAAACATTTTCCCAAGGTCTCATAGGTTTTAATGGTATAGTATTGCTAAAATACTTTTAGACATTAGTCTGGATACCTTGCAGTTATATAGATGCTATTTTGAGTATCACTAAAATGGTACACACAGCTAAGAAGAAATCACTTTTCTCCACTCTTGAGTGAGAACTGAGCAGCAAATATGTAGAAAACAATTAAGACTAGGGAGTGAGAGAATAAATCACTCAAGACTAGAGGTCCAATTCTGTTCCCACTTGTCAGAATGAAAAATACTTCAACATCAACAAAACCCCAGGTAAAAAAGATAGACCCGTTACAGATTAACCCACTGACTGAGTCATAGTTCAATGGCATTACTGAAAGGTGATGGAAATTTAGAAGGTGGCCTAGTTGTAAGGTCATAGGAATGTATCTTGTCCCTGGCCTGCCTCTCTAAATCAGTATCTAGCTCTCTCACTCTCTCATTCTCTCTCTCTCTCTCCATCCCCCTCTCCCTCTCCTTCTCCATCTCTGTCTCTCTCTCTCTACCTCTCCTTCTTCATTTCACTCTCCATGAGATGAGCAGTTTTGCTCCACCATGCCTTTCTGCCATGACACTCTGCCTCCTCACCACAGGTCTAGAAACAATGGAGCCAGCTGACCATGAATGGAAATCTCTGAAACTGTAAGCCACAATAAATATTTCCTCCTCCAAATTTATTTTCTCAGGTAGTTTGTCACAGCAATGAAAAGCTGACTAACACAAGCACCTTTTCCTTGTCTCAGTAGTGGAGAAAAATAGCCCTAGAATGAGCACTACTCTTGTCCCACAATAAGTCTTAAAGAAAGACCAAAAAGAATCAACTCACTTCTAACTAACTCAGTTTAGCAAGCCAGAACAAAGCTCAGAAACAGAGAAATACAAAACATGATTCAGCATGCGAGACATAAAATTGATACTGTCTGGATTTCATTTTTTTAGATTTTCAAAGAAGCATGAAAATCGAAATAAATCACCAATATTGACTGAAAATACATGAATGTTAGTGTTATCAGAAAAAGGGATTAAAAAGATATTATAACTCTTTCTATACATACAAAAACTTAAGAGACATCTTCAAAAAAACACGAATTAAAGCTTACAGAGATAAAACTAACAATACTTGCAAATTTCATACATTTTTGGTAAAGGATGTTTGTTTTAGAAAACAGTTTGGTGGAGTTGTCTTATTTGTTTTGTTTTTGGTGTTTTGTTTCATTTTGTTGCTGTACTGAAGATTGAACCCAGGGTTTTCTCACTGAGTTACAACTCCAGCTCTTTATTGTTTTTGTTTTTTGGTTGTTTTTTTTTAATTCTCAAACAGGGTCCTGTTAAGTCACTAAGTTGTCCAGGCTGGGCTTGACCTTTTGATCCTCCTGCCTCAGACTGTCATAGTGCTGGGATTACTGGCATGCGCCACCAAGTTGGGCAGTTTAGTGTGGCGCTGGGTTCAAAGTGGTTTTGTAAAATGGAAATCCACCTATCATCTGCTCATTCCACTCCATTTGCCCATGAGAAATAGAAGCCTGTCTCAATACTAAGGCTTGTACACAAATGTTTATAACAATTTGATTTGTAATAGCACAAAGTCAGAAGCAATATCTAGCAATACATGAATGGAATGACTGCAAAATACTGATACAATGGCACTACTCAGCAATAAAATGAACAAACTAATTCATGCTATGATGAAGAACCTCACATAGCTGTGATGAGTAAAGACAAAGACAAAAAATAAGTACATAATATCTAATTCTGTTTATATGAAAAATGTACTATCTAGTAACAGTAGACTAGTGATTGTCTGGTAAGGAGATGTTGGTATGGAAGGGCAGAGGAAGGTGACTAAAGGACAGCACAAGGAACTTTTGGATGACGATGGATATGTCCACTAGCCTGACTGAGATATTCTCGACAGTGTATATTTATGTCAAAACATATCAAGTTACATATTTAAAATGTTTACTTCCTTATAAAACAATCATGCCTTAGCCAAATGATTAAAATACTATAAATGAATACAATATGCTACTAATAATCTACAAATTTGTCTAGAAAGGTATTTCTAATTAAACTCAGGGCAAATATATTATTTAATACAGTTGCTAAGCTGAAATTATACACACAAAGCACACTCTATATGATGATATCTATTGCTCAAATTTTTACATTTTGGCAGATTGAGGATTTTAAACATACATTTTGTAGTTATATACAGATCCTAAAGATCATCCTTGTCATGTCAATTTTCCTTTAAGTGTTCATTAAACAATCCTGGTATCTTTAACTCCTACAGAACACAATTATTTGACTCTATTACTTTTCTAAGAAAAACTGTTTTATTTCAAGGAACACTGACAGTAGTTAGTCAACATGTGTGGGTGTTATGACTTCAATTAAATTATGATTAAAACTTACGCAGTATTATTGGGTAAAAATGAATATACTGTACATGACATTCTTATCTTATTCGGGAAGTCACGTTCATTGGTCACGAATCTTGCCACATTATCTCTTTCTACATGTATGAGATTTTGTTAAATTGACATATAATTCACCAAAAGAATGCAAAGTAATTAGTAATTTTTGAATCTCAAATAAATGAATAATTGTTTAACATTACAAAAGTGATGAAAATTTTTTTTAATTCTAGCATGAAAACAAATTGTAATTTGGTTAATGAGCTTGAAAAGGGGTAACAGTGATTAATAATAATTTATGGATTTCTCAATCAGTCCGCCAAACTTGTGTGGCAAAGGATTTTGTAAATAGGTAAGAGTTAGCATGACTCTTTTTGAAGTTTAAAATTGGCTACGTAAGGCCCTAAGTTTATCATAGTCTAGAGGCTCAGACATTCATAAAATAGGGTGGACAGTTAGTTTATTCCTGTGGTGTTAGTTCGTACTTGGCTCTATTTTCTTGGATATAGAGACAAAATCTTGAAATTGAAGGAGATTTTTTCACTATTTCATAAGTTTAAGGATGGAACTTATTCTTACTCTTCATTTATGCCTAAGCTCTTTTATATTAAATTCATAAGAATGACATTGATAGAAAAATTCTCTCTAACATTATCTCATTGTGTATGTTTATTGTGAAACTGAAACCTGGACAAAGTTCAATTGTGTGCCAAATGTACTTGAAATTGTTATATCTGTTTGGCATGCAATAGCATTTTCACAGAACACAAAAGCAATTATTTTACATTTTAGTTCTCACGAAAAAAGTGGTGGTATTATACACTGCTCTCAAGAGAAGAGAATGTAGAGGCTCTGAGATTTGCCTGAATGGCAAAATTAAACAGCAAGTGCTAAAATGATTCAGAAGCCAGTCATCTTTACTCAAATCCAGGGCCATTCCTACCGCAGTATGCTGCACTTGCAGAAAGTTAAACCTCAGTTCAAATAAACTACACTCAAGATTTTCGCTTTCCTTTAAAAGACTCAAAATATTAACATCATAATAGTTATTGATTATATATTATTATATATTACATAATAATTATATTACATGTATTATATAATTATATAATTATTATTTTATTGTATTATATATTATATGCATTAATATATATAAATATATATTAGAAAGCCTTAAAGGCCCAGATACTAAAAAACAGAAAAAAAACTGTATTGTTAACATGAGTCCCTATCATTAAAATACACTTACTTCTACATTGTCTCTATAGTGATGAATCTCAATAAATATTTAAGTGATGATAAAATATTTTAAATATAGGTAGTATAAAAATTGCCCTTAGTATATAAATAGAAAATTATTACTGATTTTTTCATTCATTGTCTAAAATTATATGTGTAGATGCAACCCCTTTCAATAGCTCTCCCCTAAGGGTCACCTGGCATAACTTTCTGAAAAAAAAAATTTTTTGATTAAAGCTTAAAAATTGCTAACATTAATGTTTAATAAATACATTTTCAAATAATAAATTCTTTCTCAGATGTGTAATCATCATTATGTAATTTATAATATGTTTAAAGCATTTTGTTTAGTCTTTAAAATAGTATTTCATATAAAGATTTTAAACAATCCCATTAAATAGTGAATTATTTTAAAATTATTAAAAGCAGGGAAATGATTAAGTATTAAAGAGGCAATTCTGTCCCAGATAATTTGCTATCTCCAGTTGTAGACATTCTTCTCCTGAGGTGGATAATATTGGCACAATTGCTGTTATTATATGTACTCATCAATTTCCCCATCTGCATCGGTCCAATAAAAAAATGACACTCTTCATGCGATATAGGATTTCCTACGTGTTTCATTCTTATTTGATAATCATTACCTAAATTGGCATTGTAATTAGGCCAATACCTAAATTGGAATTGTCAGTCTCTATCCTATTAATTTAGCTTTATATCTTATCCTTTCACTCATAGGTACTCCGTACTCTAGTCAAAATGAAATGCTTTATAAGTTGAATGTTTTTCTTCTATATTGTTTTAAATAGCATTTTCCACTGTCTGGTCTGCTCTTCCGCCATCTCTAAGTACTGAAATCTTTTCTCACAAAGCTTACTCTCTTTGACCTTCCTAGTCCCACTTCCTACAGCACCCTAGCTAGAAAAGAAAAAAAATGAAAAAAAAAAAAGAAACTGATATTTGTTAATAAGAAATGTATTCTGAGCTAAGTGGTTTACACATACGAATTCAACTAATAAAGTTGTATCTTAGCATAGTTTTTTATTTCTACTTTGCACTTTAATATTTTTATAGCCATTTGTTAGATTGTTCTTTGTAAGGAGATTTCTGGGTCTTACCAACATTCGTTAATCAATTCAGTTGTCCCTATACTTTGAGATCTTTCACAAACTCCCAGGCAGTTTTCACTCCCCTCCTTTGTAGCTCAACCCCTTACATAACGCTATTAGAAATTTTAGTTCTAATGTAGCACAATAGCTTCTATTACTCTAGCGCTGCAAGTACGAACTGTGCTAACAGCTAAACTGACATTAGCAAAGATCCTGTGGTGCAGATGTTACCATCATCCTCATTTCACACCTGAAGTAACTACAGCCATGGCAGTTAAACAGCTTGTCTAAGGCCACTCAGCTACCAAGTCCACATTTGTGTGACTGCAAATCCTGTGCTCTAGGCAAGGACATGTATATTCAGAACCTCAGATTTGCAAAGATTGAGTGGATCACCATGGCTGTTCAGGAAACAGCGGCCCTGGGTGTCCACCAGTGCATGACACAGCTTTCTCAGGCCTCCACAGTCCCTGAAGTGCCTGCAAGACTGTGCCTAGCTGGCGCCAGGGCTAGGTTTAAATAAATCAATTGCATCTCTTGTGCCCAAATTATATCTTGTGAGAAGATGAAAGTGACTTAGTGTACTTTTATCTTTCATAATACTGATTCAATCTAAGTACAAAAAAGCGAGTCCTAAAAAAAAAACCGTCCAAAGAGAAAAGCAAATTTGCCTCATAAATTAATATTTATCATTAAATATTAATTATAATATTTAAAAATGTTAATAAATTTATAAAGAATAAAAATAAGGCTGCATTTTACAAAGAACCTCAATATCTTTGGATAAAACCTTCAAGTACAAATTTTCTTAGTAACAGCACAATATTTTCCCTATCTTCCAGTACTTACAGAAATCCTACTGGGCTAAAGAAATTAGAATACAAAGATAACAACTCAGGCCTCATTCCCAATTATGTCAGATTCTGTCACATACACCATAAGGAATTATGGAAACAGTGGCCCACATATTTCAAAGATATCCAAAGATACTAAAACACTGGACAGGAGTCCTAGAGACTGTCTCAAAATAGGGTATTCATTTGCTACTCTAGGAGAGAAAACATAAATTATGTGTTGCAAAAGCTGAGTGCTTTAAACGAAAAGTTCTAAGTCCAGTGAGTGTGGCTGTAAAGTTTCTGTGTCTTTACTATCAGGATTCACGGGTGTTGACTATTGCTTTGTCTGGCTTCAAGAGCACCTTAGTGATTTTTATCACACTGTTTAGTAAACCCACTCTATGAATACTCTTGTATTTGTAGACACAGTGGTTAATTCTAGCTACCCAGAGTACTGTACTTCAAGAGTTAACCTTAGCCCCATCATAATTCTAGGGGTTGAAGATGTGAAACCCTCACATCTCAGCCCGCAGGAGCTTTGGTGAAAGAGCTGAGCATTGGGGATGGGCACTACAGAGAGCCTTGGTAAAACAATAGCAACAGGGCCATTTGACAATCATGGTTCAGGCTTATCACTGAAATTTATGTTAATAGTTCAAATTTTACTGTTGCAAATAATTTGTTCCCATGTAGCTTATTGACTTTAAGTCTTTGAAACCAAGAGAAACTGTCACATGATTATAAGTAAATGTATGTTGTATTTGTTTCTGTGTGTTTCAGAAATGACAATGAAGTATGATCCAAATATAAATGAATGTTTACATTTTTAGAAATTTATTACAGAATAAGACACATTGCCATTAGTCCCCCTCACTTCAAACACACTTCTCCCATCATTCTTATTACTTTCTTAAGCAGGTCTGAAGGCTTATTTTGTGAGTGTCTTTATGAGGCATGATTAAAAATATGGCAAATGCTGCTGCCAAGTGCCATCCAGTGGAAAGGCGGGGTCCTAAAACATGATGGTGTGTCTTCATCTGCCTTACTCATCCAACTGGCACCAGATGACTTCTGGCTCTTCCCAAAACTCAAAATGTCCATGAAGGGTAGAATTTTTGACTCAACTCAAGACATTGAGGCCACCAAAACAACGCAACTAAAGGTACAGAAAAAAACTTTGAAAACTGCTTCAGAAAGTGGCAGGAATGCTGGAATAAGTGTGACTGAGGGCCTGAGTTGTTATCGTTGTATTTTAATTTCTTTAGCCCAGTAGGATTTCTGTAAGAAATATGTCAAGAAATATTACCTTGTATTCATAGATCACTGTATTGTCACAATATTGATCCTATCTTATCTATAATAACTGGCTATATTCTCCATACTGTATTAACTAATAAGCTACCATTGAAAAAACTTTTCCCTACAATAGACACATATTTTTTTCAAAATTTGCTTCCTGAATTACTCAAAACAGAGTTTCACTGGACAGTAAGTACCTCATGGGTACAGGCTATGTTATTGTTATTTCCCCTCATTTCTAAAAGCACCTAATGTGTAATAGCACTTAAATGTTTGCCAGACAACCAGGGGACAACCAGACAGAAAAGTGAGGTAGCGTACACCTCAAAAAATGTACTACAATAAAGAAAATGATTGATGTTGGAATTAGCAGCATTATCTCAAAGTGACCTAGGAGCCCATGCTTGTTGCCTGTGTAAGGGAACTTTTTGGATAGTGGAGACTAGAAATCGGTGCTTCTCTTCACACCCCAGGTAGAAGTTGCACCTAAACTTGGCTTCCCATGACACAGTGTCTTCCTCCCCCAGCAGGGGAGGCCCTAACATCCCACATGCTCAAGTCCTCTAGCGCCATGCAGCTGGCATTCCCAGATAACTTGTTGGCAGCTGGTACCCCACATCTACAGGGCCTGGTGCCAAACCGCCCATGTATCCTCCCACAGATGAGCCAGTTCTCAGGACTGTGCGATAAGCAAGAACAACTGAAGTTGGGGTGAGGTCTGACCACCAGAAGCCACACCCACACAGCTGTGGCCACTCTGCCCCATCCAGGCTCCTCAATTCAGGCTCCTTGTGCTTTCTCTTCTTTATGTGGAACTCCTCTTCTCCCAGTACAGTAAAACCCATTAATTAACCCACAGCATGATACAAAATGAAATTATTTTCCAACTGTTACGATGTGACAGAAATATAACATAAAGGGATAGATTTTTCCTGGCAGCTACCATTATCTACTCATTATATGTCACTTTCATTAACATTTATTAAACATTTACTAAATGTAAAGCTCTGGCTAAATAATGTTAATATATATAAAGATAAATAATTTATCATTTACTTTAGTTGGTAAGTCAAAATCTGATTGTGGAGACTCTTTGAAAATCAGTTTTTAAAAAATTTTGTTAGTACATGTTTGCAGTAATTGAAGTTTACATTCATCTTGGGGAGTAGGTGCATGTACTTAACATAGCTTCTTCTTTAAATTGGTATTTAATTAGCCATAAGAAAGCTACTATTGGAAGGGAAAGAGTAGAGAGCAGCTAAATCTGAATAGTTGACAGAAGATTTGGGAAAGCTTTACCAAAGAAATAGATTTAAATTAAGCATTGAGAAGTAAGAGAAGAACTCTAATCAGGGCATTCAGGAGCTATAAACAATTTAAGCAGAAGCAAAAGACAGTTGTCAGATTGGTCAGAAGTGTAAAATATATATATATACATATATGCATGTATACACACATATGGAGAGACAGAGAGAGGGAGAGAGAATAGCACATGAATATATATATATAAAGACAGAATATATATATGTGTGTGTATATGTATAGATACATAGATATAGATATAAAATAATGTCCGGAGGCTGAAAGTATGGATTGAAGTTATGAGGTTATATATATATTTATAAGTTGTAGGTGTGTATCACAGTCATTCATTACTAATGAAGGAGATACTTCTGAGAAATGTGTCTTTAGGTGATTTTATCATAGTGTGAACATTATAGAGTATACTCACACAAAACTAAAAACGGTATAGATCAGTCACTCTGATGTGGCCATGGTAAACACAAGATGTATAAGGCTGCTATTAGCATAACACAAAGGCTTTTTATATATAAATATATCCTAAACTAATGATAATGAAAAGAAAGAGAAAGCAAAAAGAGACATACATATAAAAATATGAAAAAAATACTCAAAAATGTGGTATTGTCTCTGAGCTTTCGGTTACATATGATTTTACTTTTTTGTCTGTGTTGTATGAGGAAAAATTGTCTGTTGAAGTTTCTTTATACAGGGTAAATGGTATAGCTTATCAAGGGAAGAGGCACATTGTTTAACAATACAAGGTATTTAGAATATAAACCTACATCTTGTCTAGGAAGATGAGACCTTCAAGGTGCAGTAAGTCCACGACTAATGAACCAGTTCCGTTCCAGGGGAATATTCATAAGTCAGATTCATTCATAAGCCGACAAAATGAGTCTCATAGAGTACGCCTATGAATCTTATACAGTACACTTGTGAAAGTTCACAACTCGAATGGGACTTCCTGTATGTTACAGCTGGGAAAAACTTGAGACTCAGAACTAAATTTTTCCAAATATTATGAATGAGTTGTTTACATGAACCTGGATGATAAAGAATAAAAGGGTGCCAAACACAAGAGGAAAGATGTAAGAGGAAAAGAGGAAGGGACAGACCAGAAATAAGATAGGTTACAGGGCCCTGAGGAGTAAGAATGTCTGGTATTCCCCAATGATGGAGATGTCTGCAGAACTTTTAAAAGTTTACATATATTATTTGCATTTATTGCTCCTGTGGTACAGAACGCAACCTTTATTCTTTTATTCTGTTACAATGCTAATAAAATACAGAGCAGTGTGGTCTTGGCAGGGGGTTAAAGATAATGAAATAAGCATGAAAATATTCCATACAAGGACTCCCCAGAAATCTCAGGAGTCTATAAATATTAAATATCTCTGAAATATTTTCCCAAATCATAATGACTCCCTTTCTCTAAGAGATACCATAACTGCAACTCTGTTCACAGGTACTGTGTATGCACATACAGCTGTATTGTAAGGAAAGGCATCCATACTCCACATCATAGTTAGTTGGTCCAACAGTAGATCCCATGCGAAGGGGTTTCAGGTTCTAGACTCACATTCAGAGTTAGACTGAGACACTAATCAACCACTCATCATTCCAATGGAGAAAATAAGGGAGTTAGAGTATAGAAGGAGATAAGCACAGAAGGAATAAAAGAGTGTAAGCAAGTATGGGGAGAATATAAAAAGTAACACAGAGAGAAGTGGGTCAGGTTTCTGTTCTTAGTTTACAGTTCCTTATAAAATGAAATTTTTCCTGGATTCCTTAGACTATCTCATATTTTTCAATTGTTGCTTAACTTTCTTTGAATATTTTCTTTTGTACATAGAATAAATTTAAGATGATATTTTTTATTTTCATGTTTTTGGAAAAAGAATTTGCATTATTTTTATAATTAAACAAGCCATTTAAAATTTGTGATTTACCCTTAATAGTGCAGTCTGAAGAGTCTAGAAATAAATAGATCTGAGTTACTGAACTGCCATTGAAGTAACAGTTGTTCTAGGAATTTGGCAATCAAAGGCAGGTAATGTAACTAGCAAATGTCAGACTTCTTATTGGTAAAATGGCAATAGGAATGGTAACTTACGTGGAGTTAAACAAGAATAAATACTGTTTGTGCATAAAATAAAATCTTATGCATAATAAACTCTCCAAATAGAGCTGCTGCATCATTATAACTATTACATTCATACGTCCTGTAGTAGACAGAATAATGACTCTCCAAAGAGATCCACATTCTAATCCCCAGAACCTGTGAATACAGCTTTATATGGCAAAGAGAACTGTGATGATGAAGGATACTGAGAAAGGAAGAGGCCTCTGGAATACCCAGGTAGGCCCAATGTGGTCACAAAGCTCTTCCTAAAAGGCAGAGTTGTAGGGAGAGATGTGGCAGTGGAAGCAAAGAGACAGGTGTGATGCAGAAACAGGGCCACAAACCAGGGAACTCCCGTGTCCTCTGTAAGTTGCAAACGGCAAGGAAATGGATTTTGCTTCAGAGCCACAGGAAGGAAGCAGCCTTGCAAACAACTGATTTTAACTCAGTGTCACTAACTTCAGACTTTCTAACATCTACAACTATAAAATAAAAAACCCAGGTCATTTTAAAGCACTGAGTTTTTGCTAATTTATCACTACTATCTCCCTATCTCATCTGCACAGCGTACACTACATCTTACTCTGCCCTCGTAATAAATGTTTGTCAGAGATGAGTCAGACATTGATAGTGCTGTTGAAGCAGATTAAGCATTCAGGTATCTAAAATGTAATCTGAGCATTAGCACTTCCTGTAGAACGAGTGGTCATTTTCTCACTCTTAAAAACGGAGCTGAGAGTACTTTCCTATCTCATCAGATGCGGACGAGAGGAAGGAGTAATTAATGGCTTTAAGGTATTTAGAATATGCAGTACTTTAAGTGATCCAAGAAATCGTCTGTTTTCACGTGTAATTTTATTGTGTATCACTTCTTCACATGTTTATTCATTGTGTTTTGGGGAATTGAGTGCCTTCAGAAATTGGAGACAGCATGAATTGTTCAAAGAATGAAAACAGACATTATGAAAAATGATTGTAAAGCTATTTGAAAAGTCAAAATTATTTGGTTTAAAAATCTTCCACAACCCCAATATACACTACAGAAGTAAGTTTGTACCATGCATTTACACACGCTCCTTAAATGACAAGCAGCAGTATAAAAAAAAGAAAAATATGCCCTTCTCAAAAGCTTTCTAAACTGCTGTTTTCTAGAAGAGCTAACCTAAAACTTCCTCCATAGCATCTCCCTTCAGTTACCTTTGTATATTTTGCACTGTGCCGCTTTATTCTGTAAGTTAATAGATAATGACTAACCATACTGCATTGGGCTCTAATATTTAGATTATTTTTCTCTCTTAAAGCAACTCTGAAATTTGCCACATCCCTTTTCATCTCTCCTTTACCAAGAAGCAGGTAGAACAATAATATGTTAATAATATATGCGTTCACTTATAACAAAAGTGTTATAAGTACTCAATATGTACCAGGAACTGCAGAACATATTTTAAAAATACAGTTTTAATCACAAAAGTAATATAAATTCATTATAAATTATCAAACAATATGTTAGTGCAAAAAGTATAATACTCAGGGGAATCAAAATGGCAAACTAGCAATCAGCAGCAAAATTCAGCGTTTCCGAGACTGAATGCAGACACCTGGAAAATAACAACTTGGAGATCCTGAGAATACCAGAAGGAACTCCAGGAAAATTGGAAACTACAGGGTGAGCAGTCTGGAAGCTCACCCCAGCTCCTGAGGTGGGGAACCTGTCTCAACAGACACAAAGTAAATCCTCAGGATCCGGAGCCCCAAGAAGAAACGATGGACCAAGCCAACAGTGCAAGCCCTGAGAAAAGCCCATGGCTACTGTAAAGTGCAAAAACAGCCCGGAGTTTTACTCCAAAGTGAGTCTTTCCACACTGCAAGCAACAACTGGAGAAGGAATCCAGTGCAAAACCTGTCATACTGCCAGACAGTGTTTAATTAGGCACCATTTCAGGAAGGGGTTGACTGTTTCGAACTAAGACACAGAGCAACGAAAAACCAACTTCAATTCAGGCTTCCCAGTGTAATGGTCCCACAGTGACTAGATGAGCAAGCCACAGCAGAGAATTGCAGAAATGGCTCAGGCTAGACTAAGACCACCTGAGAAGTTTCAACTCAGACCAGGAAGGACCCAGGGCCTACTCCACGGTGAGAACCCAAGCTCTCAGAAGTGGCTGGATCTAAAAGCACTGGCACTAAATATGCCAGTTTGCTTGAACACTTGCTCTGGTGTCTGCATCCAGCACAGATCAGAGGCCTGATTGCTTTCCCTTTCTACCAAGGTGAGCAAGGCCAAGCTTCGGGTCGGACAGGTGCCACAGCCAGGTGAATGAGCACAGGGCCTCTGGACCACGGAGGCAGCGCCCAAACCCCCAGGCCCTAAAGCTAGGCTAAGAAAATCCTGACCTGCTAGAATCCAGAACGGTGGAGCCTGGAAGGAAACTGCTCATTCAAATCACAGGGAGAAATTTTTTGTTTTCTTTTTTGAACTCATTTTTGTCTTTTCTCTCTCTTTTTTTTTAACCCCTATTTCTTCTTCACTGGTTTTTTTTGGGGGGAGGGGGTGGGGAATTTTCATTTTTTACTTTCTTTTTCTTTCTTTTTTTCTCTTTTTTTCTTTTTTCTTTTTAGTATTTTCTCTTTTATTCTTATTCCTTTTTCTTTTTCTCCCTTTTTCTTTTTTTATTTGTTCTTTTCTGTTACCTTTATCTAATTCTATTAATTTCCTTTCACTCCTTAATAGGATACTTTATCTCCCTTTTCTCTCTTCTTTCTCATCTTCCATTGCTTAATTTTTCAAAATTTTCTTAATTCTCCCCTCTATCTTTACTAGTATAACCATTAAGTTTTATTAATCTTTAGATACTTAGTTAAATCCGTATTAATATTGCTTCTTTTCTAGTGTTAGTAGAGGTATAGTTGTCACATTTAGTAGCTATTTACTATTTGTCAACATTTGGTTTGTCTTAGTACAAACCTTTAGGCTGTACTATAAAAAACAGATCTCTTTTCTATGGTCAAGGATTATATACTATTTTTTCTTACAGTATGTCAATATTCAGGTTGCCTTTGACGCTGTTATTGTTGCTGATTTACTTGCTATTGTCAGGCTGGCATAGTTGCTGCTAGTAATAGGTTTTTCTCAGTATGCCGATATCTGGATTACCTTCATGTCATTAACAATACTGTGGTCCAATCCCAGAGAACTGGGTGCCAGGCCCATTAAACTGCACTGTCCCTGCTGAATCAATTGAGGTGGTCAGATCTGGGGACAGAGACTGAGGCCTAGAGTTAGCCATGCCCAGAGTGTATCACCAAAACGCAGACTCTAAAAAGACCTTTAGATTGGCAGCAAAGTCTTTCCACTATGAGCACTTGGAAATCTCAGCACAAGACAAAACAAAACAAACAAACAGAAACAACAGAAACATGAGAAGACAAGGCAGCAAAATGTCTCGCAAAACTCCCAACTCTCCCACAGCTGATGTATAGGGCATCAAGGGGGAGGAAATAAAAAGACACAGCAAAATTATCTGAAAGGATTACAGCGAAGATAAAAAGCAGATCCTTAAGGTGCTCCATGATCTGAAAGACTATATAATTAAATAGATAATGGACATAATACACAGCATGACCAATGAGTTTGCAGAAGACACTAATAAAAAGCTAGCTGATATGTTACGTGCATGTACCGTCTCCCCATCAGGAATGTGATCATTATGTACTATAAATGTGTCCTAATAAAAAATAAAAATTGAAAAATGTATAAACTGAATTTATAATCCCAGTCCCATCTTTCAAATATAAAGATTACTAATAGAAGATATGTATATATATCAATAACTTTTTCTCTATACCTATAAATTATCTATCCAAATATTTTTATGTCATTAACACAGATTGACTTCATTCTTCTAAATAACTCTATTATATTCCAATATGTACTTAGTGTGTCCATTTATATATTAGTATGTTTATTATACTGAATATTTGTTATTAGCATTACATATAATAGTATAATATATATAGTATACTATATACAATATATAATAGTGTATTTAATGACATATTTAATAGAGTACATTATACTACATAGAAGGACAAAAGTAGGAACTGTAGACAGAGACTTAAAATATTTGTAGACTGAATAAACAATAAAGACATTTATTCTAAGTCAGCAATCCATTAACAAGATGCTGCCAAAATAGATGATGTTTATGTAAATCTTTTTTTCCCAAGAAGTTATTCATTCCATTTACATGGCTATTTTCATCTTCATAATAGGCAATTACTTACAAAAGAGATTAGAAGTCATCTGTATATTATGACGCATTCATATATTAAAGCTATTATAATGGAGTATAACATCCATCAGGCAAGGATTATTCTAATCAAATATCCATACTGATTTTGTATAATACTGCAAGGAAAAAACTTCTTGTTTATAATTAGACCTTTTCAAAATGGCTTCTGTGAATCTTGTTTCAGCTCAGACCTCTGCCATAACAAAGTTCTGCAATAGGTAGGTAAATGTTCATATACAGTATTCAGGCACTCTTCTTTCACATAGTGGTTGATACTTATCTCCACTAAATTAAAGGAACATACAGAGAGATATCTTGTCTCTATACTGTCATGCCAGCAATCCATAGTGACACACACAGCACGTCACTATCAAATCTCAAAGAAATAAGTAGGTGAAGAAGACAGCACTCCATACTAGGGATTCCCTGAAGCAGACGTGCTAGGTCGCCTCATTTTATTTTTTTCTTTAGATGTGATTGCCATGTGCCTCAATCACCTCTCTGATAATTTTGATAAAACACTTTAACATAAACCAAACCACGTTTTAACTGCTATTCTTTTTGCTTAGGTGTTTTCATTCTCTTTGGCAGCAGTGGCTGCAGTGCAGCTGGGCTAAGGTAAGTTTTGGTCCGTGGACTTGTGGTTCTGGTATCCATATCAGTGCTGGTTCAGATGAACTATTAACTCTGGGAGTATTACTAAGTTTATTGACTTGGAAGACATCTCTGTGAAATTATTTGAAACAGTAAATCCTGGAAGAGCTTTCTAGATTGCAAAGTTGGCACTATTTCTAAAGGAAGCCATACTTCTACAATACTATCACAACTATTGTGTTTGTTACCAAGCATTTCTAATTATCCTTGCACAGCAAAAATAGCCCTGTAAAAATTAAATCTTATACAAAATATTTCATTATCTAATATGTTACTATTGCAAATATATAAATGATGCTTAACAAATTAAAGAATATATTATAAAGAACTTTTTTCATATAGGTGTTATCCTCCATTATTGTATATTAACCAAACATAGAATTTTTAAAATTCTGTTTTTAAAAGCTATGAAAGTTTGATTCACATGTGAGACAAATACTCTATTTTATAGTAAATTTATCATTATTCTAAAGAGTATATTAGTATATTCTTTAGAATATACTAGTATAATAGTATATTAGTATACTCTTTAGAATAGAGTGAATTAGTATATTTTTTCAAAGGCCCTTTGATTAAGTGGAATTAAACTTCCTTTAAAGGATATGAGCAATATTGAAATGTATGTTATTTTGAAGAGAAGAACACCTTATTAAAAATGACTCTGCAATTATCTCATTTGTAAAATAAAAGAACATTTCATCATATATAACTTCCTGACATTAAAGCCTTTATGCAAATCCTTCGCCTTTAGAATCTCCTATTTAGATTTCAGCACCTTGCACTGTTTGACATTTAAAGTCTCTACATGCACCTGTGGTATTTTAGGCCTGACTGTCGTTGCTCTGAGGCCTCACAGCAGATTTTCCTCCAGAATGAAACCCCCTGACCTGACTAACACCACCAAAAGTATATGAGCTCATTAACTCTAAGGAGACCTAATAAACCAAATCGGTAATCCCTTAAACTATTTTTCTTCCCAGAAAACTTTTGTTCGTAATGATCTAGCTTTGATGAAAGGTCAACCAGAATTATTTTCAACTGGACTATTTCAAAGAAACCTAGTCTAAATTAAAGTTGTCTAAAACAATGTTCAACTCCTCCCTCTTTGAAATTGGATAAACTTTAATTTTTTTTTCTTGTGATTAATGAAGAAAACTATTAAGGTTGATCTTCTCTTTTCTTTATTTTCTTACCATTTATCCACTCTATGTTATTTTCTAGAGTTTCTGTACTTTACCATATTTCTGTTCCTAATGACCTCAACTGTACCCCAGTTACTAGATTCAGTTCTGCTTTATTTCCCTTTTCTTATTTATGCACATTTTGTTTTGTCTCCTGTTTCTTGAAAACATGTCTTTTAAAATCTTACTCCCCATTAGTTGCTCAGATTCCAGGTAATCATACTCAGATTTTGCTAACCCACTGTCATCCTCAAATTAAGTACCTCAAAATCTTTACCTTAACTAGTCAGGAAATGATACATGATAAAAATAATAGTAATTAATACTTATTATGATCTTAATATGTGTCAAATTCTCTAATGAGTGCTTTGCATTTCATTTTTATGCTAGGTGAATAACTAGGTAGATAATTGGTGTAAGTATCAGAGATGAACGGATGGAGTAGTGAGTAGATTACAGATATGCATAGAATTTTCGGTATTTTTTCATTAGCGTGTACCAAAAACAATCATGTCTCGCCTATATTTGCTGAGGTTTCATTGCTATTCCATAAATCTGAACCAACTTTCCTTTCACGCAAACTTTTTATACCTAACTCTTAGAATATGGTTGTAATACAGATGCGATTTTTGAGAACTTCCTAGTGAAACAGTTTTCAGTCATTGAAAGGGAGGAAGGAGAGATTTTCAGCACCTATTTTAAAAACCTCCAACCAACCATGTGTATATATAATTACACTCTTAAATCCTAAACCAGGAGGAAGAACCCTGGCACCCCAGACCTGGACCGTTCTGGCCCAGTAACCCACTAGGGTCATGGGAAAATGAAACAGAGGTGCAACAATTATAAATACATTACATATTGTTTCTAGTTTTTTAAAAATGGGAATAGCATCTCTAATATAAGGCACTTACTACTGGATCTAAGTAGACCCCTACTTTCTTCATAACTTAATATCTACACTTTAAGTGACTGTATAAATATCACCCACAGCTCCCTTCTTATTTAATGCCACGACTGCATGAAGTAGCTGACTAAATTACTAACTCCTGATCCCCAAATCACTTTGTTGGCCATTGTGCTATGTCTTCCAAGATCAAACAGGAAAAATGAGCTGCTAAAGTAATAATGTAAAAGAATATTTTTAGTTATTCTATTTCTCAAATCCTTTTCCTATATGTAAGAGCTAAAGTTACGTTTTCCAAGGTCTTCTTCATTTTGTATCCTCCCCAAAGTGGTAAAAGATGAGTTGAACTGATAAGAAAATTTAAAGAATATGACAAGGATATGATTTTGCAGAATACACATATTAAAAATGAATTTTTGAAACCAATTTGCATTCAATAACTAATATTGTTATATCATCAATAATCTGCACATCCAACACTTGGCATAGGATGATTCTGTATCTCTGGAGACATCCGGCAGTATCTGAAGATATTTCCGGTTACCCCTACAGTGAAGACTTTCATAGGTAGAGGACAAAAGGACAGGAAGGCTGCTAATGGTCCTACAATGCACAGTGCAGGCTCCAGCGCTAAGAATTGCATGGCCCAAGTATCAGTGGTAAGAAAGTTGACAAAGTCTGCTGCTGGGGTGGGAAGGGCACATGTTTAGTTAGATCCTAATGTTAGAAAATATGCAGAGAGACTGACCCAGTGAGTATAGAGTGAGAAGATAGTGTTTTCTACTTTTGTTTTAAAAATTCATCTGAAGAAGGTAACAATATGGAGAGGAAGATGAAAGGAAGAAAACACTGTTATATGCTCATGTTTGTCTAATTAAATCTGCATGACCACCCAAGGAAAAGGTGGTTAAGATCGTAAAGTGATAGTGTAGTGCATAGGCTTTGTAGGCAGCATCCTGTGTTCATATTCTAGCTATTTCACTTTCCAAAAGTATGACATTTGTCAACTTAGCCTTTGTGTACCTCAGTTCATCATTTGACCTGATAGAAATGATAATAGTATGTATCTCATCGGGCAGTTGTGCAGTTAAAACAAGTTAATTTAAGTGAAGCAACTTACAAGTGTTTGCTTTATGAATATTATTCTCATTATGACTGTCATCATCATCACTTTATAGATCAGAATACTGAGACTCAGAAAGATAGAACAAATAAATTACAGGGACAAGTGTCTATACACCTATCTGACTGCAGGCTATGAAACAGAATGATGTCAGCTTTTAACCGACTTTTTTCTCATAAGCATTTTAAATGTTTATCATAAGGAATATATAGTACAATAAGTATAATTACAAATAAGGACAAAAATGATAAAATTAAAATCATTTTGAAGCCCATCACAATGGAAAGCAGTTACCTTTTGGAATTTATTCATCCAGACATTATTATCATGTAAATGTTTATACATCAATAATTAAAGATTTAAATTTATGATGACTACATAATATTCCATTATGTAAATGTACTATAATTCATAGCATTTTATAAGGTCTGCGTTTACTTTTAAAATACGTGACAAAGATCCCCATATGCATACCTGTGTGTACCTATCCTTAGGGTAAATTTATGGGAGTAGAATTGCTAGATTGAAGATTATGTACTCTTGTTAGTTGTTTCTGATGCATATTATGAGTTAGTTTTTAAATGAGGCATATTTATTAACATCTTAGTCTAGACATGAACTTATAGTTTTATACCATAATATTAAGTATTGTGATTTTTCCAATTTTGTCATTTTAAGAAAACTTTTTATGCAGATGTCAGCTTAATAAACATAATTGTAAGAACTTAGTAAGGTCTGTAGTGAGTAGTTGATAAGATGTTCTAAGCAAATGAATCAATGACTATGTTTGCTCAGTTATTCAGGACTGTAATATGCAATCAGCCAGCATGGTATGACCTATCTTACAGATACACTCTGTGTAATATCAACGTATCCATGCATCTCTTTAACATTTTTTGTTAAACAGTACGTTATATTGTTTGGAACAGTGATTCTCAATCTTAGTAGACCGTGAAATCAATCATATGGAAATCTTTGGGAAATACAACAGACTAGGCACAGAGTTTTAAAAGTTCCCTGGATGATGCTCCTGTGCGGCCAAGTTCTTACACTATCCCGTGCAGGCTTTGCACCAGACTGGACATTCGCTAGTATCTCCAAAGATCAGGCTATAAGCAACAGCAGTTCCTGAAGCTCCAAAGGTGAATACCATGTGCCGATCACATTAACTACCACTGAAAGAAAGGCTAAAGTCATTTCTCTAACCCGTTCATTTTATAGGTGGGGATAAATAAAGCCCAATTTCTCGATAGTTTTGTCCACGATTAAATGGTCAATTGCATTCTGTTAGAAGGGAGGCCACATTTAACATAGGGATTCAGAATACAAAAGGAACCATCTTCAAAGACAAAGACATATTTCTGACTAACAAAAACAGATGAAAATAGGGTGCTAACCAATTGCACACCTATTTATTGATTCCATCCACTGATCAAATTATTTATTGAGTCATCTAGACATATTCTTGCACCTTAGATAATTATGAAAAGTCTTTGAAATAAATCTGGGGAAGCATTACAGACTATGAATGTTACACTCCTGAGGGGCCCAGGGCCCCAGTCATTGGTCCATTAATAAACTGTTAATGGCTAGCATTTAACAGAGTGAAAACAATAGGAAAAGAGAAGATATATCTTTAGGGGACTGACTGTTCTGTGCTGAGTTTCCTGTGTGGAAAAATCAAAGCACTTGCAACTGATTGTGTGCAAAAGTCTTTGGCAGTGATGCCAACAAAAGCACTGGATAGTGTGTCTGCTCAAAGCAAAACGCATCAAATTATGTATTCAGCAAATCCTTATTATCAGAACCTTAGTCATGTGAGTTGTTTGCTTTTTAGTTATGCTTCGGGAGGCCCTTCCTGTGAACATAACGTCTGGCCTGTTAGACACAGAGCTGCCAAGACAGAGCCACAGGTGGCCATGACTTGGCAAGCAATAAAACACCAGCTATACTAAACACAGGAAAAAAATGGACAGGATTTTCCATCTGGCTTTCAATACATAGAGAAAGCACAAAATTTTTTCTTGGGAAAAACAGATTTACAATGAAACATAAGGCCCAAAATGCTTCCCTTAAGCTCATACTTAAGATTCGGGAGTATTTGGGTGCAAAGTAACTGATTTAAAAATCTATATAAAGACAATATTTTTGCTGAATAATAAATGGCCACATCCTTTTACCCTCCTTAGGCTGTTAAGGACTCATCAGTGATATTTATATTCTAACTTTAGGGAAATGACATATAGAATGTGTATACTAAGAATTTTTCAAGTATATAGGTAAACTTTTCTTTCTTTTTCACTCAGCCATAATATGCAGCTAATAAGATGCTCCCAAGATGTTATTAACCTAACAATACCAACTTTTGCACTCGTCTCTTACCAGTGTGTTGATTTTTTTTTTTTTTTTTTTTTTTTGGTGCTGGGGTTCAAACTCAGGCCCTTGTGCTAGCTAGGCAAGCACTCTAACCACTGAGCTAAATCCCCAGCCCCCTATTTGATTTCTTTATCAGTCAGTCTGCAGTATTTCAGAACTAAAACCAATATGAGGGAAGCTGTTATTATATAAATTAACCAGATGGAAAAATTTCAGGATTCTATTTTCCTCAATCATAAAAAAGAAATAAAAAGTTTACAGCCTGCTGCCTCAAGTTGTTAAGATCAAGTGAGCTAATGAACATGAAGGCATTTTTAAAAGGCATGTGATTGATATTTTTGTGTCATAAAAAGAATTCCTATATTTTAAAAATAAATGGCCTTATAGTTTAAAGACAACAGTATAAGCTAGTCTAATGCACACTTAAAAATGTATTCTTATTCTCAGACTGATGGTCATTAGTTTTTGCTTGAATACATTTAATGGTAGTGTCTGAAAGCAACACATTCCAATTTTAATGTGCATTTAACCATAATAGTAAAAGTAATGTACCATCTCTGATATAGTGTATAAGTTGACAAAATTTTACCACAAAGATATACAGAAAGCAAAATAAATAAGTGGTTTCCTTGTTTTCGTTTGTCATTACTAGCAAAAGAAAGTCAATTTAATTATGTCCAAGACTCCTATATAAAAACAAAAAAACTAATAAAATATATCAGACCACATTTTCTGTTCTAATACTTTGATTCTATACTCTGAGAGAGTAGAGGGTTCATTTTGAGATGATTTCTACACTCATCAAATCTAGTTTTAACTATAGAAGAGTTAGAAAGAAAAATGACAAGAATACAAGGACATTGTCTTAGTTACTTTCTTGCTTCCGAGACAACATACCCAACACCCACAAGTTAAAAGAAGAAAGGTTTATTTTAGCTCACAGTTTGTATAGGGTTCGGTCCATAGTCAGCTGGGTCCAAGACAGGGTGGCCTGGCAGCAGAGAAACAGTTCACTGCATGGCAGGCAAGAGGCAGTAAGACTTCCTTCTTCTTTTCCTTTTTATTCCATCCAGGCTGCAAGCCTGTGACACTGACACCCAGAGTGACCCTTCCCTCTTCAGTAAACCCCTCATCACCCATCATACTAAACCGGTCAGTGGACTAATCTAATATCACACACCCATGACCTAGTATCACACCCATGATCCAGTCACTCCCAAAAGCTCCGCCTGCAAGCACATGAGGCCTTTGGGGGACATCTTCATACAAGCCATAACAGAGATCATTAGGGACTAAGGCCAAAAAGAATTTTTCAGTGATTATGATTATCAAAGATTATGGCCAGTAGCATATAAAAATGTGCTCAACATATTAATCATCAGAGAAATGCAAATTAAAGTATAATTCTATACCAAGAAACAGAGAACAGAACTTTAACAAGAAAACAACTAATAATACAAAGCAATAGTGTAGAACAACTGCAAGTCCTATGTGTAGTGGGTAGGAGTGACAATGGATACAATTTTTTAAAATTCTTCATCATTATACATTAAAACTAAAAATACTGTGACCTAGCAAGTCTAGGACTGGGAGTATACTCGACGACAACGCGCACTCTTTTCTCCATTAAAAGACATGCACAAATCCAGAACCCTTGAAGACATAGGGGTAGGGAAAAAATTTATGAACAGAACCCAAACAGCACAGGAAACAACGTGAAGAATCAGTGCTTGGGACCACATGCTATTAAAAAGCTTTTGCACAGCAAAAGAAATCACAAAGAGAGCAGGGCGAAAACCCACAGACTGGGAAAAAATTTTTACTAGCTATCGATCAGACAGAGGTCTAACATCTAGAATATACAAAGAACTCAAAAAAATTAAACCTCCCAAATTCAAAGGCCCAATCCAAAAATGGGCATCTGAAGTGAATAAACATTTCTCAGATGAAGAAATTAAAAAGGCAAATAAATATATGAAAAGTGTTCAACATCACTAGTCATTCGAGAGATGCAAATCAAAACAACATTAAGATTCCATCTCACTCCAGAAAGAACTGCGTTTATGAAAAAATCAACCAGTAACAAATGCTGGCGGGGCTGTGGGGAAAAAGGAACCCTCCTCCATTGTTGGTGGGAATGTAGACTGGTCCAGCCACTGTGGAAATCAATATGGAGATTCCTCAAAAAACTACAACTAGAGGTTCCATTTGATCTAGCTATTCCCGTACTGAGGATCTTCACAGAAGAACTGGAATCCTCATACCACAGGGATGTATGCACAACCATGTTTATAGCAACACAATCTGTAATAGCTAAGTCTTGGAAACAACCTAAATGCCCAACAACCAATGAATGGCTAAAGAAAATGTGGTTTTTCTACATGATGGAGTACTACACTGCCATAAAAAAGGATAAACTAGAGACATTTGTATGTAAATGGATGTTCCTTGAGAGCATACTATTAAGTGAAATAAATCGGACACTTATGAGTACACATCAAATTGTTTCTCTGATATGAGAAACCATGAATGTAAAAAAGGATGAAGAGGTGTAATAGATATACTCTAAAAGGAAGATAATATTCCAAGGAGAGGAGCATTGGGCGGAGAGAGGGGGAGAAGCGGGAAGGGAAAAGAGGGATAGAAAAAGGAAAGGGAATTCATGCAGAAATGTGAATGTACCTGCTGTAAATAGGGAAAGGAATAGAGGGGAGGGGTGGGGAAGAGGGGGGAGAACCAAGATGCACTATGTACAGGTACAAAATAAATGTGATGAATGTAACCATTATATGTACATTTTACCAATACACATTCTTGGTTAAAAAATAAATAAATAAATAAATAAATAAATAAATAAATAAATAAATAAATAAAAAACAAAAATGGTGGCTCACGTCTGTAATCCCAGTACTCAGGAGGCTGAGGCAGGAGGATTGCCATGAGTTCAAGGCCAGCCTGGGTTACATAATGAGTTCAAGGACAGCTTGAAGTACAACAAAGTGAGACCCTGTCTCCAAAAACAGCATGCGTGGAAATGTAGATAGCTTTATTTATAACTGTTCAAAGCTATGTTTGATTCAAACGTCTGTCAACTGCAGAATGATACATTGCTGAATACTTACGCTGCCCAATAATGAAAAAGAATGATCTATTTCTACCCACAACTTAACTGAATCTCACAGAGGTAATGTTCAAGGGAGTGCAAGGATAGCCTCAAAAGAGAAATAATATATAAACCCCTCTGTATGAATTTCTAATACAGGAAAAATTAACTCCTGCTGGTAAGGGTCATAATAATGGTCACCTTTGTCAGGGGACAACATAGAAATGGGCATGGGGAGGCCTTCTCAGGTGCTGGAGATGCTGTGTGTTGATATCAATATAGAGAGATTAATCTGTATGATGGTTACACACGTGTTTCTGAAAATAAATCCATTTGTATATTTTAGCTCTGCACAGTGGCAGTGTCACCCAATAAGGTTTATCTGAGGCATGATCATTGCTAATTGTATATTTTTAAATTATGCACGGGGAAGAAAAACTATTAGTAGAGGCATATAACTTTAAAATAGTATTTTCTAAAATATGATTCATCTAGTTAGAAAGAGTTGCCAAGAACTTAACTTGAATTAATTACTGTGTTTGCAGAAGGGGTGTTTTATAAGTGTGTGTCTTGGCAAAGAGAAAGTATACTGAGCTCTTCTAAATGTCCCTGAGTTTGCTTCATATAAAAGCTTATGAAAATGAGTTGCAATGTTTCTCATCGATGAAAGCACTCTTCAAAAATAAATATATTCTAATAGCGGTTACTTTATTTACTACTGAGGCATATTAGGTATGACCTGGGCCAACAAACAAATTGAACTGAGAAGTAGTGGCCTTTCAGTTTGTTAAATGCTAAGGCAACGTCTATTTAAAACGACTCACACCGCACAACTCCCTTGAAAAATGGAGTTTTGTAAAGAAAGCGACCACTCAGAAAAGCATTTTGAGAGTATGTGCCTGAGAATCATGACTGCAGGGGCCTGAACTTTCAAGTCACAGCAATGGGACATGTTCTCGAGAATCTCACTAATTCCCTGGGACAGATCCTCTTTTGACGGGGAGGAGACATTCATCCCACCTCTCACCTCCCTTCTCTGCCCCTTGAGAACCGCCAGGCTTGGGGGGGGAGCCTGCAGGACCAGGACTGTCCCCCTCCTCTCGCTTATTCAAAGCTGTCCTAACAGCCTCTGCCTCCCGTAGAGGGAAGCATGGAAAATAAAATAATCTTACTTTTCTGTTGTTAATCAGATAAGAATTAAAGAAAGAAAGAGAAGACTACCGAGAACATTTAGGACTTTAAAAACAATTCATCAAAGAGACAAGGTGGAGAAAGAGTGAAAAATTAATCCCTTCCATGAGATAGCTTTCAAGGGAACAAAAAGAAAAAGTAATCCAGTAAAAGAAAAAGAAAGGAGTCATTACAGAATTGAATACTTACACCTTTTATTATGACAGCTTGATATTCCCTGGGTGGAACATATGAGAAAAAAGATTTTTAAGGAAGGTACAGAAACCCTGCTCCATTGAAGGGTAGTTAAATTACAAGTTTAGTAAACTCTACCTCTGCCACAAGCGAGTTTCATGCGTCTCCATTCATCCTATGACATCACCAGCCTTCAGAGCATTGACTCTGCGAAGCTCGTGCCTGCCTCCGCCCTCCACTGTAATCTCTTCCCCACACCCCTGCCAAATGCTTGGGGTGGTTTTGGTTTTTAATGTTAGAAAAGTAGAATGCCCAATCATTCTGGCACCAGAGACTGTTTCCTGTGTTCCTGGGGTATGGGATAGGAAGGAGATAGTTTGGGGATGATTCAAACACATTACATTTCTTGTGCACCTTATTCTTATTATTACTACATTGTAATATATAATGAAATAATTATACAACTTACCATAATGCAGAATCGGTGGGAACCCTAAGCTTGTTTTCCTGCAACTACATAGTCCCATCTGGATGTGATGGAAAACGGTGAAACCCAAAGTGTGTTGCTTACGTCCAGTCTACCCTAGAATCTCATTTTGATTGCCTGGTTCCCAATAAATCATGGGCCAGTACCAGTTTGTGCCCTGGGATACAGGGAAAATGTTCTTGTTTCAGAGTTCAGTCTAAACTTCTTGTTTTCACTCAATCAACATTTATTAGTACTTATTCTCCTGTTACTGTATATGCAAAACACTAGGATAGATCCAGGGAAAAAGATTATAAATGGAAATAAAAATTCTTTGAAAGAAAAGTAAGAGATGAAAGGCCAAAGGAATATTTAACTGATTATGGTATGACGATTAATTTTATTTGGCAACCTGACCATGAGCTTCCCAGATATTTGATAAAAGATTATTCTGTGTATTTTCGTAAGGATGTTTTGGGATAGGATTAGCATTTAAATCCATACACTAAGTAAAGTAGATTACCCTACAAAATGTGGGCAGGCCACATGCAATCAGTTGAAAGTCTAAATGAAACAAGATGTTGACCCTCCCCAGGGTAATAGAAAATCCTCCTGCTTGACGGCCTTCAGACTAGTGCATCAGCTTGCTGATTTGGGACTTGCCAACTTCCCTAGTCACATGCACCAATTCTTTATAATAAATATAAACAAACAAACAAATAAATCTCACTGCTTCTCTTTCCTTAGAGAACCCTGATCAATACAGTTTGTTTTAAAGAGTTTAAAACCTGTGGTGGGAATACAGGTGGTAAGAATTTTGGGCACAGATAAATAAATAAAATGAAAGTGGCAAATGATGGAAAAGGATATCCTAAATCCATCATATCTAGAACAATTCAATTTTACTGTTCAATAGGAAACCAGAATACTATAAGACAATGAAGATCATTCTAATATCTGGTCTGTAATAGAGGATATGAGAGCTTAAAAGGATAAACTCCGAAGTCATTCAAACTCTGTGAAGTTTCGAACAGATAGACCCCTATAATGTCAACACTTCCAATTGTGTTCTGGATTCTTAAAAAGAGGAAACATTTTATAAAAGCAGAATGGTGATATTTTAAATTTTGTGCTATATTCTAAAACTCAGAAACTCAATTATTTTCCCATGAAAATACCTATGAATTCACCATGAAAATACCATGAAAACTGACGTTTTTTAATGACAAATGCACTTATTTTTTTATTAAGAAATTCAACAATATTAATTAGCCACCCATTCAGAATTTCTTTCCCTGCTGGAGATGCAGATGAACAGATGAATAAAATACAATCCTGCTCTCAGGGAAGGGCTGGAGGATGCCATGCAGCGATCATTACAGCCACCCTGTGACTTCTGTGTTAGATGTGGGCACACAGAATGGCAGAGACACAAACAAGTGGAGACCCAAATCTTCCAAGAGAGGACAAAGTGAGAGACATCATGAAAGGCTTCAATAAAGGCTGAATACTAAAAATGAGTTTTAAGGGATAAAGAGATTTGTCATGGGGACAGGAACTTTGGTGCAGACGGAACAAACTATCAACACTCAGGTGCATATCTCATGAGTGGCACTGTGAGTAAATTAGAATGGCAGACAGTACAGTTGCAGAGTTAACAGAAGCCAGGTGTAGTGGCATGTGCCTGTAATGCCAGCACTCTGACAGGCTTGAAGCAAGAGGACAGTAAGTTTGAGGCCAGCCTGGGCAATTTAGTGAGACTCGATCTCAAAATAAAATGTTATAAAAAAAAAAAAGGGCTGAAGATGTAGCTTAGTGTGGAGGCCCTCAGGTCAACCCCCAGTACTTGGAGAGGGAGGGAGAGAGAGAGAGAGAGAGAGAGAGAGAGAGAGAGAGAGAGAGAGAGAGAGAGAAGGGGATTGTAAGCAGAAATGAGAAGCTAGTAAAGAGCTAGATTAGGAAGACATCACTCAGTGCAGTATAACAACTGAATGCAGGACAGGGGTGGTTTGAGAGGGAAAAAGGAATCTAGGATGACGCCCAGTTTTCTGTCTCGGGAACAGCAGAGAATTAACATTACACACGGAAGAAGGAGGAGCATTTGGGGGAAAATGCTAATGAGCTCAGTTCTGGACAGGCTGGTTGAGGTGTGTGCAAATCAGGTGTGTGGAAAAGGAGAAGTCCAGGATGCAAGGAATATAAGAGGCAGGAGCTCAGTATCAACGTATGGGCCTAAGACATAGATTTGTAATTCTTCATTCTCCTGATGTAAGAAGACATCAAAAATATTAACAGTGTTTTTAGCAGGTGGGGGTTTCAATATTTTCTTCTTTTTAATCTTTTCTGTTGTCAATGTTTCCATAAGCTTGTATTTCTTTTATAACAATCTTAAGTGTTTGTTTTAAAAGAATTAGAAATAAATTATTCATTATTACAATATAAACTTTTAATGCTCCAGTGGCGCAATCGATTAACGTGTGGTACTTATACAATATAAACTTTTAAGAGAATCTACTTTCCAAATGGGAGATTAAGCAATTCATTTAAAGAATTAAACTATCTGTATACAGATCTAGGCCCTTACTTATTTTCTCATCACTGAGATACAATGCCTGACACCCACAATTTAAAGGAGGAAAGATTTACTTTGGCTCACACTCTGCAAAGATTTTTGTCCATAGTCAGGTGGCTCCAAGCCAGGGCGGCATGGCAGAGGGACATGGCAGAGAAATGCTCACAGCATTGCAGGCACGAAGCAGGGCAAGATCAAGGGAGGAAGGAGGGAAACACTTCCCTCCAGGCCACGCGCACAGTGACTCACCTGCTCCCACCAGGTTCACCTCTCAAGATCACATTTAGCTATAAACTCATCATGGACTAATTCATTTATGAGTATCACATCCCCATGATCCAATCACCTTCCCAAAGCCCCACCAACAAACACATGAGGTTTTAAGAGGACATCTAGCTATAAATCATAAAAGCCCTTCACATAGATGATTTGATTTATTTCTTAAAACAATTCCATGGAGTAGGGACTATCCTAAGTATTTTGCATGTACAGAAACAGAAGACGATGAAATTTAAAGCACCTAAACTCATTCATCTTGCGTATGGCAGAGCTGAATTCAAATTTAGTGCTCCTACACACGCGTGCGCGCGCACGCGCGCGCACACACACACACACACACACACACACACGTTTCTCAGATGACTGAGTAATCAGAAACACGCAGAGTTAAGACCTCATTTTCAATGCATTTCTTAACAGTACCACTTTCGCCTTTTAAATAAGGAATCAGTAGATCACCAAAAGCATAGTTTCCCTTGTTGATCCCCCTAGCATACAATTTTAGCATGATAAATTAATAATCTCTTAAATGTATAAACCAATACATACTTGCTGACTGACTGATTTGTTAAACTATAGAAGTTTTATTTTAATAAAGTATTAGTAAATCATCGCAAAACATTTTTGGCACTATTCCAGCCACTACAAAGACATTCTTTAGGTAAATTTATGATTATATGTACACATGTGATTTTAACTTATGTATGATACTCCTATTCCAATGTGCAGAAATCCAAGTATATTTCACACAATCATGCTCTCAGTATACTTTTGAACACTGTCTTCAGGCATCATAAAGATAGGCTGTGCCACTGATTTTTTTTTGTTTTGTTAATGAAGAAAAAGTTCTTCAATATTAAACGATATTGACCACTTACATAGCATGTGCTATGTCAGGCACCATTGGAAGCACATTACTGAAAATAACTCATCTATATTGACAGTGGACTTACGAGGCATTGTGATAGTCACCTTCTTACAGATAAAATCACTAAGGTGTTAAGTAACTTCCAGGTCACAGCTAGAAAGTAGCGGTGGCAGATGTAGAACCCTGAGTCCAGAGGCGACTCAGCTACTGCATTATGCAGCCCTTCACGTAAAGGGTCTTCAGCTTCCTTCGCTTAGCCTTCCACTTGCAGAACCACATGCATTTTTTCTCAAAATATATTGAAATGCAGTGATGGAATTTCTTCAAGATATAGAAAAAGAGTTGAGAGTGGGCTAGAATTCTGATTCACTAGTCTATGCAGTACAAATATGGTGAAGTCACATTCCAAAGGGTCATTATTTCTCCTCCATATAAATCCAGAAATGGAAGATTTGGGTGAACTTCATGGCCCATCTTCTACCCTGCTACTCAGTAGAGTTAACTAAAATCCCTACTGCCATATATAGAATAGTACAAGAGCTGACAAAACTGAACATGACAGTGGCTGGGAAGAGAACAATAACAAGGCTGAAGATGCTCCTCTCAAGAGTCGGTCCCTGCCATTGATTCAATTGCCCAAGCGTTAGTAATGACTCAACTACTTATTGCAAAATCGTGGCAGCATGGGTTAGAAAAAAGAGCAAAAGTTTTGAGCTAAGACAACCCCGGGACATAGACATGATCCCGCCATTTACTCAGTGACCACAACAGAGTGTTTCTAACCTTCAGAGTGTCTCTGTTCCCATTTACAAAAGGGAGATAAACATTCTTAACCTTTTTGAGAAAGTAAATGAAAGAACTGTAAATTGTAAAAGAACCATTGTAACACAAGATATTTTCATTATGGCCAAGCAACAAGATTTTCTTATCTTCAGTTGTGTACACATCATCCAATTGGATATGCCATTTCAAGTACGAATTACTGAGTCAAAACATTTTCCTCTGTGAGATGTCCTTGGTATTTTATTAGTAATATTATTACCCACATCTCTATGTCTATACCTAGAGCTACATTTTATATCCTTATAAAATGTTTCTTTGTATTCTGATTTCCAAAACACATTTTAGTTCTCTGCTATTTATGTGAGCATGTGAGGTACGTGAGTTCTCTGCTATTTATCTCTATTACACTTAGTATTTTGACCACATCATTAATATTACCTATGATATCTTTTTCTGGAAAATGTGAAAAATGTGAGGATACTGGAAAAGGGGGGATATATAAAGAGAGGAAAACCTTTTGGTGGAAATTCCTCACAAACAAAGCATCTGTAAGATTTTCCCTAGACACTCACTACTGGCAACTAAGTGCACAGGTGCATGTGTTCTGGGAAAGGCTATGACTCTAAATCCTCTCTCCTGACTTTATAAAATGATCCTTGGTTACAGAAGCAAATAATAGGGAACAAAAGAATACATATAAAATCTTTTGTCAAATAGAAAGTTGTTTCTCTCTCTTTTCAAAAATAGGTTTAGACAGGTTTTACACTGTAGACATTGAGTCTACAATTTAGTAACTCTTTTTGTTTTGTATAATGAAGAAGAAAATTGTTATAGTGGCTTTTACTTTTTCTTAAGAAAATAGTTTTTAATGTCAAAGACTCGACATACTGAAAGTGGTTTGTTGTTTCAGAGAAAAATACTTTCCAGGTAAAATTTAAATACAAGTAATAATGCTAATGAAAAATTACTACAAGCTGACCTCCTTTTAAGGGTTTTGGGGATTCCAAATATAGGCTCCAAATACAAACTAAAAAGATCTGGAAAGAACACAGTGAGTCAAGATAATAGTTGTCTTGGGAAGGGGACAAGAAGAGAATAAGTCCAGGGTTCGTGGCTGAGCTTTATATGTAGTGAAGAAATTTCATTTATATTAATTCAGGGACATTTTAAGTATTACTATAAAGCTTTTACCTTCATTAATTAGATAACTCATAACTTCAATTTTCCCTCTGTGCTGCCCTTAGTATTTTGGAAACCACTCAGCTATAAAGCCTACATAACTGTTCATGCATATGAATAATTACATTTTAATATTAACACCAAAATAAATATATAATTTTTACTACTTTTTCACTCAACTGCTCAACTGTGAAAGACAGGTTTTGCACTTTCTGTAATTTTAAATCATGACCTATTTCTCATGTACTAAGTGAGGAAATAGACATGAAAATATTTACAATATGGAAATACTTCCAGAATATAACATCAGTAAAAGAAAAACATGATACAAACCACTTTTGCAGAATTTTTATGTCTCTTGATTGCAAGGCACTAATTTTTCTTTAAGCTTTTGAGTAGATTACTTGAAATCACAAAACAACACACTACTGTATTTAATACTATGACAATATGTCAAAGACCAGGTTAAATACATCATTTTTTTACCACAGATGTAGCTGAAAAGAACAAGAAAAGCACTTGATCAAAAGCACAACATGCTGCTAGTTTAGCCTTGTGAATACCATGATGAGAGAACAATAGTGTGAGCTCTGAAGATGATCGAATGTGACCATGACTTCTGCAGGTGACTGTGTGGGTCCGGAGCGCACTGACCCTGTGGTAAAAGTGCCACCATTAGTGCCATTAATCTTCTGCTCTGCAGCTTTTGTTGAATGTGAAACTTAGATCAAACTCTAATAGTCTTCTAAATTTGGAGATTAGACCATACAAATACTTCATAATAATAATTTAAAGTTCATGGGCATTTTTTAAAATTCAATTGGCAGCAAATTCTCTTGGAATTATTTCTTACATATTAGAAGATTATTTTTTTCATGAGGTACATTTTTTAAATTCTCTAGCTATTGTCTTTTATATTTATGTGTTCATTAATTAATGAAATTTAATACTACTTTCAAATACCATTTAAAATATTACACCTATCATATTTATGTTAAAATCAATTTCTGGATCTAGGATAAAGTTATTATGAAGTACAAAAGTAAAATAATCTCTAGGATACAAGGATTTGTTTACTAGGGAGTCACAGTTAGCTTTACCCATGACTTGGGTGACTTTTGAAGGTAGCCTCTAATAGACAAGATTAAGTATCTAACTATGAAATAATTGCAAGTATTCTCTAGGGCAGAACACTGTAAATGTTACTAGTAGTAAACAATAACATCATTTATATCAAGTTAATAAGATGCAATTAATGCGCAAATTGATAGCTTCTCATGCCGAAACATTTTGGTACATGTATATAGGCTGTTTGTTCCTATGTAGGGATGATATGACTATTATAAATGACACACACTTACTCAAAAGGAAACCTTACATGTTTCCAGAAAATTACTGTTTACCCCTTAGAAAACTGTATGTTATCCTTAGCAAAATAAAAAAATCGCTTTAAATATCCAGTTTCAACAGCCTGGCTACATAGTGATTTCAAGAGCCTGAACCATGTAGTAAGACCCCATCTCAAAAAAATCGAGTTTTGAACACTTTGTATAAACATCTTTTTACTTCACTGTTCATCTGTGTAACTCCACTGAAGGCAGAGTGACTATTATTTGAGAATCAGATAAAATACAATTTGTATTTGTGACAATCTCAGATGTGCGATGGACAAATGTTTGCCTACTCAAACCATCTGCATCTTTTAAAAAAACTTTCAAAAAATGGCAGTTTTTATTTCAAAACACAGTCTCCAAATATAACAAAGCTTTCTGGAGAATAGTACAGTACAGCTAGTGTAGACATTAGGAAATCTCCTTGATGGTATACATGAAAATGTTCCAAGGGAGAATTTTTTATCCTGATGCACAGAGGGAAAATATAGTTAAAAAAAAAAAAACTATTAGAACAGAATGGATAGGATTTCAATCTACTTAATTACAACCAAGTTATCTTCACTTTTCATGTACTGTATATTAATTTCAATTTTAAAAGGTGCTTTATACTGAAATTAAGGATTACTCAACCTTCTAATATCTATTTTTCTACAAATGTACAAATTATAAAACAGCTCTTAATAGGTATTTGTTGACTTCTATAGATCAAAATGAAATTACCTGGGAAGAAATTCAAAATGAAAAATGGTAAATAGTGACTAAATAATATAATAAATCCACCACCTGCTAAACAAATAAAAGAGTTTCCATTTTTAGCAAGAAAAGAAATCAAGAACGTATAACACTGGGGCTGGGGATTTAGCTCAGTGATTAGAGCGCTTGTCTTGCAAGCACAAGGCCCTGAGTTCGATCCTCGACACCACCAAAAAAAAAAAAAAAAAAAAAAAAAAAAGAAAGAAATAACACTAAGAATCTTTCCCTATGTTGACCCATGAGTTCTGAAGTCCTCAGCAAAGATATTCATGATATTACAAAAAGCTTTTCTTCTGTTACTTTTAAAGAGAACAATATGGGAAATGTGTGTGCACACGCGCATGCGTGTGTGTGTGTGTGTGTGTGTGTGTGTGTGTGTGTAAAATCTCCACATATCCATCCCCTTTCTGTTCTTCGATCACAGAAAATCACCCTGAGGTTATTTTTCTGTAGCTCTCTGCCGGGGTACATAGTGACCTAAGCCTTAACAATATGTTCAGTTCCTAGCAAAACGCATCTGGACAGAGGAAAAAAGTCTTAAAAATAAAACTCAGATGTGGAAAAATCACGTTATCCAAATTCTTCTTTTGCCTTGGACTTCAAAGGACTCCTATATGGCATAAGCTTTTTGGAACACAAAAGGAAGAGAAGGATTTGGCCAACAGAAGGAGGGGATCAAAGTACAACATTGTGAGGGAGGATGCAAAATGCGCTGATGTAGTCAGAGACTGAGCACTTACAGCAAAATCAAATCACCCGGTCTTGGGTGAAGAACCAAGTGAAGTTAATAACAGTGCTTAAACTGTTTTAATGGAACAAATTAACTTAATTAAGCATGAAGAGATTTTTTTTTCACTCATTCGAAGTCAAGTAAACTGATATTTTAATATTGCAATTTTCTTTTCACCATTAATTCTGAATGTTGGATTAATTAATTATTCAAGTGTGCTTGAAAGAAAAAAAAGTCACTGTAGACTTGTTTAGATTTAAAAGAAAAACCAACATTATACATATAAACAATATGGTCTGCCTTAAGTATGATTTACTGTATGTATTTATTTTACTTCCATATGCTATATATTTATTAGTCCAGTAATGCTATTATCATTCAAAATATTTTTGAATTCTTACAGTGAAATTTTAGACCTCTGAAGAAAATTAGTCCCACCTTTTCATACTTCTATTTTTTTAATGAAAATATTTTCACTATAAGCTAGTATCTTTCTCACGTAAAACGTTTAAAAGAAAAAACCCAATAAACCAAAAATAAAAGCATTCATAACTCTTTCACCACACTAATTTTTTAATATATATTCTTCCAGAATTTACCTATAAATTTGTCACATGGATATAATATTTTATAAAATGGTATTATTCTATATATCTTTAATTTTATTTCGTGTATAATACACATTATATATTATACATGTACACATATGTATTGCATGTATAATATACAACAAATACATACACAATTACATGATTACATGTAATATATTACTAAGACTTACTGTGACAAATGTGCTTGTTAATTCTTTGTTAATTTGTGATTAGTATTCTATTGAATGGATCTAACGCAAATTACTTAATCATGTTTTTCAAACTGTTTTCTGAAAAGTCTTCCAGGATGTTCCAAATTTTGAGCATGGGAGGACTTGGGTGTAACAAAGTCAAACCAGTTACAAAGTATTTTAATTGCAGGGCATTTGGGACTGTCTATATCTAATTCAAAATTTTGAATTTTCAAAAGTATAGCATTTTATAATGTATCTACACGACAAAATAAGCCAAAAATAGTTTTTACATGTTAAAACCCCATGAATGTTCTAAATAACTCAAATTTTAAGGTATGTACTTGGGAAAACTGATCTAATCACTTCCCTACTGATGGTTTTTTATGGTTAATTCTATTAAGCAATATTAACAATTCTATAATAAACATTTTCAGGTACTCATGTTTGAGCATTTATTTGATTATTTTTTTGAAATAAATTTTAAAACTCAGAATTGCCTACTCTATTTATGTATTCAAGGATTTGATACATATCACCAAAGTGTCCCTAAAGATTTTATCAATTTATATTCCTATAACACTGCTGGAAACTATTTTCCCATAAATTAGGCAACATCAGTTATTAGAATTCCTTAAACTGACTTTTCTTCCCTTCCTAATTGACACTACCATGATTGATTAGCCAGTGTAGTCTCAACTAATGTCTTTTACCTTTAAATGACATTTGGTAATCCCTTATGTATATCATCTTAAGGATACAGATGAGGCACAAGGAAAAAAATGAATCTATGGGTTCTCACAAATTACCTTTCCCTCCTCTCCATTTCATCCCACATCACCACCACTGGTGGTCTCTATTTTGTCAATTTAACTTCTATGACACAGCAGCAAAGCCACACATGAAGTTACACCTGTTCAGCTCATCTAAGTGAATGGCCACATGGTCATATGGCAAAAACATAATTTTAAAATAGATGTATGACAGTGCAAGTTTTCCACTCTCTCAACTTCTAAATTAAAATTTTATGAGTTCTACAATAATGTTGGAATGAGTAGATTCTCCGACAGGGAATCTCAAGAAAAAAGATAACTCCTCAAACACGAATTCAAGGGAAACCAATACTGTGACAGACAGGTAGAAAATTAAAAGAGTGAAAAAAATTTGGCTAATAAAACTTAGGTAATAGATTTTAGAATAATTATTAATGCTTAAGAAGAAACACTAGAAATAAACAAAAACTAGCTTTGATAGTTTTCAAAAAACAATAACATAGTCACATCTGAAAAGATTAACATATCAAATCTAACATTTAAAGATACAGAAATAAAACTTAATGTTATAAAAAATAATATAAGCAAACTCATGCCAATGAGATTAGATGAAAGGAGATATTAGGAGAGTATGAAATTAATAAAACTGGCTCAAGAAGTAAAAAAAAAAACTGATAAAATTTAGTGCCACTGTAGAAATCAAACCAGTAGGTAGATATGTGCCCATTATATAAGTACCATGCCCACTTAGTTTATTCCAGTTTCACCAAACTTACAGGAAACAAATTAACCCTTACCTTCAACAATTGATCCAAATGTTAAAAAAAATAGAAAAAGCTACCCAAACCTTCATTTATTAGACTTTCCTAACATTTAAGTCTAAATCAGACATGAAATGAACAAGAAAAGAATATTATTAACATAAATTCAATAAATCTTGTATATTAGCAAATTTTATATGGCTACACGAAAACGAATATATCATGACTATTTACAGTTTATTCAAAGAATGGAGAGATGGTTTTGCATGGGAAATTTATTACAGTAATTCACTACATTAAAAATGTAAAGGAGAAATTATTTTAATCATCAAATGTTGATGCAGAATAAAATAATTCAATAAGCTTTAGTGTTCATTAATGCAAAACAAAAGAACTCTTAAAAAAAAACAGGAATAGGGACTATCCCATTCTATTAAAATCTGTATCTAACATTATACATAATGGTATGTGGCAAAACAGTTTGTTTAATATGAGGAACAACACAAATTTATCACCACTAACAAATTCTTTAGATACTAAAAAAATAGGGGAAACTGTCATTCTTATACACATTCTTTGTGATAAAGACATCTGGGAAATTTTCAGTATCTGTTAACATAACAAAATGCATTCACTGTATGACTTGACAACTTTCTATTTACACCCAGAGTGATACCAGAACATAAACACAAAGAGTCATGTACTGAGATATGAACAGCAACATCATTAGATAATGCTTAAGAGTTGGAAGTACGAAATGTCTATAAATAGAAAAGTTGTTAAATAAACTATGATATATCTAGTATATTGCTAACATATTCGATATCTCCATGAAATACATTTGGGGAGAAAAGAAAAAGCAAATTCCCAAAAAGTCTGTACACTGTGCTACAACTTAAAAAGAGCAAACAAAATCATGTATCTTATGAAAAAACTATGCATGGAAATAGCCTACAAATAATTTTGGAAGAATCCTCCCCGAATCCTCCCCAAATTGATAATAGCTCTCATTTCTGAAAAGTGATTATGGGTGTCATGGTGAGTTTAAGCATCATCTGGAAAAATTGAATGAGCTGATGTTTATATATTACATACACATTTATATATATACACATTTTTAGATTTTAGAAGTTAACTGGTGCTATTTCTCAGGACTGATAACATATTGTTACTTGAGTTTTTAAGAGAATGTTCCCACTACAACAAGTATTTCCTAATTTCTTAGACAGATACTAGATAACATGTGATGAGACCACAATTAGCCTTGTACTAAAGGATTAGTTACTAGAGAAATATTAGACAAGATGAGAACTAGCCTTAATAAAACAAACTCTTGGGAATCCTATCGTGGCCCAGGTTTTCCTTGAATGATATTTTTTAATTCTAAAGGAATGGAGGCTATGATTTCTAGCTTCTTCTGTAGTGAGTGTGTGCAGCCTTTGTATGTTCCTCATATATTCCTGGGACAAAATTTGGGATTCCCACTTGTTGTAGTCCAGAGGGAGAAGCAGAACTCTCTAAGAAAATATAGGTATGGAGGCTGGCATGAAAAGTCCATGAGGAGAAGGAGACTCAGAATCCCGCCATCCCAGTTCTATTGTTTGAGCCACAAGCCAGGAGACCTGCGTCCTATAGACCCTAATGTGCACTGTAATTTGGTCAAGCCTTGGGGGTTCTTTCTTATTATCTGGAAAATAAGGGAGTTGTATTTATGAGTTCCTTCCTAATTCCATAGTTTGTTGACTTTACTATTAACTGACCAGCATGCACTTGGAAATACCATTATCTCTTCTAAGATCTCATGGCAAAGGCTGCAATAGTAATGCTGTTGCACATGCCCTCAAAAACTATCCTCTCAGACGTTAATCATGGACATAATTGCTAAATGTAGGTGTGCTGTTGGAGAAAACTCTATTTTTTGCAAAGTCACCTAGAATTAGAAAATAATACAAGAATGATGGGTAGCACATGTACTTTCTGACAAATTTTCAACCAGAAGCAAGAGAAGTATTGTGCTTACATGCACCTTAATACTTCTTCCCCTACAAAGACTCATTTAAATAAAAGCAAATGTTTCTCAGCAACTTTGTTCGAAAGCCTTCAACTGGAGTTTTAAGAGAGGATTTTTGCATGAGAGTGTGGGTTATTTAACTCAGTAAATCTGGCTTTACTTATTGGCAAAGAGAGAAGTGGTTTCGTGAAGGGCAGGAACTCACCTGTTCTAAAATAATTCTTCCAAGAGCTTGTCATGGCCCTACCCTCCCCTCTTCCCTGGCTCCAAATCACCTTTGCAGATGTGGTTCATTACTGAGAAGATCAGAGTGTGAGCAACTGGGGAGCAACCTCAGTGAGATGAGTTGGCACACTGAGCAGGGCTGAAATAATTCTTAGGATATTAGAGGACCACATGAGGGGCTGAACAGGAAGACAGGGGTCCCCAGGGAGCCAACCCAGGGAAAATGGGGCACCACTAGGGAAGGAGGGGTAGGACACAATAGAGAGCTTATAAATCTTTGGCAAACTGCATTGAACTGAAGAACAGAACAAGCAAGCCTCCTTAGCTCAAGTCTAAACTCTTGCCAGAGGTTGTAAATAATTTTAATCATTTTGAAAGCCATTTTTCTAATTTTTTTTTCTTTTTGCTTCACTACTTCTCATAAGTAGTTCTGATTCATCAAGATGAATTCCACCCATGGCGTTTTCTGAGTTCTTTTCTTAAATGAACACGTTAACATCAGGCAAAAGGACTTAATATCTAAAAATAATCCCCATGTTGAAAGAAAGCAGAACAAGCTTGCTGAAGTCCACATTAACTGGCATGATTGTATCTGACATGCTAGTGTTTTGAGCATAATCACCAGCCCAGCCCCACCCTGCCTCCATGTCTGCCAAGGAAAATAAATAACAGAAAATCATTCCCTAATGGATGTAAAATCAGTATGAAAACCTCATGACTAATTCCTAAAACGAACAGAATTAGATGAGTAGCTAGACAGATACACAGAAAGGTAGATGAATGGGTGTGTGTGTTCATATTTATTGAATTATTGGACCAAAACTTTCTGTGCTAGTTGCCATAGGTAACTGAGAAAATATCTGAGTTGGGACTGAATGCTAGTCAAGTGAAGACCAAGTTAATTTATGATGGATTGTAATCGCTGACTTAATATCTTTGTAGTCCCTGGATAGCTGTCTGGAATCCATGCAGACAATCACACTTGAATACATAATACTCCATAAATTCTACTGACTCTGAGGATAAAATTTGATGCATTCAAACATAAAGTCATTTACATGGAATTGCTTCACTAAAAATTACCTTCTGAAGTCATTTTAAATGGGCTGGCCATTGATTTGTATGAACCACCTTTATTTTATACACATTAAACTGCAGTTGGTGTGTTTATTTCAATCAGTAATTTGTGCATCATGTAAGTGCCATTATCTTTTCTTCAAAATTTGACATCTTAAGTTTGATCAATTTTCAGAGTCAATTTTGTTCAAAACTGAAGGGAGAATTAAAATGCAGTTAATATGTATGCCCCTTAAAAAGATTTATAGTTCTTTCTGTGAGCACAAAGTTGGAAATTTTCCAATCTCCAACTGTAAATGGCTTAATTCTTTCTATCTGAATTTAAGTTTCAATCATAAATCCAGAGAAGAAAATGAAGATAAGAACGACTAACAAAATATATCTTCCCAAAGCAGTTAAAATTACACTTCTTTTTTATCTTATTCTTGTGCCATTTCTGTTTTTCTTTTTTCTTATTAGCATTCAAGTAGAGAAGGCTTTCTGAAGTTTGAGCTCAATATAAAAATAGAGAAATGAATTCATTCTATGTACTAAAACAAGATGTGACTTGGAAAAAAGTGTTGGAAAAAGGAACGAGTCCCTTTGGAGCATTAGACTTTCTAAAGTTTAACAAATAAGTAAGTTACAACCTGGCCTCCACACCACTTTTTAAATGAGTTGATTTGACACATCATACAAAATGGCATATAAGGCCTTCATTTTTTTTTTTCCTGTAGACCTTATTTGATCTATCCTCTGTCAATCTACATATGGTTTTACAGAGGGAATTAAAGGCCTTGGGGGACTTTAGAAGAAGGCGATTATTTACTCATTCAGTATTCATTTGCATATGTGAAATTTATACAGATATACCTATGCAAAAAAAGAAATTAACAACAGCATCATTTGGAAAAAAATTTATTCCAAGTAGACTTGAATGCAAGAGCTAAAACCATACACAACATAAAAACATATGTGATAAAGAAAAAGTACAAAAATTTGTCAAGTTTAAAAACTTTTTTACTGCCTAAGATACATGAAAATGGAGAAAAACAATAGACAGAACAGGAAAAATATTTATAAATCATATATCAGGTAAGAGTCTAGTATCTAGAAAACATGAAGGACTCTTACAAGTCAGGAATAAAAAGACAAACACCCCAACTAAAATTCACAAATAATTTTAGTAGATATTTCTCATAAAAAGATATACTAAAATCTAAGGACATAAAAAAGATGTTCAACATCATTTATCATAGGGACCCGTGGGTCAAAACCACAATAAGATACAATTTCATGGCCATTAGGATGGTTATAGTTTAACAGAAGCAGAAAGTAGATTCACATGAGAATGTAGAGAAATCGGAACCCTCAAGCATGTTGATGAGATTCTAAAATACAGTCACTTTGGGAAAGTAGCATGCTGATTCCTAAAAATGTTAAATATGGAGTTACTAAATAATCTAAATACTCAAATTGTAAAAGGGGATCTGTGGATGGTGGAAGATGGGAGGGAAAGGAGGGAAAAAGGAAGTAAAAGGAATCAAATGTGATATATATATGTACCAATACCCCATGATGCATGTATTTATTATGTATCACTATACTATATTTTAATGCATCAAAATATTTATAATAATTAACTATGGCTATGAGGTTATGGTTGGCTTTTATTTACTTCTTTTTTTGTACAATTGTTATAACGGTCTTGGACATTAAGAATGGTTACACTCAGAATAAAGAAAATTGAAAGCGTGCATTGTCACACACTTATACACAAATGTTCATTGCAACATCATTCACAAGAGGCAAAATTTGAAATAGTTCACATGTCTAAAAACTAGTCAGTGAATAAAATGTGGTATTTTCATATCTGTGCAAAGAAACATTGTTTGACAATTAAAAGCATTGTTTGACAATTAATACATACTACAAGATGGATCAACCCAAAACATGTTATGCTGACTGAAAGAAATCATGAATGACCATGTATTGGCTTATGAGTCCATCTGTATAAAATGTCCAGAATTGAGAAAGCTACACAGACAGAAAGTTCATTAGTGGTTGTCTAGGGCTGGGCAGCAGGGTAGGGGTAGGTGGTAAAGGGCAATGGGAAATTTTGGGAATGACAAATATGTTCTAAGATTTTATTATGATTATTGTTGTACAACTCTGAAAATATATTAAGAATCACTGAATTATATGTTTTGAATTGTGAAATATATTTATGTAAATTTTCTCTGTAAACTCTGCTTTTAAAAAAAAGGCATGCATTTAAAAAGTGCAGAAAAATTACACCATCATGTCCTGCCTCTAAAGCTTTACATTCCGATACTGTATTCTCAATTACATAATGTTGTATACACAGAATTCTATTCAATTATGTATCTGATAACTCTAAAACTTTGTTACTCCATAATATATGAATTATTCTAGGTTTGGGGACATAGCTCAAGTGGGAGAATGCTTGCCTAGCAAGCACAAGGCCCCAAGTTCGATCCCCAGCACCCCCCCAAAAAAAAATTATTCTGCTATTCAACTACTAAGCAGAACTAAAGACATTTGCCATGGGATTTAAAATAAAAGACGTATTTATTCCTGAATTATATGCTAATGAAAATGGTTGAATGGAAAGTAAAAGAAAATTGATGTTACAATATAATGAGGGTATTATTATTTAAGGTAGCACGGAGGTCTTTTTTTAATCCCTTGAGTTGCATCCTACAGAGCCCTTGGCCTAAACTAGCAGAAAGCACTTCTGGATGTATGCATGCAGCCGTTCACAAACAGTTCCTTTCATCTCATTTGTGTCAGTTAGCACACTGACAATGCCCTCTCCAGGAGCTCCAAACATGGCTGATGGGTCACTGCTTTGACCCCCACAGGGAAGTGAGAGCCTTTTTTTTTTTAAACCAAGAACATGTATTGGTACATTGTACATATATTGATCACATTCATCATGTTTGTTTTGTACCTGTACATGGTGTCTCTTGGTTCTCCCCCCTCTTCCCCACTCCTCCCTTCTGTTCCCTCCATCCCTATTTACAGCAGGTTTATTCACAATTCTCCATGATTTCCCTTTCCCCTTTCTTTCCATTATTTCCCTTCCTGCTTTTCCCCCTTCCCTCTTTCTAGTACTCTTCTACTTTGTATATTATCTTCCTTTTATATAATATCCGTTACACCACTTTGTCCTTATTTACAGTTATGGTTTCTCATATCAGAGAAACAATTTGATGTGTGCTGATGAGTGTCTGATTTATTTCACTTAATAGTACATTCTCAAGGAACATCCATTTACATACAAATGACTTGTGTTGCTATAAACATGGTTGTGCATATATCTCTGTGGTATGACGATTTTAATTCTTCTGGGAAGATCCCCAGTAGGGGAATAGCTGGATCAAATGGAACCTCTAGTTCTAGTTGTTTGAGGAATATCCATATTGATTTCCACAGTGGCTGGACCAGTCTGCATTCCCACCAACAGTGGAGGAGGGTTCCTTTCTCCCCACAGCCCCGCCAGCATTTCGAAGAAATCTGAAAGGCAGAGGGCCTTGGGCAGAGTAGACTAGCCAGATAACCGAGCGTCAGGGAAGCAAGTGGAGCAAAGTACACTGTGGTATCTGTCATTGTTTTGCCACCCAGTCACTGTTCCCAAGCATTTATGAATATTCTTTGATGGAATAGATTGTGAGTAAAAGCTACAGAAAACAGATCTGCTCACCAAGGATGAAATCATAAACACTTTTGGTTTTCTGTCTTTATTTTCCTTATCTGTATATTTCTACTACCAAAATAAAATGTAAAGCGATGTATGTAGCAGACCATCATTTGTAAGAAAAGTAAAACAAATGTGTGTATGACTTTGCCTAATATACACAAAATAACTCTGATTCTTAAGAATTGGCAACATAGGTTGCCTCCTATCAGGTAGAGGGTAAAATTCTCACTCTAAAAGTGAGGAATATAGGGATAAGAACTGAACCAAAGCCAGACAGAAAACCAGCAGAGCAAACATTAAATCCTGTGGTTTTATGTCCAGTATCCAGGGCAGATTGCCGTGAGATGTGAGCTCCAAAGGGCTCAAGAAACTGCTCCCCTATGGTCTTGTCAGTTGCGGCCTATGTGGCCTCTCTCGTATGGTGGCTCTGTTCACTCTCTGCAACATTTTCTAGCAGATGTTTCACATTCCTGGCACATTCAACTTTCTAGGGTCTCCATGGTGCCTTCATCTTCACTCTAAGAGTTTTATGCATCACTTTCTCAGGGATACAATGCTTGGCCTCCCAGGTCTTCCTTTGAAATCTGGGTGCAAGCATACACAGCCTTTTCTTTCAAGGCTGAAAAAATAGCACTATGTGAATGATGCCAGTCTACGGCCATACCACCCTGAACACGCCCGATCTCGTCTGAATGGTGCCAATATCTGCCACCAGCTTGAGCACAAATTGAGCCTCCTTAGACCATGGCTGCAGCAGCCTCTGAGTGCCTGAATGGCTGAACTCTTGGAATACATTTTGCCTAGGTGGCCTTGAATGAGCAGGGTGTCCTAGGGTTCTATTCTCAAAGAAAAATCTTTCCAAGGAATTTACTCTTTTACACTCTTGAAACTGTGAAAGGTGGTGTCTGCCCAATTTCTGAGATGTTCTCCTATTGTTTTAGTATAAATAACTTGGCTTCATTTTAATGGCGCTAATCATTTTAGCAACCACATTCTCCTTGGCCCCAACTTTACTTGCACTTCCTTTCTGGCAAAGCTGTAATTTTTCACATCTTTCAGCTCTGCTTTTTCTACTAAAGCTCTCTATAAATCTGGTTGAAAGTACTCAGCAGTACCCAAGTTGTATCCTGAACACTGGCTATCTTAAAATTTTCTCCACTACAGTAGTCTATCACCTTTAAACTCGGCCTCATATAAAGTCTTATGACATGGGCAAAATGAACACAAGTTCACTGCCAGAATTCATGGCCCTTAGTCCATTTCCCAAGAGTTCCTATTCCCATCTGAAACGTCACAAGCCTAGCCTTTACTGCCCACATTTCTATCAGCATTCTGGTCTTCTGAGCTCCAACCAGAATCATCTATGATGCTCTGCTTACAACATTCTAAGGCTTCATTAGCTGGCTTCTTCAAATGCTTCCAAATTCTTCCCACAAACCAGTTCCAAGAGTTTCAGAACCATGTGGAATGATACAGTCTCAGCAATGACCCCACTCTTTTTATTAGTCACTTTCCTATCACTGGGACAAAATGTTGAGACCCACAATTTAAAGGAGAGATTTATTTGGCTCATGGTTTCAAAGGGTTCAGTCCAAGGCAGAATCTGCATAATAGAAGGGCATGACAGAGGAAGCTGCTCAATTCATGTCAACCAGGAAACAGAGTGAGAAAAGAGAAGCTGGGGATAAAAACATACCCTTCTAGGTCATGCCTCCAGTTTACCCACCTCTTCTGACCAGGCCTCACCTCCTAACAGTACATTCATCTAGGAACTTATCAGTGAATTAATCCACTGATGACTATAGCACCCCCATGATTCAGTGACCTTTCAAAAGCTTCATCTCTGAACACATGAAAATTATGGGCAACATTGTAAATCTAAAACAGAAGTAGAAGGTACTTATCTCAGAATCTGTTAAACCAAATATTAAATAAAATATGGATGCCCAAGACATAAAACTGGTCAAGTAAATAAATTAATATTCCACCATAAAAATAGTGAAATAGATCCAAAAGTATATGCAAAAAAAAAAAAAGTCCAAGCTAAATGTTAAGTAAAAGTAGTAATATAGAGAGTACTATGTATAACACATTTTGTTTGGTGTAAAGTTACCATTTATACATTTTTACAAATGTTTCACTTATATATATTATGTAACTGGAAAATTCTGGGAAAATGTGCATAAAACTGCTAGCCATAGTTGCTTCTGTAACTGAGGTAGATTTGGAAGGGTACACAGTGAATAGAAACTGCCTTTTCATTGTAGACATTTATACTATTCAAATGTTTTTACTAACTACATGTATTTTTTAAAGTAAAAATAACTATTTAAAAATACAGTGATACCTCCGTTCACAAACTTAATTCATCCCATAATTCTGGAGAAGATAGCAGGATTTATGTTGGGGAACATGGCCATGGTCATGTTAATCCCCAGATGCCAAAAGCAAAATTCTGCCAAGTGCTTCTGTTCATAAACCAAACTGTTCACAAACAGAAGCATTTGTGAACCGAAGTATTGCTATAAGTGATTTAATATTTGATAACCTAATAATATGTATAATGTCTTGCCCAAGAAGTCCTAATTCCTTCTGTACTGTGGGAATAATAACTAAAAGCAAATTAGTTTTAAACCACACAGTAATTTGTCATCTGCTATATTTCTGATCATGTGTCTTTTACCTAGGATGACTTAAAAGACGTTTGTGAGAAAGAAACAGATGTGATCTTTCATGTACAGTTTCTATCACTTAAAAAGCCAAACTGAAAGGATGATGCTACTAAGCATGCCACACAGCAGCTAATTGGAAGATACTGGCCAAACTATCCTATTAGGTCCCTGTTTAAAAAGTTATTACTCAAGAATTGATCATTCTGCAGAATGCCTAATGAAGAACAATTCAAGACTTGCATTCACTGTTGTTATAATATTTAGCTGGAAAGTAGCAAGACCCACAAAAACATAATGCCCCTCTGATTATACTTATCCTGCAATCATATGCACATAAGGAGTCAAACTGCTTTCAGAGTTATGCATATAAACCAATAATAAAACATAAAGATCCAAATTAAGATGATAGGTTGGCTAGTCCTGGTCCCAAATCCAAGTTCAAAGTCCAGGTCCATGTCCAAAAAGAAAAATATTCCTCTATGCTTTACCTATGGTCCTTTTATAAAAGTGGAACCACAGGAATCATTCAGTTCTAGAGACTTTTGAAATGAAGTATTTGACTTTACTGCCTTAGGATTTTTGGAGTGACCATGCAATAGATTTTGAAACTAATAAGGAGTCTTCTAATAGCTAGATCCCTACTCACTATAACACCAAAAAAAAAAAAAGTCATAGAAGAGGGTATCCTGATAAAAAGATTTAATGAAGAAAAAAGCAATAATAATGTCCAGAAAGTAAACCACAATACAGGGTTATTATGGCACCAAGATAATTTTTTCTTATGACATCTTTTTTCACTCTCTATAACTGGTTTAATATGTATATGTGTTCATTTTTAGAAAATAAGAGCAAGCTTTCAAACATTATAAGAAGAAATTGCTGTAGGACATTTTACCGAAAAGTACCATAATGGAGCTGAGTGTACAGCTCAGTTGCTAGAGCACTTGCCCTGGGTTCAACACTAGCACTAAAGGAAAAACAGTACTGATCTATATTTGTTCTATTCCTTTACTGCGTCTTTGCATCTTGGTGACTCCATTTCTATATTATTTCATTGTGAGCTGTAGTGATATCCAAGAAGGTTAATTTAGACATCTTCTGCTGTACTTGCTTACACAGCACACTACATCCGATTCATTGTGATACCTCTCACTTCCCTCCACTAGGCAGGCTCCCATTACATGTTTTGTACATTAGAGAAACTAATAATTGAATCATCTCAATATTGATACACGAAGAACCCTAAGTTAATACTTATCTATGCAAAAGAACTATCAAAAAGTTACTAGCTGTAATCATTATTATTTTAAAAGAAAGCCTTACTTACTACTTGCTTATGATTTTTAACTGAATAAACATTAGTATGTTTTAAGTCAAATATCCCTTTGGATGTCTATTGAAATCTATAAATCTACACCTTGGGGACAAAGAAAATGTATAAAGAAATGTATTTACACATAATGCTGGGTTTACTGCTGCATTCATATGACACATCGAGGCACTTTTGTCCTAGTAAAACCCATATTAAGACCACCTATTTGAACTACATCTTTGTGTACCAATAAATGTCTTATCTCAATCTAAAATACTTAAATTCTTATTAAAGATTCTGTTAAAAGACTTCTAAACATCTGGATATAACATGTCTCAAAAAAGTTACTTAAAAGAAGACTGAAATGAAGAAACAAAGGGGAAATAATTAACTTCCTCCAAAAAAATGTGTTTTTTTTTTAAATGGAAAAATAAGAAAATAGTTTTAGGAAACAAATATTCAGTAAAAAAAAAAAAACAGTGACTGATATTATTCTGTTTTAACAGATATCATGTTGTCTTATAAAACAAACAATTCCAAAGAGGCATGTAGAAACTAAACTTTTCTCTTTGGATTATCTTGTATTACTTGTCATACAGTAAGAAAGTTAATCCTGCCTTGTGTTCATGTATATGCAAAAACTACACTTATTTGCTTGGCAAACAAACTCTAGCGAGTGAAGGAATTTGGTAAATTCATCACTAGGCTTGTTACACTCTTGGTTAATGCCATGTCAATCAAAAGGCAAAAATCTAAAATATTGTTAGTTCTTTGTAAAACATGCACTGGCTAAAGTATATTATATTAACCAAAAAGATTTCCAGGGAGGAGCAATCCATTTCTTGAAACAATTGCTGTCAAATGAATAATATGAAGTGGAAAAGATATTCAAAGTTCAGATTAGAATAAAATTTTAAGCCCTGGAGAGAGCATAAATTGATATTTTTCAATGTTGCCTTGCTACATTCATCCATTTGTTGTTAAAGAGAAAAAAACACCTAGAGAGTTAAAAAAAAAAAAAGATTTCTCTTTGTTTTAATAAGAGTTTCTTCACATAAAAACTAAATTCTGTCTGGATGCTGTGTTGAGGAACCCTAAGAAGAAACTCAGCTCCTGAGCATCACTGACTAGTCCCATGTGTGGCCTTAATCAACACCACCACCACTCTAGGTTCTCAAATATCCATTTAATTTCCTCTTACATCTATATTGCCTCGTCAAATCTCTCCAAAACCAAATTGAAAATAATCAGATACAGCAGGAAGAAAATGTTTCCCTTTTCAATAATCTGAAGTGAGACTGTTCCAATCTACAGTGTAAGAGATTTGAAGAAACTTCATAATCAGGTGTGGATACTGACATCAGAGAGATTGAAGGGAAAATAGATCACAAGGGAATAATTGTAAAGAAAGATCCAAATGTATTTCTACAAATTTCTTTTAATCACTCCATATATCTGTGTCCTTTCCTGTGGCCTTTCCTCATCTTTCTCTTCCAGTTTTGGGTTCTGCTTTACAAGTAACATTGATGAAGCATTAAGCAAGATCATAGGGGAGGTTTGAACAATAACGATTGTTATTCAGACACACTTCAAGTCAAAACGTGTCCTACAAAATACAACTGTAAGCTTTGGAAGCCCGACATACTAACCTTATGAACTTGCATTACAGGAATTAGTCTTCTCCTCCAATTCCACTCACTTCACATGCTGTATAAATCAGGATTCCAGCAGGAAACAGATGGCACACTCAAATTAGGATACTTTAAGGAGGGTTTATTTACAAAAGGCTATTTACAGAGGACTGGGTGCAGGAGAATCACAATGGGTAGAGCAAGAATGTTGAGCTGGCTATGCGTTCACACCCTCAGGTCCAAAGGGACAAAAGGAAGTAGTTATTGGAACCAAAAAGAGAGACTCATACAGACAAGTTTGCTTTGAAAGGAGAAGTGACCTTCCAAGCACAGTACAAGAGTCCTGTGGAATCTGGCAGACAGGTCACTCTCTTTCCCCTATTTTCCTAACCAAGAGGAAGCACAAAGGCACGGTAGCCTTGAATGCCTCCATCAACAGTACAAGATTTGGCCACCTCCCAAAAGATATCAAGGGGAAAAAAATCCCTCTAGGCATCCTCCAAAGGTTCCCCAGTGGCTGAATTTAACCAAGAGTGAGATGGCACAGGAGGCAGGAGGTAAAGTTTGTAAACGAGTCAGCTTTCTGGGGCAAACAACAAGCTGGAAAATGGAGTTTCCATCAGAAGATACCAAATATACATGATTAAATGTCTGTGCCTACACTTGTTCTTTAACACACAAATGTATTCACTTATATAAACCTGAATACGTTTTGCAAAACAATTTGCTCTGGAAATCTGTAACTTCATTGATGCCTTTCATGCTTATAATTTCCATTACATTCTTCAGAGATTTAAGAATGCTGGCGATCTTGAAGCATTGGGTAGTACTGGTAGCCAACTGGAAATGAAACACGGAAACTAACACTTTTTAATCCTAGTTCTTTTGCATTATCTTACTTAATCTTAAAAATAACCCTATGAGTTACAATTTATTATTCATGTTTTACAGATAATTTGAAGTGGAGATAGTTCAAATAACTTGTTCAAGGCCGCACAGAACATACAAGATAAAACACTGAATATTTGATTTTAAAGTAAATTCAGCTTTTCTCTTAGCCCAGTGCTTATTGTTAACCTTCTGCACTTGAGTACTTTAACCCAAAACAGTCTGACATTTTCCTGGCAGGGAACAGAGCAGGTAAGATCAACCAAAGATATATAAAAGGGAAAGGTAAATTGCCCAGGGTCTACTGTCTACCTGGTAGAATATTAAAGGGACAATCCCGAGGGTGAAAGAAGTGGAGAAGTTAGGAAGGATTTGATGTCTAGAAAAAAAGGAAAATAAAAAGAGAGATCAGACACAGTGCATTCTTCCCACTGCCCTATCCTGTTGAGCCGGTCTAGCCACTTCTCGGTGTCTATGGACTTTGCACCTGAGGTTCACGCACTCCACAATGTCTACAGTGATGCAATGCTTTACCCCTAATAATAATTTCACCTGCCCTCTATTATGCCTCACACCTACCTGCTTTAAGGCAGCAGTGTGCAATGGGCCATTTGACTGTAGGCTCATGAATGATTACCCTGAGGGCTAGTGACTCTCTGGGTGCAGCTGCCTTTGTACACGTGTGCTGTCACAGTAAACTTAAAGCACACCCACTCAGATTAGGATGATGTTGATCTCAACGAGTTTATATCTTGATAATAAGAAATGAGTCAGTGACCCAAGGCAGACATGATGATTTCATAAGAAATCATAAGGAGAACGCGTTATCAGACGAACGTGATCAGTTTGCACAGACAACATGGAACCCAAATATGAGTGAGTCCTGGCTTTGAGAAGCAAGCACCCATACTGCAGTCAAGCACCCATACTACAAACAAAAATCCACGCACACGTAATTTTTCCCAGGGGCAAAATGGCTGACTGGAAATGACTAGTGAGGAAGATTATGGAGATACTCTCTTTACTTCTTTTTTTAAAGATGGACTCAATGCCCTGATTTAGGCCTTCAATGCTTTCTTTTTTAGAACAGAGCTAGTAATCTCTAAACACAGAACACAAAGAAATAACTTCCAGGGTTGGACAGGCACTCCCTGAGTTAATAGGGAATCGCCAGCAGTATTTTTATTTTCGACTCAAATTCCACAGTTGTCATAAGGCCAAACATTCTCCTGGCTTCTTCAATTTCCACACTGGATTCTACAGAACTTACTTCTGAATGTTCTCTTTACCCAGCTAGGCTTCCTGCCCAAGCCATGAAATCATTTCAGACAGCTCACTGGATAAGAAGCTTAACATAGGATGGCCTTCATTCTTTATCAACTAAAAATTGCAAACCAGTAGCCAACTTGAGCTTTGATTATACGCAAAAACTCTCTTGAGCCATTTATATCTTCCTTACCATCCATGGAATGATTTAATACAGAACTCATTTAAAGATATTCTAACATATGCAGTATTTTTTTAGATCAAATATCTAGAGTAGCTAGGCCTCTTTAAATTATTCAAATAATTCAGAAGGGAAGAGTTTGTGAAGTGTTTGGGAAAGATTCAAAATATTGTGTCTCCACTAAATTCATAGGTAATCACGATATCCAACACCATGCAATATTTATATTATTATCAATAGGTACATAATCTGTGAGTCCCTGTGTCTTGAAGGAAGAGCCCCTAGTCTGAGGCAGGAACACAGGTTTTGAGCTATGTCTCTATTAGAAACTACCCAGAAATTTCTGGTAATGTCACTGAAACTCTCACGCCTCAGATTCCTTCACAATAAAATGAAAAGGTTGAAGTAATCAATTTCAAATCACAATCTGAAAAGCGTTCAGCTCTCTGAAAGGGTGACTCTGTGGCTGTTAGTGGAGGTAGCAGTTGGGCTCGACTATCTCATTTTATTCTCTGAAAATGGGCAAACTCCTCTGTATAATCTCCCTTACCTTGATGCTGTATTGCTTACATTTGAACAGTTTTAAGAGCCCAAGTAGATTTTCAAATTTGAGTAGGAACTAACAGTAAGTGGCAAATGGCATTTCTCTTTGAAATAACTGAATTCTTCCCTTAAAACATAAAAAGACAAATATGCACCCCCTAATTTGTCTCATTAGAAACATGTCTTTATTTAGACAACAAAACTTCATCACAATGAAGAAAAATAAAGTGAGGCAGTAGAAAAAGACCAAGGATTAGGAATGTAGGGTGATTTTTCTGATTCATCTCTCTCAGTTGGGAACAAAAAGGAGGAATCTGGACCTCACTCAGTTAAAGCTGCCTTGGAGGCCAGCTACCAGATATGTGTGGTGGATGGGGATGGGGCAGGGATGAAGGGGAGAGGCTAAGGAAAAGTCCAAAGAGAGCATTTTTTGCCATCAGTCCAAGAACTATTGCTACAATCAGAAGGGTTCAAAGCCAAAATAACACGGGGACCCACTCATCACATCGTCACATCAGAGACAAAGCGATGAGTAAGAAGATCAAAGCATGATGTGCCACAGTGGGATCAGAATCAGGGCACAAGAGTAATTGAGACACAAGAAGGTTAAAGACGTGTTAAAAAGAATTTCTTAGCCAGGTGTGCTGGTGCATGCCTGTAATTCCAGCACTCTGGGAAGCTGAGGCATGAAGATAGCAAGTTTGAGCCTAGCCCGGGCAACTTAGCAAGCCCTTGTATTGAAATACAAAATTAAAAAAGGGCTAGAGATACTACTTGGTATGAAGGTTATTTCATGTGACATAATTTTCTGGTCTTCCATACTTTTGCTGGACAGGAACCTGCTCTTACACTGCCACATATCAAAGGAGAAATATCTCGTGTGTGTGTGTGTGTGTGTGTGTGTGTGTGTTTATTAGCAAAAGAAGGAAGACCAAAAGTGAACCTGTTGTCTACCTTGTAAGATTCTATATTAAAATCCAAACATAGCTTTTTGTGCTTCTCAGAGTATTGCATGATTGCCACTACTTTGACATTTTTATGCTTCAGCTATGGTAGTGACTGTGTATTTTAGTCATTTCATATCATCTCTTTGGATAACAGATGTCCTCCTGTCACACAAAACTAAAGAAAAATGAATTGTTTAAATTACCTTCTAGGATTTTAGTCCAATTATAATTCTATCCCCCATTAGTATATACCACTTTAATAACAAAAATATATTTTATAATGTTTAAACTTTTTCTTTTCAATTTAAATATTCCACAAAAATGCTAGCAATATATGGTTAATAAAATAATTCTAGTTTTCATAAAACAAAACATGAACTAGAACTAGTTCTACCACTTTCTTAAAAAAATATTACTATAAGAAAAATTCAGTTCCAGTGAAGTTCTGACTGGCACTCACATTTAAATAAATACATTAGCTTCTGCCTCCACTTGCAAAACAATTTGAAATTTCACCTTCAGATGTGAGTTACATCAGCCTTTATTTATGGACTCTTATCAGTTCTATGAGGAAAATTTACCCTGTGTCTCAACTGGCACATAGTCAACAGGTCAGTTAAGATTTTCACAAATTAAAATAACACAGAGTACATTCTGGCAATTCATACAATCTACCTGAAAGGAAATGTCTCCATTCTCACTTTTACTAACAAGTCTTTGGGAAAAAGCCATAAATCACTTTGATATAAGAGAGTTAACAGGAACTTGACAAGCAACTGAGTGATCTATGTCACGAGGAGAGAACACTTAGTTTTGTTTGTTCTTAGCTTGTGAAGCAGAAGCAACCTGGATTTTATCTACAAAACCATAGAAATGTTATTCTTTCATGATTTCCTTTATTCAAATGTTGAAGAGCTCATAGATTTTTTTAAAAATGTAATTCCTCACAAAGATATCAGCCACATGACAACCCAAAAGCCTCTCCCAGTAGAGGCCATCACTATGGAAGCATTCTTACTATTTTTGGTGGAGGGAAAACTGAAATACTGAAATACAACATTCTGCCTCAAATTAAAGTCTTGCCAGTATCTCAATGCCTAAATTAGAATTTCTAAATGGACTATTTAAGAAACTACTCAGATCACACCATAAAAATTCTGTAATATGACACTTGGATAATTTCGATAGTCATTGGTGGTTCTATGAATCATTCATGCATTTGTGCCTTTAATTAGACATGTTAAACCTCAATGATTTTGTAACAAGGTTTCAGATTAGCAATTTTATGACTGCTCATCATGAATGGGTCATATTATTTATTGACATCACTGTTAAAGACAAGATAAAGATCAAAAGCTCAAATTTATGGATTTAAAAAACTCACATTTCAGAGTAAAAAATATTGAGTGTGTATAAATATTTTAGATCAGAGTTGTCGTGAAAATGACTAAGGAACTGAAATTTATGTGCAATATCTTTTTGGAAATGCTCTTAGGATGAACACCATAAGAGAATGAGAGAAGCAGGACTGACCAGAAGTTAACCTCAATGCAGTAGCAATGGAAACCTCACAAGACCCAAAAGGAAGCAAAGAGCTAGCATGGCCTGCAAAGGCAGAGGCTAGGCAGCACACCCTAGCATCCATTACAATAACGAGGTTTTACAGTCTGTGATTGTTCCAAAAGGCATTTATGTTTAGTTTGGATTAAATGGCTTAAATTTTAGTATCTCTGGAATAACAACATCCTGGTCTGTCTCATAAATGGGCAGAAAGAACTGACATGTAACCACTATCTTTAAAAAGTAATTTATAAGAATCTAAGCATCTTTAGTGCCATGTCAAGGTCTACCTAGCCATATCTTTGGACTTCTAAACTGTAAAATCAAACCTAGGAACTTATGCCTGAGTCACCTAAGGACAAGAGCAATGAAAAAGTAATCTTGGCTCTCAGGTTTTCATTGTAACCTGGTTCCTAATCTCCTAATTCTGGAGTATAATTTGTGTCAGAGTGTGTAAAATGCTGCTCAAAGTAGGTCATGGATGGGATGGGAGTGGGGAAGAGCAGAAGAAGAACACTGTGTACACATTGCAATGTGACAGTGAAGGCTTGAAGATTCTCAAGGTACTGGAAAATCTCCTTTAACACTTTTTTGTTAATTTTGAAATGGAGTAACACTTGTACTACTTATGCGCTCCTTCGAGTTTATTCACTCCCAACACTGTATGTATTAGCTAGCTCCAGAGAGAAGGTGTTTCAGGCAGTGTCCTTTATCTTCTAGGCCTTACAACAACTAAACTCAATAAATGAACTTTAACAATAGGTAAGAACAGAGACAAGCCACTTTCTAAAATCCATACTAGGAGTTTATGGTTTGGTTTTGAAACAAAATATGTTGTTTTTGAAAAGAAATGGGTTTATTTTAGGATTACATTTATAATATCTTGAAACATTTTCTTAGTCTGAAGAAAAAAATTATTTGGGTATGACTTGTGCTGAAACAATACATCTCAATGGAACAATTCCTACATATCACACACACCAAACAGAAAACTATAAACTTAGAAGAATGCTTGGCCCCAACGTTCTAGAAAATAACCACAAAAACAATAATCAGCTGCCACTTTAAAGTCACAAACTGAGTCATGAAATAATTTTCTTGGCAAAAAGCCCCTCCATTTCCATCAAATAGTAGCGGAAGACTCTTAACAGAAATTGAAATTGTGTCTAGGAACAGTTTTTTTTGGAATGGGACATTCTGCACATTCAGCCAGTAAGCTGCATACAAATGGGTTCTCAGTAAGGCTGTGTTTGCCTGATGCATACACATAGTCCAGAAGCTGCCTTTCCAGGTTAAAAAATTGATTTTTCTATCTCAGAGTCACTCTCAAGAACAGATTCACCCTAACAAAGGCCACAAAGGACTGATAAATAAATAAATAAATAAATAAATAAATAAATAAATATCCCATTGATCAGACAGTGGCTAGATAAACATGGAATATGACTTGGACATTTAGTGAAATCTGATTCATCTTAACAGACATAGATTTCAACCTACACCACTGATATTTCTGAAAAAATAAGCAAGAAACTTACATAGCTGGGCAGGGCACCACCTCCTCTAAATAGAAAGTTCTTTGGTGGAATTTGGCAATGATTGTGTAATTATCCTTTTTCTATAATTCCATGGACAGGCCCAGGTTTAGCTGGTACTGCAGTTTGTATAATTTAAGATCTTTCTGAAATAAAAAAGAATACAAAATGACATTAAAATGACTATTTGTTTAAGATGACCAAAGAAATCCCATTTACAAATTTAGAACGTTGGCAAATACAAAAAGCACCACAAAAATCTACAGATATCATACACTTCCCTGAATTTAATATTACCGGCCTAATTCATTATTTCGTTTTTACTACATTTTTATTCCTTTTTCATATGACTACAATTGTACAATATCACTTTCTCCAGACAGAAGGACACTTGTCTTTTATCTAGCACAATACAAGTGTTTATCATTACAGAGGTTTAGAAAGGTTTATTTTAGTTTCTCAAATTGTTTTTGTAATGCCACATCTGTTCAGGTGGTAAGGGACAGATGAGAACAGGGGTCCCCTGGAGTTTAGCTCTTTGGTGTCACTTCCAAGACTCCCTGCTACTGCAACTGTTCAAGTAAGAGTAGCATCTTTGTCCTAGCTTGCCCCATGGAAAAGATCACCACAAACCTGGGTCATAGTATCCTCCATGCCATGGGTCAGCCTCCGGTCCTGGCCTATCCTTAGGGGTCAATTTAGTACCAGGATGTGTCCAGGGCCCGGATGCTGGTGATGTCACAAGTGGAGATAGTGCTGGTATCTGAGGACCCACTTCTGCCTCAGAACTGACCCAGCCCCACTTAGAAGTACAACCCCAATGCCTCCTCCAGTCACCTCAGAGGGTTTTGAGTGGGGTGCAACACATGGAGTCTGAAGCTTCATCAACATCTGGAAATCCTGCCCTGCTTCACTCACGTTGCAAGAATGTCTTAGGGAATCCTTTCAAAAAGAGGTACCTGGGAGGTGTATTTAGCACACAGACTTCAGGCCTTTCCCTGAGGAGTCCACTGCAGAATTTGGGTCAAGGCCAAGACTGTATTTTTAATAAGTGCCTCGGGTGATTCTTAAAACTCTCCCACACTTTGGAAACAGCTTTAAGGCAACATAGCATCTCAACTTTGATGTATTAAGCATAGATTAAATAATTTAAATCAGGACACTCTTATTCCCCTCATTTCTGAATTCCTAAGCTGCAAATGTGTGAGGCTGTGCATATGATGGTGGTGATATGAGTGTGCAGAGGTATATCTGAAGTACTGTGCATCTGTGAAATGTGAGTGGGGTGGGTGGTAGATTAAATGTGTTGTGCGGATGTGTACATATGTAAGTGGTATGTGTGAGAACAGATGTATGTGAAGTAGTGTGTATATCTGTGTGGCATAAGTGAGGGGTGTGTGTGTGTAAGAGAGAGAGAGACTCAGGTATGGTGTGCATAAGTGTGGGTATGTGCGGAGTGGTGTCTGTGCATACGTATGTCTCATGCATGTGTGAGTTATGTGTGTGTACAATATAAAGAAGTTTGTGCATATATGTAGTGCCTACAATGATTGTATATGTATACTATGTATGGAGGGGGGTGTGGTGCATGTGAGAGTCGAGCATCATGTGTAATGTGATGCCTGCTGGACATGTACCTGGGGATTGTGCATGTGAGCTGTGAATGTGTGTGAGTATGTGGAGTGGTTCATTTGAAGGCCCAAAGGAGAAAAGGAAAAACACTTCAGTTTTACTAGTATAGTATATAATAAGTGGATTCTTCTAGGGGGCTATAATAAGTGGATTCTTCTAGGGGAGAAAAGGAAAAACACTTCAATTTCACTAGTATAGTATATAATAAGTGGGTTCTTCTAGGGGGTTATATGGTTGATTGGTTTATCTTGGGGTTTTTTTATTTTTGAGGAGTTTTTTGATTTTTGTTTGTGTGTGTATGTGTGTGTGTGTGTTTTGATTTGTTTGTTTTGTCTTGTTTTGTTTTGTTTTGGCAGTACTGGGGATTGAACCCAGGCCCTTGAGCATGCCAGGAAAGCAAACACGACTTCTAGGAAGATGGCGGAGCAGAGAGAAAGAGAGTAAGAGCCTCTCCGAGATTTGTTATCCAGATACTGGAACAGAGCAATTTAGGGAAGAGAAGAAGGAGGGAAGCATGTTCTTAGGACCCAGCAGGGAGCTGAAGCAAGAGGTGAAGCCCATGGGAAAGCAAAAGGAGAGACCAGCCCAGAAGAAGAAGGTGACGGACAAACAGTGTTTTCTCCCAGAGCTCTGGCTCACAGCCCCAGCTCAGAGCCCTGCCTCACGGCCCCAGCTTGCAGCCCCTGGGTCACAGCCCCGGGTCATGGTCTGGGTTCACAGCCTTGGGTCACAGCCTGTCTCTCTGCAGCAGCTTGCAGCTAGGGTCACAGCAGCAGCACACAGCCCTGCACACTCCCTGGCACACAGCCCGGCTCACAGTCCCAACTCACGGCCCCAGCTCTCAGCACAAGTGACACAGTTTGAGCCTGCAGACTATACAGTGACTACTGGAGACCCCAGAGACCACCACAGAAAGACACACAAATGGAGCAGAGCAGTGGACACTGCAGTGGCTGGTGAGTTACCTAAGTCATCTGATCTCAGACGGCCCCCAGGAGAGGGTGGTAATCAGCCAATCGCCATTTTGGAAAGGGGCCGAGCTCAGAACTTAGAAAAGCTGCTAGTGGCTTTTGGTGCTGGGTCAAGGTGGGGCAAGGCAGGGTAAGGTGGAGCAGAGTTCAAACTCAAGTTGGAAGGCGGGAAAGGAGCCAAGTTCAAACTGGCAGGGAACTGAGTGTTCCCCAAGCCAGTGGGAGATACAGCTGAGTGTGTCTCCAGCTGAACAAATTGGATTTCAATCTCACAGCCAGTGATCGGGCTGAAATTCAATGGAACAGGTGAAGCCTTGCTATTGAACCCAGCTGGGAACACTTGCTACCCTGCCAAAATCTACTGCTGGGATTAATCAACAAGGACCTGGGTCTGTCTACTTTGTCTACCAGTGACAGCAGAGACATACCTGGAAGCAGACATTTTATTTTATTTTATTTTATTAATATTTTTTCCCTCTTTGCTCTTCTTTTTCTTTTTTTTTCTCTTTCTTGTTTTTATAGGAAAGTGACTTTCTAGTTTTTTGCTATTATTTTTTGTTCTGTCCTTGTTTTACTTCTTCCTTCTCTCCTTTCCTTCTGTTTCCTTTACCAGTTTCCCAAAGTTTGTATAATTTCCCCCTGGCTTCCAACCTTGCTTCTCATCTCTTTATCTTCTTCTATTTCTCTATCCTTTCCTCCTAATCTCTTTCGAATTTTCTCAACTGAGAGTAAAATCACTGTATTGAGGGCATATTTACTGCATACAAGTTTCTGGTTTATTGGGGATACTGTTATATAACCACAAATCTAGTTCACAAGGTATAAGGTGGCAGGTAAATAGTTACTACAGTTTGTTATTTTCTAGACGGTGTCTGATGCTATTATTGTTGCTGATTGCACTACTTTAGCCAAGGTGACAGAATAGTTCTACTCAGTTCTTCCTTGCATGCCGAGACTAAGATTGGCAGAGCATCACAAATAACACGATAGGCCACGGTCAAAGAACTAAGCACTGTCCAAATAGACAACAACTTCTCAGCCCCAATAAGTTGAAGAGGCAACATCTTGCAACAGACTGATAATACAAAAACCAGCTACACCTGTAAGACATCACTGAGGAACTAGTCAGTTCCAAAAGGTTCTCAAAACTAACAAAAAAAGCAACCTGCCACAGGCAATTCATAAGCATCAACCCAGGAACTAAACTAAAGAAAAAAATATAAAATAAGAAGAAACACAAATAAGATGCAACCCCATACCTCCAGCTCACCAAAAGCAAACCCAGTGGGTAATGAAGTGGAACAATCTGAAAGCTTCCCACCCAGACTCTTAGAAGCAGTAACAGCAGAAGTAACAAAGCAGATGAATGAGGCTCTACAAAACATCAAAGCAGGAATCATTTCCAGAATGAAAGACATGATTAGTGACTCTAGAGAAGATACAGATAAAAAAAATAGAAGAGCTTGGAAAAATGATGGAAACCATAAGTGCCCAACAGAGGAAAGAAATGGAATTCAGGAAACAGATTCAAACAGATGTCCAAGAGATTAAAAATTCCATTGAAACTTTTGGCAGTGCAATGAAACAATGTGAAGGGAGAATCTCAGCTATAGAAGACAAGATTGTGATTAATGATGGAGAAAAGAAAGAGTTCTTCAAAATGGTAAGGGACCATGAAAAATCAATACAACAACTGCTAGATGACACAAAGAAAAATAACATAAGATTGATAGGAGTCAATGAAAAAGCAGGAGAGAGTACAAATCACATAAGAAATCTGTTCACAGAAGTAATGGCAGAAAACTTCCCAAGTATGGAAAAAGAACTGGACATACAGATAAGTGAGGCATACAGAACTCCAATTAGCCATGATCAACAAAAATCTACCCCAAGGCATGTAATAGTCAAGTTTCCAGAAATTCAACACAAGAACAGAATACTGAAAGCTGTTAGAGAAAAGAAACAAATAACCTATAAAGGAAAGCCCATCAGAATCACAGCCAACTTCTCAACACAAACCCTCAAGTTAAGGAGAGCTTGGAGTAAAGTATTTCAAGCCCTAAAAGACAACAACTTTCAGCCCAGATTGATGTACCCTGCAAAACTGTCTTTCAAAATTGATGGAGAAGTAAGATACTTCCATGACAAAGAACACCTGAAGAGATTCATGACCACCAAACCAGCACTCCAAAATATTCTGAAGGACATTCTGGAAAGAGAAAATGAGGACTACAACTCCAGGAATCACAACACAATGAATCCTTCAGGAAGGCAAGTAATTAAACAGAAGAGAAAACTAGGAAGCCAACAACAGGTAAATAATATAACAAGAATAAGTCAACATATGTCAGTTATAACTATCACTGTAAATGGTCTCAACTCGCCAATCAAAAGAAGCAGACTGGCAGAATGGGTCAAGAAGCAAGACCCAGCAATCTGCTGCATACAAGAAACACATTTAATTCAAAAAGAAATTCATAGACTGAAAGTCAAAGGATGGAAAACAATATTTCATGGTACAGGAACGCAGGAAAAAAGCAGGGGTAGCCATTCTATTTGCAGACAGACTGGATTTCAAGCCAAGACTCATTAAGAAAGACAAAGAGGGTCACTACATCCTTGTAAAGGGAACAACCCAAGAAGCAGAGATAACAATCATAAATACATATGCACCTAATACCAGCACGCCTAATTACATACAACAAATACTGACAGACATGAAAAACCAAATAAGCACCAACACGATTGTAATGGGGCACTTCAACAGGCCACTGTCATAAACAGACAGATCAACTAGACAAAAAGTCAACAGGGAAATATCAGAACTAAACCAAACTCTTAAACAAATGGACCTAGTAGATGTATACAGAGTATTCCACCCCACAACATCAGAATACACATTCTTCTCAGCTGCACATGGGACTTTCTCCAAAATAGACCACATACTAGCTCATAGAACATGCTTAAGTAAATACAAAGGAGTCGAAATTATCCCATGCATAGTAGCAGAACCTAGTGCACTGAAACTGGAAATAAACAGCAAAAGGAACCAAAAAATTCCATAAACACATGGAAATTAAAGAGCACGCTCCTGAACAATCAGTCAGTCAGAGAAGAAATTAAAGAAGAAATTAGACAGTTTCTACAATTGAATGATAATGCCAACACAGCCTACCGAAATTTGGGGGACACAATGAAAGCAGTTCTACAAGGGAAATTTATAGCATTGAACGCCCATATCAGAAAAGCAGAGCAAGCTCAAATAAACAACCTAATGTTGAACCTCAAGCTTCTAGAAAAAAAAAGAGCAACTCAAACCCAAAGCCCGTACAAGGGAGAATATTATAAAGTTCAGAGCTGAAATTAATGCAATTGAAACTAAGAAAACAATACAACGAATCAATGAATCAAAGAGTTGGTTCTTCGAAAAATTAAATAAAATTGACAAACCCTTAGCTAACCTTATAAAAAAAAAGGAAAGAAAGACTCATATTCATATAATTAATAATGAAAAGGGTGAAATCACAACAGATACTGCAGAAATCCAAAAGATCATCAAAACCTACTTTAAGAACCTGTATTCTAACAAGATTGAAAATACAGAAGAAATAGACAGATTCCTAGATACATATAAATTACCAAAACTGGATCAAGAAGATATAAAAACTCTAAATAACCCAATATCAGCCACTGAAATTGAAGAAGTAATTAAAAACTTACCAACAAAGAAAAGCTCAGGCCCTGACAGATTCACTGCTGAATTCTACAAGAAATTTAGAGATGATTTAATACCACTAATTCTCAAATAGTCCCAAATTCATTCCTGGAAGCAAGCATTTCCCTGATAACAACACCAGAGAAGATCCAATGAAAAAACAGAACTACAGGCCCATCTCATTAATGAACATAGATGCAAAAATCCTCAGTAAGATACTGGCAAACAGAATGCAACACATTATCAAGAAAATTATACACTATGACCAAGTAGAATTCATTCCAGGGATGCAGGGCTGGTTCAACATACACAAATCAATAAATGTGATACAACATATTAGCAGAGCCCAGGACAAAAATCATATGATCATCTCAACAGATGCAGAAAGGCATTTGACAAGGTCCAACACCCATTTATGATAAAAATTCTGCAGAAAATTGGAATAGACGATCGTTATTTCAATCTGATAAAAGCCATCTATAACAAACCAACAGCCAACATACTAGATGGTCAAAAACTAAAAGCTTTCACTCTAAAATCCAGAACAAGACAAGGATGTCTGCTCTCACCACTCTTATTCAATATAGTTCTGGAAACATTAGCCAGAGCAATTAGACAAGAGAAAGAAAAAAAAAAAAGGAATAAGGATAGGAAAAAAAGAAGTTAAATTATCATTATTCGAAGATGACATGATACTCTATATAGAAGACCCCAAAAACTCCACCAAAAGACTTCTACATTTAATAACCAAATTCAGCAGCATAGCTGGATACAAAATCAACACTCAGAAATCAATAGCATTCCTGTACACAAACAACAGACTCACCGAGAGAGAAATTAGGGAAACAATACCTTTCACAATAGCATCCAAAAAAAATGAAGTACCTAGGAATCAATCTAATGAAGGAAGTAAAAAATCTATACAACGAAAACTACAGTACTTTGAAAAAGGAGATTGAAGAAGATATCAGAAAGTGGAAAGATATCCCTTGCTTCTGGGTAGGAAGAACCAGTATAGTGAAAATGGCCATACTCCCCAAACTGCTATACAGATTTAATGCAATCCCAATTAAATTACCAATAGCATACCTCACAGAATTAGAGAAGACAGTCCTAAAATTCATTTGGAACCAAAAGAAACCTAGAATAGCAAAAGCAGTTCTGGGCAACAAAAGCAAAGCAGGGGCCATCACAATCCCTGACCTAAAACTATATTACAAAGCTACTGTAATAAAAACAGCATGGTACTGGCTCAAAAACAGACCCCAGGACCAATGGAACAGATTAGAAGATGAAGAAACAGGTCCAAACACACTCTGTCAGCTTATCTTTAACAAAGGGGCCAAACAACCTCACTGGAAGAAAGACAGCCTCCTTAATAAATGGTGCTGGAAAAATGGGCTCTCCACATGCCAAAGGTTAAAACTAGACCTGAATCTTTTCCCATGCACTAAGATAAAATCAAAGTGGATCAAAGATTTAAATATTAAAACAGAAACACTAAATCTATTGGAAGATAGAACAGGTAGAGAAGATACTGGTGTAGGCAGGGACTTTATGAACAAATTCTCAGTTGCCCATGAAATATCACAAAGAATCAACAACTGGGACCTGATCTTATTAAAAAGCTTTTGCACAGCAAAAGAAACTACCAACAGAGCGAAGAGACAACCCACAGAGTGGGAAAAATTTTTTGCCAGCTATTTCTCTGACAAAGGACTAACATCTCAAATATATAAAGAACTCAAAAAAATCAGACCCCCCCCAAATTTAAAGACCCAGTCCAAAAGTGGGCAACTGAAATGAATAGACACTTCTCAGATGAAGAAGTAGAAACAACAGATAGACATATGAAAAAATGTTCAATATCACTGGTCATTCAAGAGATACAAATTAAAACAACCCTGAGATTCCACCTCACTCCAGAAAGAATAACTATTATCAACAAAAAGCCAATAACAAATGCTGGAGGGGCTGTGGAGAAAAAGGAACACTTCTCCACTGTTGGCAGGAATGTAGACTGGTGCAACCGCTATGGAAATCAGTGTGGAGATTCCTCAGGGAACTAGGACTAGAGATTCCATTTGACCCAGCTATTCCACTTCTCGGTATCGTCCCAAAAGAATTAAAAGCAATCATAACACAATGATACATGCACACCCATGTTTATAGCGGCTCAATTTGTAATTGCTAAATCTTGGAAACAGCCCAAATGCCCATCAACTTAAATGGATAAAGAAAATGTGGGTTTTTTTATACAACAGAGTACTACTCTGCCATAAAGAATGATAAGCTTGAGATATTCCTAGGTAAATGGATACATCTTGAGACCACACTCTTAAGTGAAACAAATCAGACACACATGTTTAAATACCACATAGTTTCTCTGGTGTGAGAAACTGAAAGTGTAAATAAAGACTAAAATGTACTATATTGAGAAAGAAAGAAAATGTCCAAATGGGAAAGAGAACAAGGGAGGAGGAACAGAACAGAGGACAAGAGAAATAAGAAATGGAAGGAAAAAATGGAAACAAAGGTTTTGTATATAGGGAGGGAGGAGGGGTGAGGGGAGGGGAATGGGAAAAAAAGAAGCAACAAGATATGTCATGTACAGGTAGAAATCCCCTATGATGAATGTTATCACTATGTACATCTAAAATGTACCATTAAAGTAAAATAAAATTTAGAAAAAAATGAAAGCAAACACTACCATTATGCTACATTTTTGTTTCTACTTTGAGACAAGATCTCACTACATTGCCTGGGCTGCCCTCCAATTTTTTTAGCCTCCTACCTCAGACTCCCAAGTAGCTAGGATTAAAGGAATATGTGACTGATTCCAAATATGGGGAGTAGCTTCAAAAAATGAAGATTCTCATTTGTACGAGAAATGTGTAGCTCTTTTCTTAGAGAAACAATGATTTTTGATCTAGACTTTCTTTATAAAGTTTTTTTAATTGATACTGCTTTCCCTCCTTCTCTGCTTTTCTATTTATTATCAGGTTTCTGTGAGTAGTTGTTATTAATCTCATAATTAAGTTAAAAGAATACTAATACTGATCAAAAGAAAACTGTACTTTAAATAGAATATAAAATTAGAAGGACACTATCTGTAAACACCTATTTTTTATGTAGATACACTTTGATCTAATGAGCTGCTGTGCTAAATTGAAATTTTAAAAACGTAATGTAGCAATCTGCCTTTATATTTCACTTGAAAAGCTTGACTCTACATTATAAATATTTGCTTGTGACAATTATAAAAGACTGTAAGTATGAGTCACTTTGCCCATTAAAGATGAAAATAAGGAATCATCTTTAATTTCCTTTTCATTGAGTCAGTGCCAGATCTAGAAATCAACCACCACTCCCAAAATGTCCATCCAGTCTTATTCTCTATTTTCTTATACCTTGTGGCAAAGGTAAGCTGAAGGGCTGTAGAAGCAGAGTATTGTGTTGAATTGTGACTTCACCATTCACTTGAGATTTTGCCACTTGCAAATTATGAATAGTAATATTTACTTCATAGGCTAAAAAAAGTTTAACTAGGGTAAAAATCAGCAAAATATTGCCTAGAATAATAAATGCTAGTATATTTTCCATTTCATTCTGCCCTCTCATAGTGTTGTAGTGCTATGCCTTAAATGCCATTTCACAAAATTTAGGCACTCAAAAAATATCTTTCAGTTTTTTGCCATTTTCGCTAATATTAACATAACAGCAGGAGTAGGAATGTAGCTCAGTGGTATAGCACTTGCCTGGAATGCATGAAGCCCTGGGTTCAATCCCCTGGACCATAAAAATAAAAAGATAATGATATAATAATAGTATATAATTTTGTTTATATTTCTCTTTAAATAAATTTACACTTTTTATTTTACTCATCTTAAGCAATGATACTGTGAAACCATAGGTATAAATTCTACTTGTAATGCAATGTACATTAACATAAATATATAACTGTTTTATAATTTAGGCATACAACATTCAAAGTTATTATCTCCTGCGTCACAGGAGTACAAGCACATACTTCAACAAACATCAGCCAAAACTTAGCAAGTCTCTAGGTTTGTCATGGAAAAGGATCCTGTACCTTCTACTAATGGCCTGAGTTTGCAAACCAGGAACAGATCTACCACAAACATTTACCCTGACCCCAAACATCTATGAAGCCCCAGAGTTGAGCCATTACATAAATTCTAAGAAGCTGTCAAAGCTTCTAGATAGATAACTGTGCTTTCCAAGTAACTGAATCTGGTTCTAACATGCAGTGAACATTAACTGAAGATGCCTTAGCTGTGTGGTTTATCTTGTGAAAACACACAAGTCTCCCTATAGCAAATTCATGATCACAGGCACCTTCAGCTCCAGAGTGACAAATACCAAGAAAGCTAATTACATGTTAGCAGAAAGTACAATTAAAATGCAAGAGATTTCTTCTTAAGGTTTAGATGGAACGTGTTTTCTAGGTTTGAAGCACTTGCAAATAAATCAATCTGTAGGTTGCTAGAATAGTAATTAAGAGGTAAACCTAGTTTTAATTTTAATGCATTATACAAATAATTTTTATACAAATAAACTTTATACAAATAAATTTTAATGCATTATACAAATAATTCTTACTCTGTGTTCAAGTGATAAGATATACAGCAGGTTTGCACAGAAAGATCTACCAGAGAAGAAAATTCTTTAGAAGAGAGGGACAGAAAAATATATGACTTTATCAATAGGCTTGTTGGCTTTGGCACCTGGTATACTCTGAAAAGAGCCGGAATCTGGGGCATACGTTCAGGAAAGTGGATTAAGGAGAAAACATTAGCTAGAAGCTGACATTAAGGGGGCCACTGATGCTTTCGGGTAGGACACATGATGATTATGATCATATCTACTAATGTCTGCAGGATATGGGGATCCCAAAATTCCTTTGGAAAATAAGTTAATAGCTCAAAATAAACATATAACACCCTAATCATTTCACAATTAAAATTTTTCATCAAAAGAAACATAATTTCATATTAGACATTAAAGGAATCTCACTTTGAAAAATAAAGATATAAGAACCATGAAAACTAGGCTCCAAAATTCCTTGGGACATGCCTGTGTACCCTTCTTAATCAATTTCTGAACTGTGACATTTTAATTGTGGAAGAGAAATTGACTCCATTTGCCGCACTGAAACTCAAAACTGTACTGGAAAATCTGCCAGCATGGACTTTTTCAAGCCAGTTCCCATTTGGCCCAGGAAAAGGCAAGCATTTAGAAATTCTAACTAAAAACATCAGGAGGAGTAGGAAAAATGTGTGTCATGTCAGTATACTCCGTGTGACAGGAACCAACATTATTATCCTTCCTTTCAACAGAATTCCATATGCATAAAAATAAAATTTAAACACAGCTGTACCCTTTTCATTATGACAGATGTATTTCTGAAATATTAATCAGATATTTTAATAATTATATTTTGCATGCACTAGAAGAGTGGTTTCCTGCTTTTTGCATTCTAATAACAAGTATTTTTTAAAAACTTTTTAAAGGAACTAAATTGTAATTAAAAATCAAACAAAAATAAAAGATTTTAAATTGCTGTATATCATAAGATCTCTACCAGTTGATCTCTGTCTTACACTTTTTTTGGATTTGTATTATTTGACAGAAGTAATGAATTATGTTTTTAAACTACTGAATCATCAAACTTCCCAAATATATTTTAATATGGTTTAATTAACCTCTAAGAATTTTAAATAATTTCTCACACTTTGAAATATGCTACATCAATAATATTTTTAACTTATTTTAAAATAATTATAGATTCACAAGAGTTTGCAAAAAACGTACAGGAAGATCACATGCACCGTTCGGGTACACATCCTCTACCCCAAAGTTGATATTTTATAAAGCTTTTGTGCAAAACTAAAACCAGGCAATTGACCTTGGTACAAACCATGAATTTTATCATATTTTATGAGTTATTCATGTACATGTGTGTGTATAATCCTACGCAAATTCAGCACATGTGTATGTTGCAGCAGTCAGACAGAGGAAAAATCAAGCACCACACTTGTGCCCAAGTATCTAAAACCCAAAGATCAGAGCCACTCTCCTTTTATAGAATCAGTACATGTGCCTGCACAGCTGGCAGCTGTTAACTGGTTCACAGGTTACTGGTACTTGCATAGCACTGAAGTTGCTAGGGAAATTTACATAGCACAGGAGTTGCTAGGGAAATCTACACAGTGCCAGAGTTGCCAGGCAGGAATTTAGAGGAAAAGAACACTTACATCTTAGCAGAACATCTGTAAGCATTAACAGTCCCAAGTTAATCTTTAGAAAAGCTGATCCTACCGAAGTAGGACACCAACAAAACATTTCACATCCAGGTGGGAACTTACAGAAACATTTTACATCTACAAAGGAATTAATGATTTTGGTTGAATACAAGTTCTCATATATGTATAGAAACAGAATAAACTCCTGGCTTCAGTTTAAAAAATGATGTTTTGAATTTTTCTCTTTATGTAGATTCATGCAGCCACCACTACAGTCAATACATAAAACAGCTCTTTCACTACAAAACTCTCCCGCATTAGTCTGTTACAGCTATATCCACCCCTCCCATCCCTAACCCCTGACAACCAATACTCTATTCTCCCTCTCTACTGTTGCTTAGAAATTGTTATTTAAGTAGAACTGGGCCGTATATAACCTTTTGAGATTGACTTTTTCCATTCAATATAATTTCCTCATGGTTTATACAACCTATTGCGTATATCAATATTCCATTTTCTTTTTCTCCTTCTCCTTCTTCTTCCTCTCCTCCTCCTCCTCTCCCTCCACCTCCTCCTCCTCCTCCTTCTTCTCCTTCTTTTTTTTTTTGACTGATTAGTAATCCATGGCTTGGATATACTACAATTTGTTTAACTACTCACTCACTGAAGAATATTTGGGTAGTTTCCAGTAATTAGCTATTATAAATAAAGTTGCTTGGACATTCATATACAAGGGACTGGATGAATACAAGTTTTTATTTCTTCAGTTTTCATTGCACTCTAAGAGTACAACAGCTTAAATGTATGACAAGTACACTTTTAATTGTCAAAGGACTTGCCAAAGTATTTTCCAGAATGGCTGTATTATTGTATCCATTCACCAGGACACCAGTAATACATCAATGATCCAGTTACGTACTCTGTAATCTCACCAGAATTTGGTGTGGCCACTACTTTTTATTTTAATCATTCTGATAGGTGTATGCTGGTATCTCATTGTGTGTGCAGATACCTCATTGTATGTGTTGCTATCTCATCTAATAGCTAATGATAACTATCTTTCCAGGTGCTTATTTGCCATCTGTATATTCTATGGTAGAATTCCATTCCTATCTTTTGTTCGTATTCTAAATGGTTATAGATTTTTTATTAATGTTGAATTTTGAAAGTCATTTCAGAATTATATATTCTAGGGACATGTCCTTTTTGAATATCTATTTTATCTCAATCTAATATCCAGTTTCTCTGATACGATTCTTAGGCACTTGTTCTATTTTCTACATAATGTACAATATTATGTTTTATATGTGAAACATTTTCTTTCAATAAATCCTGTGAATTTTAAATTCAATGCTTAACTTTTGTTATCTTGTAAATATAATGATTTGATAGAATTATCCCTGAGGATAACCCTACATATTACACAATCCAAAGATCATTTTTATCTACTTTAATGAATCTGAACTGATCTATGAACTTGTTCTTGGTTCTCCCATTTTTCCATGCACTATACTAATAAAAACTTTGCAATGCATATTAGCATTAGCATTAGCCCAGGTTCTCTAGAGGACTAGAACCAATAGAACATGTACATAATTTTAAGAGGGGATTTATTAGACGGGTTCATACAATCAAAGGCTGATGGTCCCACAATAGCTGTTAACTGGAGAACTGAAAAAAAAGTAGTTACTCAATTTACTCAAGCCCAAGAAGCTGGATTCAGAATAAGAAGAACCAATAATGCAGCCTTAGTCTGAGGCTAAAGGACTGGAAGATTCCTTTAGCTCATGAGCATGAATGCAGCATGAGTCCTCATTCGAAGACTTAAGAAACTGCAGTGTGATGTCCACAAGCAAAAGCAGCAGCCACGGCAAAAGAATCAACTGCTCAAGGAGAATCAGTGTGTACATGACTGCAAGCTTGCCTATTCAAGTTTTTGTTACATCTGGACCCCCAATTTATTAGTCAATGCTGCCCACATTCAGTGTAGATCTTTCTCCCCTTATTCACTAACCCACATGCCAATCATCTCCGGAAATAACCTCAGAGAAATACCCAAAAGTGTGATTTACCAATTTCCTAAGTATCTTTCATTCCAGTCAAGTAGATGACCAAGCTTAACCATCACACCATGTAAAGAAGCAGAAGTGAACCCAGCTGTGGGCAGCTACCACACAGGAGTGTAAATGTCACTAGCTGACATGGGTCTTTGCTTTCATGATACTGGAAATTAAAATCAAAGCAATAGTATGAATTTACAGGTACAATTTTAACTAGAAGGTAAGAGAAAATGGTGGGAGCAAGGGCTGGGCATGGTTCTAGCAAAGATCAAGCTGGACCCTTAAGAAAAGAAAGTAAGAGAACATGGGATAAGGCCTTCAGCTTGAGAAACTGAAGAGAGCACAGACCCGAAGAGGTGAGTCAGACCGGCCACTAACAAGGGCCTAGGGTGCTAGTGGGCTGCGGTCCAGTCCATCACTATTCCAGTCCTGGTTTCCTAGCTCCAAAAGAATCCTTATGATTTGAGGGACACGTTCAATCATGTGAGGCTGTGCTAGAATTCAAAATTTAGGGCAGTGGAGACTCCTGAGCACAAATGAATGTCCCTATAAAGCTCTTGTTTTGGCACCCTCCATCTTGAAGGGGGATGAGATAAGCTAGGTAAATTCAGGACTAATTAACCTTATTTTGACAACTTTCCCTAAATGATTAACATCCCTGTCTCCTAAGTTTTAAGGTAATAAGGGATTCAAAATAAAAGATCAAGCTTTGTTCTACTTTTAGTTACCTATTGGAGAACTGGGGGGGAAGTGGTTACTCGGTCCAAGAAGTTGGAACCTTTGGAATAAGAGGAACCAATAATGCAGCCCTAGTCTGAGGCTAAAGGCCTGGAAGCTCCCTGTAGGCTCATGTGAAGCAGCAGTTTTTAGCCAAAACTGCTCTTTAAGGCCCTGACTGCCTCAGAAGAAACATGAATCATGCTTTTAACAAGCAACAGGTTAAGAAGTTTTTCACCCTTTGTGCCTGTGGTGGTCTCTGACTGTATCACTGAATCAGATTCAGGAAAAAGAGCCCATCTCAACTTGGATGACAATTTTGCCAAGATGATTCTGAAAGCTATTTCAACTCTGGGAAAATTGGGTAAAATGTGAGGAGGGGGATCATTTGACAAGTGTTGGGGAGACTACTCCTCTGATACATTGCTTACAAAACTGAATGTCTTACCAGCTAGGGGAACCTGGGCTTGCAGAACGCAGGCTCTCTGAACAGAGCAAAAAGCCAGTTTATATTACATTTGGAAGAAGCAAACAGTTCAGGGACGGGTTGATTTTTCACAGTGAGGGATCAGAGGCAGAACTGTTGCAAGAAATTCCAAGACTGACAGATTAAACCTGTTCTGTAGTTGCTTGGGTATGGTTCAGGACTAGAGCTAAAGAATCAGTTTCTCTTGTAGGAACTTTGAAAAAGCAACGTTTTGAAAGCGGATTCTCAGCCCCTATCCCACTCCTATTGAATCAGAATTTCTGGTAGCAATCAGGAATAGTCAGTGATTTTATTGCTCTCCCAAAATTCTTGTACTTCTTGGTTAACATAAAGCAATTTGAGTCACATTTGAGATTGTGATTCTTTTCTTCACATTTGGGGTAAACCCAGGAACTTTACACTGAGCTATAATCCCAGGTTTTTTGTTTTTGTTTTTGTTTTCGTTTCTTTGACAAGTTCTCACTAAATTGCCCGGGCTGGGTTCAGACTTGCTAATTCTCCTGCCTCAACCTCCCAGCAAGCAGGAACTGCAGGCATGTGCCACCACACCCAGCTTGGTTTGTCATAGTCTCGAAACTATCGAAAACATTCTAGTGTGAAGCAAAACCGAGGTGAGCAAACTTCTAGAAAGGAGGCTACAATCACTACGGGATCTTTTGGAGTTAAAGGCACCAAGTGAATTAACTGGAATGATTACTCCTGTGTATCCTCGAATACATGGCACTCTGCTTTTGTCACCAGTTCTTTCCTTTTCCTCACAAGGGACCTGAATCTCAGAACCTTTGACCCCTCACTGACCTTTGGAGAGAAGACATTAACACATCATACACTTACTCACACACTTTAAATCAAAGTTCTCTTCATTAGTACAAAATGAGTCTTTAAACGAGGGCAATTCAACTTAGTTCCTGAATCTCTTACTAGACCTATCAGATCACACCACTGTGCCCTTCAAGATACTCATTCCTATTAGAAGTCCAAATCTTTGTGCTCAGATTGAGCACTTGTCCTATTTTCAGTCATCTAAACTCCCTGTCTAATTATCTGCTCACTTATATTTGACCTAGAAACATTTGACCTTAGTTACTCTTTTTTTAAAAATTCCTAACTCAATAATCCAGGTGTTAAATTACAGATACAGACAATTTTATAAAGAAAAGCAAGGGAAATCTGTTTTGTTACGTCTAATAAATCTTTTCCTCAGTGGCGACCACTTTTAACTGGTTTTGGTTTTTCTTTTTCCATATTCATTTTAAAAATACATGTTTTAAAAATATATGATTACTATTTAGTTGTCTAGAACTGCTGGAACAAATCACTACAAAGATGGTGGCTTAAAACAGCAGAAGGTCATTCTCTCATGGTATTGGAGACCAGAAGTCTGAATCGAGATATCAGTAGGGGCACACACACTCCAATGAAGGATCTACAGAAAAGATCTTTCTCGCCTACTCCAACCTCTCTAATCCCATCCCTCCAGTTTCTTCCTCCATCTTCACATGGCTGGCTTCCCTTAGAGAAATCAGTCTTTGGATTTAGGGGCCCAATCTAATGCAATATGACCACATTTTATGGTATTTAATGGCATCTGCAAAGACACTGCTTTCAAATAAGGTCACATTCTGAAGTTCTCGAGTACACATGAACTTTGGAGGACACTATTTAGCCTGGTTTCCTTACTTTACTACTTTTTGACTTTAAAAGTTCAGACATTTTTCCATCAGTTGTTACAAGAGCTAGGGATGACTTAACATGAATACCTGCCACTACCCATCTCCTTTCTACCCAGCATAGTAAGCATTATTCTCATTTCCTCCACGGCACCTCAGCAATTTAAAACAATATTCTCGTTCATCAAACAGACTGCACCTCTTGCCTCCATTTCTATTCAACTATTTCTATGTATCAACCTATGTCAGCTTTATGTTCATTTCACATTGATATGACTTCTAACATTTGCCCACTAAATCTGAACATATGGTATTACATTATTATACTGTTTCACATTATAGCAATGTGCTAGGACTGAATGCTAAGTCATTCAGTAGAGAATACACTTAACATTAAATTCAGTTGGACGTCTTTTTTACAATCTATTAATCGCTTTCCACACATTACTAAATTTTCCCAAGCAGACTGTCATATTTCTTTTCGAGTTATTATACTTTTATTTTTCTAGGCTAATTGTCCAAGAGCTATATATATGTCTGTCCAATGCAGACTAATTATTTCTCAAATATTTATAATTACCATCCTGGTACTTCCCTTTACTATGTATTTGGAGGAATATACTCCTTCCCAAATCTCATGCTTTCCTCTTTATTTTTACATCAACTATACTGAGACATAATTTATACACAAGGAATCCTTTTTAATACAGTACAGTAAGTTTGAGCAAAAATGTAAAACTGGAAAATGTATATAACTACCAACATCAAGATTTCTATTACACAGAAACATTCCTTCACATATCCAAGCATCCAATCCCCTGTACATCCAGCCAGACAAAACTACTTTCTTTTACTATAGATTAAACCTTTTATTCTATAAATTCATACAAGCAAAATTACATGGTGTGTATTCTTATCTGACTTTTTTCTCATAGTATAATATTTTAAACCTTGGTCATGTTTTTACTGTACCAGTAGCTTTCCCCAATTATATATCTGTATCACCATTTATTCATCCATTTCACCTATTAATGTTCCCACACTGGGTATATTATAAATAATGCTTCAGTGAACATTCAGGTTAAAATTTTTGCATGGACATGGGTTTTCACTTATCATGGTTAAAAATCTACAAGTAAACTTGTTGCGGGTGTATGCTTTTTTAATACAAAGCTACTAAGCTATTTTCCAAAGTACAGTAATGCCTCGGTTCACAAATGCTTCTGTAAACCAAGTACCCTTAGGGCCGGTACTCTAATGGTAGCTAGTTTGGACAGGATATAAGAGACAGAAAGAAGGCTGTTATTGCTGCTTGCTACCTCCTTGATGGCTGCCTTCTGCCTGCACTGCTTTGCCATGAACTGTTTCTCCTCTGTGATGCTCTTCTCCCATTGCATCCTATCTTGGAGCCAGCCAATTACGGAAATTTCAAGACAGTCTAATGTTGAGACTATGGCATGGCTATTGTTGGGGGCTTTTAGTCAGACCTATTTTGAGAATCAAGAGCAAAGAGCCCACCAGAATGATTTAAAACATGAGTTTGGCCAGAAAGGAAGCTCCAGTAAAGCTGTGGACTACAAAGATAGAGCAGAGGAGAACCTGGGTGCTGAGAAGGAACAGGACAATGGAAAAGATGGCCCGAGGACATCACAAGAAACAGCAGGATTCCAGCTTTTGCAGCCTCAAGGTTACAAAGGTGAGAAAGACTTTGCCTTAAGAAGAGGGCCCCAGAGAATCATGTTCCAGAATGGCGGTGGCCTAGAGAATTTGTTCCTAAAGATTAGGGTCAGAGTGCTCAGTGATTCATACACTTGACCCTACAGCTAAGAGAGAAAGAAGCCTGGCTACTGCTCAAGCTGGTGCCAGACCTTGGTGTCATCCACGTGGTGCTGGTTTTAGGTGCATCCAGAATGCAAGAGTTGTGCGGTCAGGAAGGCTTCTGCCCAGATTTCAGAAGAAGGCCTGGGAGGCCAGGCAGTGTGCCCCTGAGAGGGCAGTGTGAGAAGCTGTGAGTGTGAAGCCAAAGGTGCACCTGAGACCCCAGAAGTTTGGAGAAGCCAGGAACATGGACCGTCTGAGAAAAACTGCAAGAGCTGGCCCAAGAGAGAAGCCATGGGAGCTACAATCACCAACAGTGTTAGGGGTCAGACTACCCAAGCCCTTTTGAGTTCACATCTTGCCACAGAAATTCCCAGATCCTGGACATGGAACTATGGGACTTAACATTTGTCCTGCTGGATTTTGGACTCGCTTTGGTTCCCATCCCTTTCTGTCTCCCTATTTATACCTTTTGGAATGGTAATGTTTACCTTGTGCCCTTGAATGTTAGAAGTATTTAACTTTCTTTTCATTTGTAAAGGGCCTCACAGCTAAGAGTTCTCCTTAAATCTCAAAGGAGACTTCAGACTTGGACTTTTCAGCAACAATAAAACTATTAGGACTTCAGCAACTCTCAGAGATGGACTAAATCCCATTTCCATAGAGGGATGCATATGAGTCTTTGGAGGCCAGAGGTGGTATGTTATAGCTCGAATCTAGAAGTCCTCCCAAAGCCTCATGCAGTTGTAGGTGGAGCTTTTCAGAGGTGGCTGGATCTAGAGTGTGTGATGCTGAGATTAAGGATGTGATTCTGGGATTGATTCATGATACTAGGCTAGGATTAAAGGTGCCCCATCCTGGGTATGAGTCCTACTCACCCTGTGTAGTCTGGATGGAATATGAGGTACAGAAAGAGGGCTGCTGTTGCCAGTCACTGCCTACTGCTTTTACTGCCTCCTGCCTGCCATGAACTGTTTCTCCTCTGTGATGCCCCTCTCCCATCCCACTCTGCTTTACAGCCAGCCAACTATGAACTGTGAGCTACAGTAAACCTTTCCTCCTTTAACTTTGAGTGTTGGGTATTTTGTCTCAGCAATGAAAAAAGTAACTAAGATATATATGAACTTTTGACTGATTATAGAATTCTAAGTTGAGCGCTATTTTTTTTCCTAAGAATCTTGAATACTGTCTTCCAATTTAAGAGTTAGTGCTGAAAACTATAATGCCTGTCTGATTACTTTCCCATTTTTAGATAATCATCTCTTGCTGATTTTTTTCCTTCTTCCCTTTTAGGTTTGTCATTTTTCCTTGATGTTATGAAATCTTATTAATAATCCATTCTGTTCAACTTTTCAACAACTGAACTAAGCATTTACTGAGTCCTGTCAAATTAGACTAATGTTCTTCACCAATGTTTAAAAGCATAGACTGGTACCTTACTATCACATTAGCTTTGGGCTACTAGGAATGCTTTACAACTTACCTGATGTCAGTAACAATTACATAAAATAGTGGGGCAATATATTGTAACTATTATCATTAGTTGCAATTTGGTATTATCAGTAATAATATTAACATTAGCAGTAATATTAGTACATTCTTTTTGATAGCATTCTCCTATTCATCTTCTGTTTCTGGGATACCAGTTATCAATATGATGGACCTCTTATATTAATTTTTTGGATAATTTCATCAGCTTTATCTTTCAATATTAACATTAATAAATTAATACAATCTTGATGTTTATAACTTTAACAGGTCTGTCTTCTGACTGTTCCTTTTTATTGCTCTCTATACTTGATTTATGGATAAAATTCACCTTTAATCCATCTAAGCATTCATATTGAAATATTGAAGTTTTGGGATTTGTACTTTCCTTTTTAAAAAAAAAAAACTCTTATTTAATAAATTTTTCTTTTTCTCCAAACTAATTTTTAAAAGTTGAGGTTTTGTGGGGGGTGGTGCTTCTCTTACCTTTTGATCACACATCAAATATATAGTGTTTTTTTTTCTTTTTTGTATTTACTACAACATTAGAATTATTGGTGGAGAGTTCTAGGTATATAAGTAGAACTTGCTTATTGGTGGATTTGTTTTAGGGATGGCAGGGAGAGAGAAACTATCACACTAGAGGACCTCAAAGGTCTGAATAATTAGGGCTTTATTCTGAAGTACTAGCATTAACTAATTGCATGTATTTATTTCTATATAAGAGTAATCCTCTAATATTTTCACTTGTTGGGTTTATTTTCAATGTTGGGTTGTGGCAAAGGTGGAGGAATGAGACAGATTCTCGTTATGTGTCCAGGTTGTATAGCCCAGGCTAGCTTCAAACTTGGAAGCTTCCTTCCTCAGCCTCCCAAGAGCTGGGATTACAGGTATATGACAGCACATTCACACTGAGATAATTCTTTTTTTGGGAAGTGTAACTACTTAAAGTCTCACTTCCTATTCCTACCTTCCATGGTAACTACTCTGTAGTACACAGTATATCAAAGAGATGAGCTCTCCCCTAACTTGTAGCCCCTTTTCGTATATTCTAGGTGTGACATACTCCCTTACTCTTCAGCACCTTTTTTTCAAATTCTTCCTGGTTCTAGAAATTAGTAATATGCAGATATTTTCCTCATATTCACTTTATTTTTAGTATAACATGGTCACATGAGGAAGCAAGTGTAACCATGTGAGCTCACCATACTATCTTCTCTGGAACCTGTTCTTTGCTGTTTATTTGCTTACTTATGAGAGGTAGTGTCAATCACTCACTTTTAATCTACTTTAAAATGTACAAATTCAGTCAAAGTTGAAAGAAGAATATAACAAACATCCACGTACCATTCATTTGCATTCAAAACATGCATATTACCACAATTCTTCCATTTCCCTCTACATGTGAACATATACATACATCTCTTTTACCAAAACTTTTGGAAATAGGCAACATATATCTATACACTGCTCTATACTCTTCAAAACAAATCTTACCAAATGAAGATATTTTTCTATATGACTACAACACCATCCATCCCCACTCCTAAGATATCACCATTAACATAAACACATTATCCAACATTCCAAACCATTATTACATTTCCCCAATTATCAGAAAAATCTTCAATCAATTTTAACCAAATAGGCAAATAACTATTATGCCTCTACAGAATCCCCCACCTGGAACATTCCCTTGCATCCCATTGTTATTTATGAAACTTCGTCTTAAGGAGAATCTAAGGTTCCTCTTTTAAAATATCCTCTTCTGTGTGTCTGCTTCTCTTCCATGAACAAGAACTAGTAGCAATTTACTAATCTCCATCCTGAAACCTCCAGTGGCCTTTTGTCCTCTTCTAAAAGTAAGCTCCTCCAACTATTTTCCTTCTAGATTCCAGAGTACAGTAGTTTCCTGATCCTAATGAATCACACTCTTTTCTTTAGGATCCTTGTTTTCTCTGTGCCATTGTTCTAAGCAACATTAAGCCATTCTTGACACAACATTATTTGTAACTATCCTGAACCAAAGTCTCATTCTCATTCCTCCTCTGACACCAAAGACCTCCTTTGTGCAACCTATGGAAAGCATTTTCCTCCTATCGAAACATTATTGAGGTCTGCTTACAGTTCACACACATCCTAAAGAATCTTTTGTAATGTCATTCTTCAACCCACATTATCTTCCACACATGCCAACAACTGGCTGGAATTGCCCCTTTTGTGTTTGATCCTTTTATTTCGACCAGTCTTTCAAAATTATCATACTGGGTCCACTTCACCCAGATTCACTTTCCCAGCTTCTGAAGACATACGAGTTTCAAAATCTTACTTAACTTTCTTTGAGTAATTACAAACGGAGTAGAGTTCTGGTACTTTAAGAGATTCTGTAATAGTTCATACCCAATGATACTAACCTATGTAGTTTTTCTTTTTATGTAGTACTGAAGAATTAATTAAATAACTAAATACCTCTACTTAAAATACATGTTATACTGCATGTCTTTGTACCAATAACTGAGCAACAGCATGCCCTCTTGCTCAAAAATAAATCTCATTGTTAGATGTAGATGGATAATTGCTTAATTTTCTGCCTAGTGCACTTCCCATTCTTTCTCTGGGAATAATATCAAGCCATATGCCCAAGAAGTAAATAATATGTTAGAAAACAAATATCCATATTATGACAAAACAACACCCCCTACTGCTACTGGCATTACAGCTCAATATCTGAGAGAGTGATCTGGCCCCTGAGGTAGAGTTTAAACCTTTAAGAATTCATTCTCCTCTCACCACTGAGAATACTTTCTACCATGGAATGAGCAGTACCAAAATAGTAGCACAACAAAACCTCTCTGCATTTGGTGTTTACTCAGAAGGGTGAGGTACCAAAGAGACCATCAGACACAGCAAGCTGAACCTTCTCTGGCACAGGATCATGTGAAGAGCTGCCCCTGACAAAGCCTCGGTCTTTTGTGCCCATTAGACTCAGTGTGAAAGGTCTTCCTTCACTTGCCAGCTGGCAGAGTGGAATGGTATTATCTAAAGATGTGAACACTACAGCACTGGCCTTGCTGCAACTGGAAACCAAAGCAGTAATTAATTATGGATGGAATGTGGCCAGGCAAGGCTGCAATTGTAATCAAATGAGACCACGCTGAGGAAAAATAACAATTTATCATGCACTAGGTACCTCACAGATAGATTTATGACTACACTGCCAGTTGGAGATAAAGTAAAAATCAATCATATTATTCATAGGAGTAACATAAGCAAGTACTGGTAAAACAAAAATATGCTTCCTATGATTGTGTTGTGGATACTTCATTTATATACAGCTGTATTCGGCAGAATCACAGATCTACAACTGTTCTAGTTTTTTAAATGAAAGCTGAGAAATACACTATCAGCTGGCACTCTAATGAACAGATCTGGGAACTTTCTACATTCAAAGGCTTCCTTGCAAAAATATATTACAATATTTCCTCCTTTATTGCTCATATGTTATTGTGATAATTCTGTTGCATATTGAAATGTGGAGCCTGGAAGCGGCAGAATATCCAGAGACAACAAATAGAACAGCTTGCTAATTATCTCCATGAATAATCAAAGATAAAAATAATGCTAATTCTATGCAGTTAAAAGTTAGAGAACTTGTTTCTTTAGAAGCATGATTTAAATCTCAATCTAATTCTCTAGGAGAAGCATCCTTAGCTCAACATTGCCTCAAAGAGCTGGTCATTGATGGAAGGGCCAATTTGCCAGCTAAACAGAGGCAGGAAACATGTCTCATGGGCTAGAATCAGTTACAATTTATCAAGTCCTATCTTGCTTTAAAAAAATAGCTGCCAAGCACACCACACTCCTGTAATCCCACCCACTCCCGGAGGCTGAGGCAGGAGGATTGTAAATTCAAGCCAAACCTAGGTGATTTAGAACTTAACAAAACCCCATTTCAAAACTGGGGGTGGTGGTGGGGGGTGGGTAGGGATGGATCCCAGTGCAAAAGCCCTGTGTTTAATCCCCAGTACCACCCCCCCCCAAAAAAGTTATCTGAGGCACTTATGGTATGCAGGTAGCCATTAGTAGCAAAAAAGGTATGCTTAAAAAAAAAAAAAAAACGACCATTACACTTAGAACTTTAATTTCAACAATTAAAACTGAAAATGTATACCTGTTTAATCCAAAACCTGAAAAGTATCTGGGGAACTAAGATCTTTAAATCAATAGCTTGGACATACTTCATAGAAACTGGAGTCTGCCCAGACCTTTAATTCTACTTCGATTTTTACCCCTTCCTATCACTGCCAACCTATCTATTCAGTAAGGGGTTCCTGGAGGACAGCCAGGAGATTCCAGCAAAATAAGAGAAGGGCCGAAAGGAACTGTGGCAGAATGCCACCACAGGATCAACTATTCTATAATACTCTGTTTACTCTCCATCCGGCTTCCCTTTCCAACCACCAACAGTAAACACCAGGCTGTGCAGGTGACCAAATTCACTCTGGGTCACATTTAATAACTGTTGAGCCACAAGAGGTCTCTACACCAAGTGCAACATTATTTATGACAATGAGAAAGGGTGTGGATAGATGATTTAAATTTTTTTAAAAACGTAAAAGCTAGATCAAGGCAGCTACATTTGTAGTTGTCTTTACTTCTCACTCGTGAGAAAGCTTCAGCTTTGGGTGTAGCTTCTAATTAAAATTAAACAATAAATATTGATATAACAACAATGACTTCTTGTAAAGAGGTCATTTGGTGTAGTACTGCAGTCGATTTTACTTTTCTTAGTTGTATTGTTCCCCAAAAGAGAGCACTTATACATTTGTTCACTTTTTAAATGTAGTGTTTTACACTGGTTCATTTAAATTCAAGATCGATTAACAAAGACACTATGAAGAATTCTAGAAAGAAGATGCTTCAACCCATGGATGGGAAGCCCAAGAAAAATTCTCAGCACCAAAAAAAAAAAAAAAAAAAAAAATTTAAAATTTTAACAGGTGGATGAAGAAAAGCACCATCGCAAGAGATCTTTCAAATGTGAATATTAAGGCACCTATTAACAACTGTCTACAGAACTCCTTTGCTTGTGCAGTGGGACCCATGTGAAGGTGAGCACTCATGTAAAGGTGACCAAAGCTTCCATTTCCTTCCCCGCAAGCTGAAGTCTTTCTTTGGAACAGAATGACAGCACATCAGGATCCAGTTATTGTGCATTTTCTCCTGATGTAAGAAGAATTTTCCAACACTGCAGAGTATGTTTGTGTGTGTGTGTGTAAAAAAGTAAGCGATGAGGAAAAAAATACTAATACTAGAACACAGTCTCAATTTCTGTCACAATTCAGCATGCTATCTTGATTTTTGTAGAAAAATCTCTTCATTCCTCCTCAGATTGTGTTTTGTTGTCCTCAGTCTCACCTAAAGTGTTTTTTACCTAAGTGAATGCTTCCTTTTTGTTTGTGTTTTTGTTTGTTTTGTTTTTTAGGTAGTCCCAGATCTGGGCACCTCCCTAGTGACCTGTCAACCTTTCTCTTGCCTTGGGCAGAAATAAATGTCTCACCTGTGTCTCTGTACTAAAACTTAACATACATTCATGACATTATATATGTAGCTATTTCTATGTATACTGCCCACCCCTCTCCCTTCCACTGATCCTACGACCCTCCACCCAAACTTACTCAAAACCAAGAAGTGAATCTTACCTGCTTTGGGGTCTGAAACACTATGTGTACAACCTGGCACCTAATAGGTCCCCAACATAATTTGTCAAATTGGATCAAATTTAAGATTTAAAATACATCTGAGGAAAAAATCCCAATATAGACATAACCTCTTCCAGTTTACATTGTTCTGTCATGGAAAATACATCTCAGAACACATTTTAATCTACCTAATCTTATTGTTCCATGAATATAGTCATAAAAACAGCAATCAGGTTCCCTAAATGATTAAAATTCATATGTGTGTGTGTGTGTATATATATATATATAAATAATCTGTAAAGGATCTGAGAGCCTACAAATTTCAAACCAATACCCTAGAAATGTTACATAGAAACTCTAGTCTCTGTTCTCCACTCAAACTTTCTGTCCTACCTACCTTCTAGTCCTTTCATTACTGAGCAATCTGTGCAGTGTGTGGTGTGGCTAAAGGGGTGTCAAGATATTCCAGACAGAAGAAAAGGGTGATACACTGTTCTAATTGCTATATTGTACAAACTGCATTGTATTTAGAGCTCACTATATGTTATTTTTAGTTAATCTGAAAGTATAAGTATCAATATCCTTGTTTTACCCATAAAGAAACTGAATCTCAGGAATTTTCAGTCACACTGGGTATTTAGCAGAAAGGTCACAATTCAAATAATTTTTTTCTGATTTTAAGGACTAAGTGACTCCTTTTTTATGACTTTACACAGCAACTAAACTGTCTTTACTTAGCATATTGTTATGGCACTGCTTATTTTTACCAGTTAGTGAAAAGTATTTCTTGTTCCATCAAGTACTCAGTCAGTGCCCAGGTGATGGGCGGACAATAGCCAACAGATGCTCTGTTAATAAATCTTTCAAAATTGCTAGAAGGCAGAATTTTAAATATTCTAACTCGAAAAAAATGATAAATGCACATGATGGATGTGTTAAATACCATGATTTGATTATTACACAATGTATACATGTATCAGAACATCATGCTGAGCTGGGTGTGGTAATGCACAAATATATTCCCAGCACTCTAGGAGGCTGAGGCAAGAAAATTTCAAGTTCAAGCCCAACTTGGACAATTCAGCAATTCAGTCAGACCTTGTTTCAAAAGAAAAAATACAAGGGGTGGAGGTGGGGATGGAGGTCAGTGGGAAAGCCCTGGGTTTAATCCCCAGTACCACGAAAAATAAATAAATAAAACACTATATCCCATATACAGGTACAATAGTTGTGTGTCACTTTTTAAAAAGCTAAATAAAATAAAACCTGCATAGTGACCTAATCTCCAGAAACGTACTAAAATTTTTTTTTAAAAAGCGAAACCTACTCTTTTGTGATTGTTGACCCAAAAAAAGTTATTTCAGAGTAAAAATTCCAAGATCAAAGAACAATTTCTTATAAATATATATTTAGAACTCCAGCTGTGACTTGATTCTTGATTTAGTAATGTACATAAAGAGTAATTTGGACCCATTTGTTTAGTCTATTTTAAATCTTTTTCATTTTGAAAGGTGCTGTAGTTCTATTTTCAGCTGGACATACTAAAACAACATGTATTTGTTCTCACTAGTATATAATAATAGAAAACATTTATAGAAAGATTTTTATGTATTCTGTTTAATAACAAAGACTATTAGAAGCAATACATGTGCCTTTATTTGGCAGCACTAAGATAAACAAATCTTTCTGTTTTTAACTGGCCCTATCCAAGCCTCAATTTTTGAACTTATTCTGCACATAACGTTTATCTTGCCTCAAATACTCCCCTCTAACTCCTGACCATTATTTAGCTACTTCTTCCTGGTTTTTTGTTTGTTTGTTTTTCTCTCATTGGTTTAGCACAAATTTTCTCCCAAAGATTCTTAACCTAGGACCCACATTTAAGATCTACAGATGCTTAAAGCTACTACAGATAGAATACTTTTCATTATACTCATCTTTATAATGCTGTTCATCTTATTTCATGTATCTATTTTTTTTCTCAAAAGAGGTTCACGCCATAAAAGAGATTAAAGGAGTTCCCTCCTTGGAGGCCCTATTACATCCTGACCCACTTCTTGCTCAAAACATGCCACTTTTGTTTTTGGCCTCCAAAGGATAAATACCTCCAAGCAAGGACACACAATATTCACATTGTGTTCTTCTACCCACTTGCTACTTGCACACAGAAAGGGAATAAGATGGTTAAGGAAAGGATGGCTATAAGAGAGGATGGATGAATTATATCAGTTCGACGTGATAAATTTAGCTATTTCATGCTGCTCAGTAGCTCCACATGACAGTTATAAAGGAATAAAAATGGGGACATAAATTACAATTAAATGATTTGATTGTGGGAAACTTCAAATATTGGATCTGATAGAATATCAGATTATCAATATCAATATTATGACATGATGAGCAAATTAAAGGCCCTGAAGATGGTCTGCCTGGCTCTCTATTACTGTGTCTCTAAACTTAATTTTAAATTGTAGCTTCTCTCCCACTATATTTGTCACTTTTGAACTGCTGAAACACAATAGCCTACATTTACAATTTAAAGGAAGGAGAGGTTTATTTTGGCCCACAGTTTGTAAGGGTTTCAGTTTATAGCATAGTGGCTCCAAGCCCAGCAGCATAGCAGAGGGGCCAGGCAGAGGAGCAACATGGAAGACAAACCCTTCAAGGCCACGGCTCCAGGGACTCACCTCCTAATAGCAAGTCATCCATAAGCCCCCATAATCCAGTCAACTTTCAGAAGCACAGACTATGAGCACATGAGGTTCTTGGGGGACATGTAGATATAAACTGTAACATCTACCTCACACCAAGCCTGGCCCTGGAGAGGACAAATGTTAAGAGGCCAAACTTCTGAAGTCCAGTTCTTGGTGACCACTGTTCCCAATGACTGATTAGGATGTCCTTGTGGCCCAGAGCAAAGTCGAGCCCCTAAACTTGACCACAACAACCAAAGTTGCTGGGTTTGTTTTCTTGTTGTCAACTTTTATTTATAATGAATTTTACAATTAAAATAAAGGATTATAGTTAAAAGGTTAGAAACTAATGTTTCTTATGTGTGTTATATGCCCAAATATTATATTGCATGCTATTGGAGATAGAAAGATTTTTAAAATTATTTTTAAAAGTAGGTTGTTCGACATTTTACAGCTATCAAATTGAAATCTGGACTTAAACTCAGATCTGGCTGTTCTAGAAGCTAGTATCTTTCTTCCTACAATGGGGGTTTATCTTCTGGAAGAACAGAATTCATCAAAACTGGCAGATGGAAAACCATTTTAAAGTCCATCAGTGCAGTGATCCCTACACACACAACATAGATCAGAGTGGCTGTCTTCCACGGAAAAGTTGTTCCTGTGTATGTTGGCCCTGGCCAAACAGGTTATTAAGAGAGTGAAAGAGTTCTTTGAGACATAGGACTTACTTCAGGGCCAGACACACTCTAAAAGCCTATTCCTCCCTGCACTCTGATTCGCCTTAATTTCCAGAAGATATGTTTAGCATACTTCAAAACAACAGGACAGGCTGTCTGACACTTCTACGTTACAGTATCAGTTTACTGTTCTCAAACAGTTTTTGGTCTCACTCTTCTAGTTCTTAATTTCATTAACTCTAATTCACCATCAACCACTCACTACCTCCCACTCAGAGTACAGATAAGCCGAGGCACAGCTCTTCCGACTTACAACCCATCTTTTCTTTTTTTTTTTTTGTACAGTTCTATACATCTTGAGCCTCAATGTCTTTTTTTTGTACATACAGCTTGTTTATACAGTATTCTAATTTTTGCTGATTGTACTACACAGTACAGCACTGTAGTTTGATGCTGTGTTATACATCACAGTACTGCATGTAAGAGTTATACAAAAAAGCCAAGTCATCAAGTTGGAGTTCCCTTTGACCATTTTTTTTGTTCTGAAAATTGTAATGTACATACTATATATAACTTCTCATTTAGCGACCAATTCATTTAACGAGGTGCTTACGGGAACAGAGCTTGGTCGTGAAGCGAGGAATGTTTGTACAACCAATTGATTATAGGATGCATCCTGCTTCACACAGGTAAAGGTATGAGAAGTGTGCTTCTTGGAATGACTTCGATATTTTGTCTATGACACTGCCATGATCTACAGTTTGTCCCAGTTTGGAGCCTGGCTTTGGGCTAATGCATATTGGCCTTGCCCCCCTGGAAATGGTGGACTCGAGGCAGGTCCAGCACTCCTCTCTCCCAGCTGCTTGGAAAAGCAGCTTAGTGACCCAAACACAGTCTTGGGAAAGGACTGCAGGTGACTGTTGTTTGCGGCAAAACTGTCAGCAAAGAAGCCGAGGAATGTGTGCTTAGACCCAGAAGAGAAGAGTCAGGGTCTTCTGCAAAGAACAGCAACAGTAGCCAGCGCTGGACACACTTGATGTATGACTAAAACAAGGAGGCTAGGACTGAGCTGCTTCTCTTCATAACTACATTTCATATATTTGAGTAATCGTGGGTATGTTTTGGTCTTAAACAAAGATAATTTCATGAATTATCAGATAATCATTAACAACTTACAATTGCTATTAATAAATCAATTATTTTTAATTTACAGTGGTGTTTATAAACTAATTTTCCTCTTTTCTGGTTCATAATTAATGTACATTTTTAATGAACATTATGTAGTTTTTCAGATTATTTTCAGGATAATCTCTTTGCTTGTTTTAATGTAGCTCCAGATATAATAAGGCGCCTTGCTTCTTACAAAGTAGCTACACAGCTTATATCACTGCTCAAATCTGGGTAAGCATTAAAATTCTGAGAATCTGCTATGAACATTTTTTAACTTGAAGGATGTCGAAATGATCTATTTCTGTTCATTACTAAGGGGTGTGTGGGATTTGGCACCAGGGCCTAGAGGTTTATTAAAGACTCTTTCCTGCAGTGGTATTGCATGGTATGCCTATAATTGTCTGGCCTGGGGGCAGGGTGTAGCAAGGCTAAAACTGGGCAAATGTGTGGCATTAGTTCCAAAAACAGTTCATTTGGATCTAAGAGGCAAAGATACAATCAAATGGCAAAGCCAAGGTCAACTGCAATGGCAGGCTAGAAGACACCAATTAATAAAGGAAGAGAGTTAATAAAAACTGGATGAAAGCCACAATTAAATGATGAAGCAGGAAATGGGGATACAGAAAGACTATCCACCTTAATTTTGGCAGAGCAATTTGATGGTGTAAGGTTCCTTTAATATGTAAAGAGATACTGCCCCAGTCACCCAAGGCGGGAAAAGAATTTACAAGGCACTATCTAGGCTAGGATATGGCAACCTTTGTACTTGTCTGGGGCACCCTACTGTCTCCTGTGAAGTTTGTATTTCTCTTATCTATAAAGCATGGTGATTCAGGATCCTGTCAGTGCAATTTCATAGAAACACTGTCTACCTGGTATGCAAGCGATACTGCCCATTTCTCTAAGGAATCACCAATGAAAGAATTGGGCCCTATTTAAATATTGATTTCTTGTAATTTTTCTTTAGCTTAATATCACTATTAAACGTCATCTATTTAATGGCCCAGGGAAAATTTTTCAAAAAGTGTTGAGAATATAGGTCACTGTCTGTCGTCTCAGTTTCTCAGTGACTCAGTTATCTGACATTTACTTAATGCCTTTGAATGACAACAATCATGCCAGCTGCTGGCTAAAGGGGAATTTTCCAGCCACATTTAAATACACTGCTTATCTTCATTAGCTCTTTGTTAGGATTCACTGTGGACAAGCCTAGAGGCTGTCATTCATCCAGTTCTTGAGTAGTCTTATTCCTGTTTTGTGTGGTTTTAATGTCTGCTTAGCTATATCTTTTTTGCTTTATTTCTTTGTTTAAATTTTTCATTTATATTATTAGTGTATTTTAACACAAATCTTTCTCTTAATTTAATACTTTTATGTTTTCAATCTTAAATTTGTAACTACCACCTATTTGTAACTCATTTATACTATACATTCTCATTTAAGAAAATGGTACATACATTTCTTAACTAAGATTCATATCAAATTTGAACTCCTTTGTTGGTGTATTATAAAAGCTATTCTTTCCTTGGAATGCAATACAGTAAACTCTCAGGCGCAATGTTTGAACACTAAGATGCAGTAGTTAATTAACAATTTCCTTATATAACAGTTAACATTTGTAATTTGTTTTGGCAGTGTTGGGTATTGAACCCAGGCTCATGTGTATGCTAGGCAAGAGCTGTACCACTGAGCTACATCTCCTGTAATTTTTTAAAATGCCTAACAGTCTATACTGAGTGATCTTTTTTGATCATTTAAATTATATACCTTCTATCACTGCACAGAAAAAAATGTAGAAGTGACTAATAATAGAGATTTTTACTAAAAGCATGAAGGTAACAGAGTTTTCTATATATGGTTGTATGGATTTCAGACTTCAAAAAGGTACTTAAGAGTCCCCCATCTTTGAAATTTCCTCTGTTAAGGTTGAATCAGATTCTAAAAACAACAAAAAAAAAAAATGTAATTGGGAAACAAGGAAAGAAAAACATATATCCAGAACTGTGGGGAAGAATAGTAATCATAAGAACCAACAGGAATTCCCTTATGAGAATTCACAGCTCATAAACTTTAATGCTACTTTACAAAACTTCTCCACGTCCAACCCCCTCTCCACTTACATTTTTTTTGCATTCTTAAACATTAAGATATATTTGTAAGTGGCTCTCTATATAGAGGTATAGAGATAGATAGAGATTTCTTACCCCACTCACCCCTTCCCCCATGGTACTAAGGACTAAACCCAAGGGGCCCTGAGCTACATGTCCAGCCTTTTATATTTTGAGTCAGGGTCTTGCTAAGCTGCCCCACCCCATTTGACCTTGAACATGCAATCCTCCTGCTTCAGCTTCCCAAGTAGCTGGGAATACAGGCACGTGCCACCAAATCCAGCTGAAAATGGCAATTTTAAATTCTGTGGTGGCTACCATATGTTCTATAAGAAAGAGGTATTTTGTTAAGCTAGTTTTCCATGGCAGATAATCAAATAGATCCTGCCTTGTTTCTAAACAGCATTTATTGTTTATTTTGTGCTTAGTATAAATGAAGACCTGCTAAGTGTGTACTGTCCTATAGAATGTGCTTCCACTTCAGGGTCTTTTCATTTGTTCTCTTGGTCTGGGATGCTCTTCCCCAAATCTGAATAGCTGTCTGTGACTCCTTTACAAATTTTAGCAGTTGCTAGGAACATATCAAAAGTGGAATTCTCAACCTATCTATAACTGTCACACCAACCTATTTGTTTCTTTCAAAGCATCCTTCCAAATCTATAATGAAGTTACTCACTTAGTGTTTAGGTGGGTATGTCTAACTTCCCATTCATCTCATAGAAGTCCCATGAGAGCAAGAACTTTGCCTCATGTGTCTGTGAATCCCTTACCCCGGTACATAATAAATGCTCCAAAAATATAGATCAGGCAAACGCAAATATAGATCGGGCAACGTTTTATAAACGTTGCCTCTTTTAATCCTCTAAACAATCCCATGCAATCATCTCAAGGAACTGAAATGCAAAGTGAAGAATCTTGCTGAGTTTACAAGAGCAGTCAGGCAGCACAGAATAAACCCCTATCTTTAATCTTTAAAGAGTTTCCTGCCTCTTGTACTATGTAACAGCTTGTTGTCACTGTGATGTATACCTAAGATAAACAAAAGGATAAAGGGTTTATTTTGGCTTGCAGTTTCAGCCTATAGTCAGCTGGTCTTGTTGCTTTGGGCCTGTGGCAGCACATTCATCATGGTGGATGCAAGTGGTAGAGGTCTGTTCACCTCATGGCATCTGGGAAGCAAAGAAAAAGAGAGAGGGGAAGGGGCTCCGGGTCTCAATATCCCCTTCAAGGGCATGCCTCAAGTGGCCTAACTTCCTTCTGCTGGGCATCACCACATCCCAATAAATGGTGCCACTGGCTGGTGATAAGCCTTTTGCACATGGGACACTGGAGGACATTGCCAAGCTGAAGCATGCTGACTTCATTTTATAATGCTATCATTTTTCCAGTACCTGAGCTAGAAGCCTGAAATCCACTGCAGTCCTTCCTTTCTATAACACACCCCCCCAAATGTTACCATCTGGCTGGTGGGTTCTTCTCTTAACCTAAAAAGAATTACAAGGTAAAGTCAAAAGAAGACTGTGCAAAAGTATTTATTGTAGAGCAAAAACATAAAATAGCATTTATTGTAAAGCAAGGTTTTATACGCAAAAATAATTATACCTCAGCCAAGTTGAGGCCAACCTATGGGATTATAAGCAGTAACTCTGAGTTAGAAGTGGGCCTGTAGGAACTGGAGGTATGTAACAAGTGTACTTTTGCAAGCACTGTTAATTGTAACTTTTCTAAAATTAGCAGAACAGAACAAAGACATTCTTTTTTGAGCTGGGGATTAAACTCGGGGCCTTATGCTTGTAAGGCAAGCACTCTAACCACTGAGCTAAATCCCCAGCCCACGAAGACATTCTTTAGAGAAGTATGAGTATCTTGTTTCTGGGCAAGAAAATCCCACCAATCTAATGAGATCTTTCTTGCCTCTGGAGCCCTGGCCTGGGTCATTGTGTCCGTCACTACATCTTCCCTGGATGCCTGTCTTGTCTGAGGAAATCTCTTTGCTAGAACACTCTCCACACTCTCCTCCCTTCATGGGCCAATGTCACTCTGAGAAATCCTCTCACCTTCCCACAAGGCCCCGCTTTTGCCAATATACATCATGTCTTACACAAACTGATTGTTCAGATCACTACTGGGTGCCTCTTGTTAGGTGAGAAAAATGATACCCAAACTTTAGAAAAGGCAATCTAAGCCTGACCACACCTGCAGAGGGCTAGTGATTCATTCTCTCCAAGTCTAGTCATCTCCCTGCTTGGCTCCCCACTAAGTATATTCTCCAGCTGCTGGTGGAGGAGGAGCGCCAGTTTTTTGCTGTCTCTTTATTTCACAAACAATTGGTTCCCAAGATCACTGATCCTCCAGAGCCAGTTTCTTCTCCATCTTTGTCTGCACAGCCATACTTTTGGCCCTAACCATCTTTCATCATTACTGCCTCTTTTGTCACCCAACTGGTCTCTGTATCATCAGTGACTTCCTCCCTCTTCAACGCTTCCACCAGATGACTAGACAGGTATAACATTCCATTCTCTTGCAGAAATGCCCCCCACTTCAGACAGAATTCATACTCTTTAGCTTTGCTTAAAGTTACTTGAGGACCTAGCTAGTTTCTGCTTTCTTTGTGCTCACTTTCAATGCTGCCTACATTACCCACGCTCAGTGCCCGAAATATTGGCATATTTCCATATCCCTGCATTTTTATATATGTTTGTTCTGAACCTTAAAGGATGTAAGATGTGAACAGACTCTTCTTGAAGGCCTTAGCTGATCTAATCCAAAAATAATAGTCACCTAAATTAAGTCATATGTCCTTGCTCTGCACTCCCATAAAACCCAGAACAAACCTCAACATGGTAACATTTGAGAGTGTACAGTAACTGCCCTGATTTGTTGTCTTTTTTGTGGTTTCATTTCACTTCTTCTAATCTGTCAGTTCTTTATGAACTCCCTCCAGGTATGTGCCTAACAGTACCTGGAATATTACATAGAAGTTATTCACTGGAACAATGTTTCAGAGGAACAATGTTTCAAAGAGGAAATGTATTTCTGAACGTGATTGCAATCAGATTCAATAAAAAAAAAAGAAAATGAAGCATGAATTGTAAATGTTAGTGTATCAAAATGCCAGTAGTAATATCTAGGAAGCAGAGCATATTCTGTTCCTGACTCTGGCACTGAAGAACTCTTAGGAGAGATGGTGGCTTCTCCTCACTGCATCAAACCAGCCCCCAAAAGAGCTTCAAAGTACTGTGCTCGGTGCCATGAAAGATACACAGATAAATAAGACATCCTGCTTTGTAAGGGCTTTGCGAACCAACGGAGAAACATCATTTTTCAAAGGAATTCATACAAACCCCATGACTTCTTTTTACTCCAGAAATATGGCCCACTAATTTATCTGAACTTATTTGACATGGTCTTTATTTTCAGCTAGAAAGTGTCCTGAAATACTAAATTGCCTCCAATCATTAATTCCCTTTAATTGTCTTAAAACTATGCTCTTTAAAATCTCTTAGGATTTTATTATTCAAAGAGAAAATCCATGCTCATGAATTCAGTGGCTACTTAAATGTATGCTTTAATTTTTAAAAAAAATTTTTTTAACTCTCTGGGATTGAACTTTCTTCAGAGAAACCTCTTAGTCATATTCATCAAATCCTATTTAGCAGATTTCTGATATTCATAATGCTATATATAAATATCAAATAGGGATTCATAGTGAGCCAGGGCAGTGCCAACCAGCTGAACTGTTCAGGGGACACTATACTTCAAATGAAAAGCAAGATAGAATTTTTTTTTTTCGGTGGGCCTGGAATTATTTTGCTTTGCCTTTGTCCAAGTTTCCATGGAAACTCCTCTCCTGGAAATGAGCAGTTCTTCAGGGCCCTCGTCCTGAATGTAAGCAAAAGACAAACCTGATTCTCTGATCCTTTGCAGTGCTACTGTGAGTTGCAGAAATCAAGAAATAATTGTTGTATTCATTAGGAGGTCAGTCAACACGAAAATGAAAATAATGGTAAAACAAAGGTTTGGATGATATTTTTAATCTTTCTTGTGCTTTTGAGTAAATATAATGTAGGAATATTCAAGCTTCTCACTGCCTACATGAAATAACGAACAGTAGAATAGCAGTGAGATTTGAAGATACCAATACTCAGCCCAAATCTTTGCTTTACCCTAATGACTTAAGCAAAAGTGAATACATCCAAATAATATAAGCAGATCTAGAAGTCACTCTGTCATCTACAAGAAACAACTCAGGAGAAAATCCAATTTTAAACAGATATACGTAGTAGGGATTATACTTTTAGTTCAGAATACAGTTTGATGTTGATGAAGAAAGTCCACACTGCATGTGAGTAGGACTCATGAAGCAGGACTTCGCAGGTGGTTATAAGAGTATAGTTCCAATAATCACACCTTATAAAAGATGCACAGATATTCCCACAATTCACAGAGAAACAGAGTAAAGGAAAGGAAAGTGCCAGGTTTCTGGGCAGGAGAAGAAAGGGAAGCAATGCTTACTAATAGCATAGTATATGTCATGTGCTGGTCTGTTTTCCACCTGTTAGTATTATTCAAGGATGTGCTGGCTACAGGTGGAGGGAGGGAGGATGACACCATAGTGAACAGAAAAATAGTTCCTCCCTCAGGAAGCATAACTCCCTACAGTAGACAGTGTCAAATATGAAAGAGCTAAGTTACTATTACTGAATTATAAACTACAAAAGTATTCTAAAAAGGAGAAGTGTAGAATTCCATGAGGGAATGTAAGGAGAGACCCTACCCTTAGGTATGCTATCTTCTTTACTTGTCATAATAGTGTCTTGAGTTAGGTGATACAATTCTGTTTTACGTGAGAAGACAGAGGCATAGGTAGAGGAAGGAAGAAATCTCCCTCAAGGTCAATCCCAGGTACTACAAATTAGACCCCAGATTTGAGCCAGTATTGATATGGCAGGGTTTATAATCTGTTCCTATGTCACAAGATTTGTGACATAACTCTCAATTTTATTCTAAATACTGAGTTTAAGAATTACCCAGTGAGAAAATTTATTCTATCAAGAGATGCTATAATCTTTGTGATGTTTAGATCCCTCTAAATTATTTTCTTAATAAGCACTAAGGGATTCTCTTTTAAGTAATCCTCTGGAATTGGCCATGTCATCATGATGACACTCATTTAAATTTTACGAATTTCCTAAAACCGAACCATATCCCTAGTTAGGATTCTCAAAGTCAACCAAATGGCCGGGGTGGGAGGTCAGCATGTTTACACATTACACCACCTTGTAAATTTGAGAACTAATGGTGCTCCACACTCACCCTTCATTCAGATCTCCTCCTGGCCCCAGATCCCTGCCCATTCCCTTTATTATCCAGGTATCTATCTGTCTCTCTAACTCAACTACACACAATCTAAGGTCTCTTGTTTATCTTCATACCATAGTGACAAGCATAGTACTTTGTTAATGTGTTTAACTCTTAAAATTAAAATGAAAAATAAATACTCCTTTCTTACACTTGATAGTAATACCTTTCTAAATATTAGTTAAGTTGGATCTAAAGTTACATAAAAAGCACACCTTATTGGGCTGCTGGTGTATCTTACTGATACAGCATGTGCTTAACATGTCTGAGGGCTTGGGTTCAATTATCAACACCAAAAAAAAGATACACATTATCAACTAATATTGAATATATTTTTCAGGTGTCATACTTTTGCAAAAAGTTTTTTAGTTACTATTGTGATGACATTAACTCTGAGATCTGATTTGGAAGGGAGTCAGACTCCCTTCTGTGTGAAAACTTGAGGAAGGGATGAAGTTTTGGTCATTCTAACATGACCTCTAACAATCCCAGCTCTCTAGAAATAAAATCATTCATAAGTTCTAGTTGTTGGACCAGTTTTCTCCTTTCCCAGAAGTGTAGGCTTTGTAACCTTAGAGGTGGCCTCCCCTTATATCTGTCTCACTGTAAACAATAAAGACAGCTATGGGCTTGGTCTCTAAAATATGCTGCATTGTCCACTCCGTGAAACATGGTGCAAAACACCCTGTGCAATGTGAACAAATATTGTCCTCAACAAAGGAGTGCTGCTATTACCCCAGATTACTCACACAGCCACACGGTGGGGATTGGAGCAGGGGGTGTCATGGCCCTCCCATTTTACAAAGAATGAGCACTAGAAGAAATCAGTTTTGCATGGAACACATTTAGGAAACGCTATTATGAACTGATACCTTTGTCATTATTTTTTTTTTTTTGAGCTGGGGATCAAACTCAAGGCCTTGTGCCTGCAAGGCAAGCACTCTAACCACTGAGCTAAATCCCCAGCCCCTGCTTTGTCATTTTTTGGCTGAAAATGGAAGACTTCCATTCTCCCTCAGAGTTGAAACTATACAATTTGTGCATTCATTGCACAAATGTTTACTGAGCATCTGCTAAGCACTTCATTCCCATTTGTGGGCTTAAACTTTATCCAAATCTTAAGGATCAGTCAGTCGTATAAATTTTTGAAGTATAAATGATCTCCACAGATCTCTGTAGATGATCATCAAGTTTATATTATTACTAGCCCTGTAATGATGACATTCCCTCTTTCTAGTAACCCATCTTTAGTCACATTTCTTTCACTGAGGTCCCGCCTCAGGCTCTATATCCAGTTATTGGGTTTCCACATTCTCTCAACCTATCTGAGTGTGTCCTTGGGTTTCCTGTCCAGTTCTCCTAGACCAAGTCCTACTAATCCCCACCAACACTTCAAGGGATTTGGAACCAGCTCACTGAGAGGAGTCCTCACAGTCGGGTCCTTGACACTGCTGCCAGTGCACATCACCAGCTCCAGGGTATGACACTTTTTTTTTTTCACACTTTCTATGATTCATCACGTGATTCTATATCATGTGACTCTACATGGGCTCCTGGGTCCCAGCTATTTCAAATTTCATCTGTCCTACCTCAGATAAGCCCTAGGTGCAGAAATACTCTTGTCTCTTAATTTCTAGAACTACACAATCCTGTTTGGTTTTCCCTTCTTCCTCTCCAAATGCTCCTTTACCACTTCCTTCACGGGCTTTATTTTTAGCTACAGTTGCTTGAACAAAGTGTATGTTAAGGCATAGTCCCAGACGCTGGGCATTGCTTTCTCTGCACTCTCTCACTGGCCGCTCATTCACTGTGAACACTTCAGCTACAATAGAATATAAAACTGAATGTTAATATGACTTATCTTTCACTGTTGGAATTAACAAATATGTGAAGACCAAATATAAACATTCTGAGTAGATATTCACAAAGAACACATAAGATACTTCAACAACTTCTCTATATGAATATATATTTAGAGAACAGAGGTCAATAATCATAAATACCACTGCAAGGAGGTATCAAAATTTAAATCATGCTGTTTTCCATAATTATTTTGGAATATTTTTATCTAACATATCTTTCTCCCAGAATATGTAAAAGTTTTGATTTCTGTTGTGTCTAGCAGCGTGTAACATTCATCTCAAAAGACATTAAAATAAATACTCCAAGGACCTGGAAGTCTAGCACAGGGATAGGGTGTTGCCCAGCACACACAAGGCCCTGAGATTATTCACAGTACCCTCTCCAAAAACAAAACAAAAAAAGACTTCAAATATTATTATGCAACATACAGAGACTGCCCAAAAAATGTGTACACACTTCAGGAAAAGAAAAATAGTATGATGCTTTTTCAATAGATGGCCACCACTTTGAGTGCCTCTTGTAATTGTAGAGGCCAAAGGTAACTTGTATTGATCTCATGATGTCTTGATAAATTTAGTATTAAAATATTTATACAAGTTTTTCTTTTCCTGTATGTATACATTTTTTGGTGGACTCTATGTCTAAAGAAAGTCAGGAATTAAATGGCTTTCATATGTAAAAGTGATAATTCACTAATTCACCCTTAGAACAACTTGTTCTCCTTTTCAATTGTATTGATGAGATGATTACAATGAATATTCATGGTATGTCGTACTTCTCTAGTACTTCTAGGTTGTCTACTCTCACTAGATTCCTGTGAGATATGAGTAGTACAAATTAAAATCTCCATTTTATAGTTGGATGTTCCATCACTAACAGTTAAGTAACTTAATTTGTTCAAGATTAAATCATTAAACTCCATCAGAATCCAAACTATCTAAGAAAAACATTAATACTACACAGATCATAAATTGCAGGGACTGGGGATTAAGCTTAGTGAAAGAGGGTTTGCCTAGCAAGTGCAAGGCCCTGAGTTCAATCCCCAGCACCCCCTCAAAAATTTTTTAAATGCTGTCCCATTTTACTGGTTGAGAAAAGTGAGACCCAGAAGTTTTACAACTTGACCAATTTCAGAGAAAAATAAAAATCATTGCACAACCAAGGTCACAAAGATATTAAAGCCAAAGCACAACAGATTTCAACCCCGACTTCATTTGTACAAATAATGTAAATACAGAGAACATGACTGTATTTTACCCTTCCTAGTGTCCTCAATGGCTTCTGAATACATTTTCTGGTTCATTTTACATCTCTAATGTTGAATTTGAATTGTCCCCTAACAATATGCAAAGCTAATTTCTAGAGGGAAAACATGATGTGAGGTGAACTATTTATTGAGGTCAATCACTTAATTTCAATGTACTATTTTGAGGTAACTGGGCTAATAATGACTTTTTAAAATGTGTCCTTTATAAGCTTCCTTTGCCCTTTTGTAGCGCTATTACTGGTAATACAGTAGTAGTGATATTTGAAGTGAATATAAGCTCATAATGGATAAATCCTGACAAATCAAATGTTATCTGATATTCCCCTTTAAAATAACACGCTATCCCTCAAACAAAGGTCTAACATCCAGAATATATAAAGAACTCAAAAAGATCAAACCCCCCAAATTTAAAGACCCTATCCAAAAATGGGCATCTGAAATGAATAAACATTTCTCAGATGAAGAAATAAAAATAGCAAATAAATATATGAAAAAATGTTCAACATCATTGGTCATTCAAGAGATGCAGATCAAAACAACACTAAGATA
>PVJO010000875.1:0-181418 GCA_004026905.1 Hystrix cristata
GACAAAAGAGCCAAACACACTCACTGGAAGAAAGATAGCCTCTTTAACAAATGGTGCTGGAAGAATTGGCTGGCCACATGCTGAAAACTAAAACTAGATACATGTCTCTCACCATGTACTGAACTAAAATCAAAGTGGGTCAAAGACCTAAACATTAAAACAGAAACACTAAATTTACTGGAGAATAGAATAGGAAGAACCCTCAAAGACATGGGGGTAGGGAAAAACTTTATGAACAGAACCCAGACTGTACGGGAAACAATACAAAGAATCAGTGCTTGGGACCACATGCTATTAAAAAGCTTTTGCACAGCAGAAGAAATCACCAACAGAGTGGCGTGAAAAGCCACAGAATGGGAAAAAAGTTTTGCTAGCTATCCATCAGACAAAGGTCTAACATCTAGAATTTACAAAGAACTTAAAAAAATTAAACCTCCCAAATTTAAAGACCCAATCCAAAAATGGGCAACTGAAATGAATAAACATTTCTCAGATGAGGAAATAAAAATGGCAAATAAATATATGAAAAAGTGGTCAACATCACTAGTCACTCAAGAGATGCAAATCAAAACAATGTTAAGATTCCATCTCACTCCAGAAAGAACCACATTTATGAAAAAATCAACCAGCAACAAATGCTGGCGGGGCTGTGGGGAAAAGGAACCCTCCTCCACTATTGGTGGGAATGCAGACTGGTCTAGCCACTGTGGAAATCAATATGGAGATTCCTCAAAAAACTAAAACTGGAGATTCCATTTGATCCAGCTATTTCCCTACTGGGGATCTTCCCAGAAGAATTAAAATCATCATACCACACGGATATATGCACAACCATGTTTACAGCAACACAATTTGTAATAGCTAAGTCTTGGAAATAGCCTAAATGCCCAACAACCAATGAATGGCTAAAGAAAATGTGGTTTTTCTACATGATGGAGTACTACACTGCCACAAAAAAGGATTAACTAGAGTCATTTGTATGTAAATGGATGTTCCTTGAGAACATACTATTAAGTGAAATAAATCAGACACTCATGAGTACACATAGAATTGTTTCTCTGATTTGAGAAACCATAAGTGTAAATAAGGACAAAGAGGTATAATAGATAGTATAGAAAAGGAAGATAATACACAAAGGAGAGGAGCACTAGAAAGAGGGAAGGGGGAAAGCAGGAAGGGAAGAAAGGAAAGAAAGGGGAAAGTGAAATCATGGAGAAATGTGAATAAGCCTGCTGTAAATAGGGATGGAGGGAACAGAGGGGAGGGGTGGGGAAGGGGGGAGAACCAAGATGCACCATGTACAGGTACAAAATAAATACGATGAACGTGATTATTATATGTACAATGTACCAATACATGTTTTTTTTTTAAAAAAAAGAATATATGAGAGGTGATCAAACAATATAGTGCATCTTAAATTAAAAATTTTAAAAATTATTAGGGTAAAAGCCACATTGCCATTAATCCCATTCGAAACCCTTCCCTGTGTTCAAATACATTTCTCTCATCCTTCTTGCCGCTTTCCGAAGCAATTTTGGAAGTCCTCTTTCCTGGGGGGTCTTTACGAGGTCTGATAAATAAAAAAAAACCATGGTGGATGGTGCTGTTCAGTGCCATCCAATGGAAAGGCAGGCTTGGAAAAATGTGTCCTCATCCACCTTATTCAAAGGATCTGGTCCTGTATGACTCCTGGCTCTTCCTCAAAGTCAAAACGACCATGAAGGTAAATGTTTTGAATTGCTTTAGAACATGAAGGCAGCCACAACAGTGCAACTCAAGACACTCATGAAAGAGGACTCCCCGAGCTGCTTCGGAAAGTGGCAAGAATGCTGGGCTAAGTGTGTTCGAAGTAAGGGGGAATATTCTGAGTGGGATTAAAGGCTAGGTGTCTTTTACTGTAATACATTTTTTTAAATTTAAATATTCAGTGTAGTTTGATCATACCAGAGAGACTCAAAATGTAACAATAAATAGAAAAAATGAATGTGTATGCAAAGTTGCATATGCATTATTATAACTCAGTGAAATACGAATGCATCATAATCTATTTTTAAAATTAAGACGAATAACATTTTAACACTGGTGGGTTTTGGTGGGGTGGATTCAGATGAGCACTGTAAAGCGCTAGCTCAGGGGGATTTCAGAAGCCCCGACCCTGTTGTAAAGAGACCAGCAGCCCTCCTGAGTAGACTGACAGGTCTCAGTCCTGTGCCCTTCTAGGGGAGGGATTCTCAGCAAGTTACACAAACTATTCTCCCTTCAGTGTCCTCAGCTGTTGCATAGAGGGGTCTGAGGATGCCTACACACTAGGATTCTTAGAGAGACTAAAAAGATGAAGCTTGGGCCTCTCAGCACATGGCAAGGACTTGGTTCTGGTGTGACAGGAAACCTTGAAGCAGAGCGGACTGAAGATGCCCAGGTCACACTGACTGCCCCTGCTTTGGTCTCCCATAAGGACGGAGGCTGCCGGGAGATTTGAGGTGGGGGGCGGGGTGGGGGTGAGCTCATCCAGCAGCAGGGAAGGGAGATGCCCAGGGCACAGGTGCAGGCTGGCCGGGCGATGCCAGCAGGCAGAAGCTGCACCTTTCTCAGTGAAACCTTTCAGCACCCTCCCCAATTTTAAGAGGATTAAGGGTTGACATTTTCCTGTGTTCGGAGTTGAAAAGGTGTTTGTACTGGGAGGAAAAAAATGAAATTTTGTGTATAAACTCCAGAGAGTATAACACCAAGGAATGCCATTCTAAATAGGACAGTTTAAAGCTGGACATTTTGTGATAAGGTGTGTCAGACTCTGGCTACCACATCTGTAGAACATGTTATTTGTGAAAATCACAAAAACCCAGATTACTTGCTTTCCTACACAGACACACTTCTTCCTACGAATGTCCAATAGCGATTATTATGATACAGTACTCACATGCCGTTTTATTACGGTTTAGATCTAGATGTCTTCCCAAAACCTCATGTGCTCATAGGTGGGGCTTTGGGAGGTGACTGGGTCATGGAGGCGTGATACTACTCATCAGTGGAGTAGCCTATTGATGAGATCATAGCTAAATGTGATGTGGGGAGGTGAAGCCTGGTTGGAGGAGGTGGGTCATCCAGGGCCTGGCCCATAAGGGTCTATCTCTCTCCTCCTTCCCTGATCTCTCTCTGGTTCCTGTACCATGCCATGGACTGTTTCTTCTCTGCCATGCCCCCCTGCCATGCCCCCCTGCCTTGGAGCCAGCCGACCATGGACTAAAACCTCTATACACTGTGAGCCAAAATAAAACTCTCCTCCTATGAGGTGTGGGTGTCAAATTTTGTAGCTCAGCAGAGAAAGTGACTAAGATACATTTGAACACATGAAAAAAAATTTCCAATTAAAATTAACTCTTCTAGAAAGCAGTGGCGCCCACAGCATCTCAGGTAATCTAGGGGAGGTTGAATTGCTATTTAGTCAGTGACTTTGGAAGCATGAGATACACGGACCCCAGGGATTCACCTCCTTTCTTCATGCTCAAAGCCACAAAACTTCGTGTATTGATCAGGCCCCCCAAATACTGCAAATGACTTCATTTCAACATGAATAAAAAGAAAACTATTATAGCGGAAAATGTTTGCATTTTATACAGAAAACCCACAATTCTGGGAAAGGAGGTACAGAGGAGATATTTTTTTCCTCATAGGAAGCTGCTGAGAATCAGTAGAGGTCTGGTTGGATTTAATCTGATATTCTCATCCAGAGTGCAGGGAGGGAGTTGTGTCAACAATTACAGCCTTGTCTCTGACTGCAATCCAATTAAAAGTTACCTCAAATGATATAATGCACATTGGCTATTCCAAACCCTGAATAATAATGACATTGGTAATAATCTTATGAGCTATTATTTTTATTAACACTTTTTCTGTAGTGGGCATTGTGCTAAGAGTTTTGTGTGTATCAGTTTCCTTATCAGACATTGCACAGGTAAGGAGAATAAAGCTCAGACTAGGGTAACCAACTGCTCGGGTTTTCCCAGGATACGAGACATTTTAGTTCTTGTCCTAGAAAAGTTCCAGGCAAACTTGGATGAGTTGGTCACCCTAGAAGAAGGACTTGCTTTTAAAGGGGTAGAGAAGAATTTAAGCCTCCACTTTCCTTGGTTGATCAGCTCTCTCTCCTGCCTGCCCAGCTCAAGATCACTGTCCACAATAGCTGGACAGCAAAGACATTCTTTGGAGCACAGAAGGAGGGATCTATGTTGAAACTAGATAAAATTATTTCATGTGGAGTAATTGAAAAGGTCACCTTGCCTCTCCTGTCCTCAAACCACTGAGCAAGTTAAGTTGAACCTCCATGTAGCACATTTCCAAAAGGCTTGCATGTTCCTGGAAACACATTAGGAGTGGGATCCACTCACCTTGGGAAGTGGGTAGAGATGGCACCGAGGTTGGCCAGCATCCTGCTTACAGAACTCCAGAGTGTGACACACCGTATCAGCATTCATGTCTGCATCAATCCTGGTGGGAAATGGGGCAAAGCAAAGCTGTTAAGATCTCACAGGCATGAGGAAATAGAAGCTATTTCAAAGGAAAGTAAATCCCCAGAATGGATTCTAATACTCTCAACTCATTGCAGTCAGACCTTTGAGCCTGATTCAGTGTAGGGACCGGATCATAATGATTTCCTGCCATGCTGCTGTCTCCTGCAGTTAGAATAAGGTCCTGGGGGAGCAGGAGGGAAGCTCAACAAGGAGTGGATTTTGCCTCCCACACAAGCCCTGGATTCTTTTCAGAAGCCACAAATACAAGTGGAAAAGGAAAAATGAACAGGGGTATAAGTTTATGAGTGCAATATTTTGATGTTTTCTGGGTCTTATAGCGAAAAAGCGTTTGTGATTAGTTTTAGATACCTAAAATTATTTTCTTAGGTGCAATCCAAAACATCTCTTCCCCTTTGAAGTAAACACATTTCTTACCCTTAAGGAAGAAAAATACAATATAGTCAATTTGTTTCTTTCCCTGGGAATGGTGTAAGGATAGCATTCTTCAAATATTTTGTTTTCTGTCCAGATTTGAAGGACAAACCTTCCATATTCATTTTTTCTTTGCCATTGCCTATAAACACTTCTTACCAAGTAAAATATACATAAAGTATTGTTTCAAATAAAGGACAAGTAGGTATTTGTTACGGCTTGTATCTAGATGTCCCCCGGAAGCTTCATGCACTCATAGGTGGGGCTCTTCAGAGCTAGCTGGTTCTAGGATGTGCAATGCTAGAATTAAGGGTGTGTGATCACTAAACTATTCCACTGATTGCTTAAACATAGTTCTGGGTGTGGATGATGGGAAGGCCCACCCTGGGCCTGGAAGAGATAAAAGGGACTCAGGCTGCTTGTTGCTGCTGCTGCTTTGCTGCCTTTTGCCTGCCTGCCACGGACTGTTTCTCCTCTGCAATGCTCCTCTGCCAGGCCACCCTGCCTTGCAGCCAGCCAACAGTGAACCGAAACCTCTACAAACTGTGAGCCGAATAAACCTTGACTCTTTAACTTTGGGTGTTGGGCATTTTTGTCTTAGCAACGAGAAAGGTAACTAAGACAGTATTGTTAGTAAAAATTCCAAGCATATTACTGGGTGAGACTAAAACCAAACCAATGAACACAAAGAAAACAGAAAAACCTCAACAGCATACGTTGGTAATTCTCAGAGATAAATCTTTGTATTATGTGGATGGACAGTGATGGAATCTGAAGGATACTTTTTGGGGTTTCTCAGGCTCACAGATCACTCAAATGTTCCCCCTCATCCATAGGGATGGGTTCCTTGTAATCACACTCATGCAGTAGTGCCTGTTCCCCTTATCTTTGGTGGATACATTCCAAGATGTTTTGTGGATATTTGAAACCACAGATAATACCAAACTTATACTGTACTTTTTTTTACACAGCCGTATCTACCATAAAGTTTAATTTATAAGTTAGGCCCAGTGAAAGATTAACAACAAAGTAATCATGAAATAGAAAAAGTCTAACATTACACTGTAGCAGAAGTTATTTAAAACTTAGGAGCTATATATTTCTGGAATTTTCCTTTTAATATTTTTGGACCACGATTAACTATGGGTACTTAAAACCAGGTAAGGAGGAGTTTTGGGCTCTGTGACTCCTGGCCAGTTGATTGGAGCTCGCCAGACTACTGTTTCAAGCAGGACCCCTCAGGTTCTATTTTTAGGTAAGTCTGGATTTGATGTTAACAAAAGTTTAACTTCAGTCTGGGCCCATTCATAAGACTTCTGTCTAATTCTTAGGCTAAGAGGAGCTGTGGCTAATGCAGCCATTTCCTGTCATGTGGACTGAGTATCTGGATAGCCCACCTCGAGGCAGGGGTGCCTACAGGAAGGGGCACCGGGACAGAACACAGAGGGGTGCAGCGAGGATGCTGGCTCTGCTTTCATTCTCTTTTGGGTGCTGGGATCTTTTCCTGCCCTTGAGTGCCATGTTGTGTGTGCTCTAGTTTCCTTGTGTCTCTCCTAATCCAACTGTCTCTCACTACTACAACTACCAGCTCTCTTCTTCTCTCCTTACCCTCCTTCTCCTACACAGGCCAAATCATTTCTGTTTCTCAACATGGAAGACAATCACAGTCATACATGGGCCAACCCTCCAGAACTGCTAGTTAGTGCTGGAGTGGGCGGTCACTGTGAGCCAGGGCTTGGCTGCAAGCCACTGAATCCGCTCCCCACTCCATGCCCATCTCTGTTTTATTCCCTGCTACCTGGGCTGCCCACCTCTCTCAGGGAATTTTATACTTGGACATCCAGATTAACAAATGAAATTTAGAAAGCTGAAACAAAAAGCATCTGGAAGGCTGAGGTAGGAGAAATGCAAGTTAGAACCCAGCGTGGACACTTTAGTGAGACCCTGTCTCAAAATTTAAAAAGCAGGGGGTGGTGCCTGGGGATGTAGCTCAGTGTGAAGGCCCTGGGTTCCAGCAGACCACTCTGGTTTTCACTTAGTGAGTAAGCAGCAGTTGTAATGGTCGCTGGACATTGAAATAAGTTTTAAAATCTCTAGTAATTTTATCTTTTTTGGGCCACCACTCCTCCATACTACGAGGGACCTTGAGAATTTATTTCTATCATGCACTCCTGTGGATAGAACCACCCTGTGTTAATGCTAGTGGATCTCATCAAAGCCTTTCAGGGAAAGAAGTTCACGTGAGAAACTGCCAACTATCTCAAGGGTCTCTACAATGAAAACACTGGCTGAGATCGAGGGGCCCCGGACTTCATTCTGGCCAAGCAAAACTAACAACGTGCCTGCCAAGATGGTTTATCACCTGTCTGTGAGCCCCTGAGCTAAGAGGGAAAATCAGTTCTATGAGCATCACCTGCTCAGCTCTGGGGTCCCTTCGTGGGAGATCGGAGGGTGGGAATTAGCTCAAAAGTATAAAACGAAGCCAAGTCTTTCGAGCAGCGGGGCAACCTGTTTGTTACAGCTAAAGACTATTACCAAACTAATGTCTACCAAAAGTCAGTAAATCAGAAGTGGCTGTCTCCACACACCTGTTCTCAACTTAATGGCTCATTTATTTAGCTGATGACTGCTGTTTTTGTGGGGGTCTGGTATTAGGGGACTCTGGAGAGTGATAAAAAGGTCTCTGCTTATTCTTTGTTTTTAACCCAGGGCCACTATCCCATCTGTGACAATCCTGAACCTTGGCGCCAACTCATCATCACACGATATCCAATATCAGCCCTCCTTGAAGCCCAAATAATGGGCAGTTTCAAGTGAATGAGCTTGAATGTGAGAGTGGACAAGGGGACCACTCTCGGTCAGGGAGTGAGTGAGGTTGGGACAGAAGAGTCGAACCTCACACAGGGCGTCCCTGTGAGGCCCTCTAAGAATGCACTTCATCATCGAAAGCCTTAAAGCAAGGAGTACTGCTCTGACTGAAAAGAGAAAATGCTCAGCCTCGTGAATCCACACAAGTTCACGGCCATTTTAATGTGTGAGATGCACAAGAAGACGTAAGGCAGGACACGTGCTCTCACCCCACTTGGGGACAGACAGACAGCCTAGACAACATGTAACTTATGATGTCTCCAGGACATCTCCAAACTCACCAGAACTATTTTCACCCAACACGGTTTTCTTTTTCTCAGAGCAGCAAATACGACAAGCATGGTGACTTTTTTTAAAGATTTTTTTGAATGGCATTTTGATTCACAGAAAAATCCAGAGAAAGCTGTAGAGATTTTCCTTGGACTCCCAGCTCGCACAGGTGTGGAGTCTCCCTCGTTATCAACATCTTCCACCAGGACACGTGTCCGAACTGGAATCTTGCATTCAGATAGCGTCACTGTCGTCCAGAATCCATAGTTCACACTAAAGTTCAGTCTTGGTGTTGTACATTCTTTGGGTTCAGACAGATACATGTGTGACACGCATTCACCATTCTATTCCCCCGCAGAGCTTGTTCACCATCTTCAGAATCCTCTGTGTTATGCCTGTTTGTCTTGCCTTCCTTCTTACCCCTGGCAATGACTGAGTTTTCGTTTTGTTTGTTCGTTTTACTGTTTTTATGCTTTTTTCCTTTTCCAGAATGTCATATAGCTGAAATTATACAGTTTGTAAACTTTTAATGCTAGCTTCTTTCACTTAGTAATTTGCACTTAAGCTTCCTCTTTGTCTCTTCATGACTTGAAAGTCTGTTGATGTTTACTACCAAATGTAATTCCACTGTAAGGCTGCACTGCAGTCTGATGGTTCACTGCAAATCGTCAACCTGATTGATTTAAGAGACACCTAGAAGATTAGCAAAGCACACTTCAGGGTGTGTCCGTGGGTGTCTCAGAGGTTGTTTTAGTTAGGTTTTCAGAGCCAATGGTTGTAAGAGAGCAGATTTAATAGAAAGGACATTTATAAGGTACAATATTCACCCACAAGCCAAACGCAGGAAGTGCCGATTGTCCATCTAGGCACTGGAGACCCAAAAGATCCAATCGAGGGCTGGGAGCCCACAGCACTGTCCCATGTACGTCCGTGTCTGCAGATGATGGCTGAAGAAATCCTTACTGGAACCAGGATACTATGTTTGCAGCAGAGATGATGACCAGAGCTCCCCTGAAGCAACAGCAACCATCCTCCATGACAGCACGGCCCCGAGCTCCTTCTTTGACGAGAACAGCTGAGTTCCTTACGGAAGAACCAGCCACAGCAGAGCTTCTCCTGGGAAACAGCCCGCCAACTAGCTATGGCTCCCGCTCTGCCTTCTGTTGCATCAGCAACAACCCTCAGGTGGATCTTCTACGCCCAGCATCACACCAACTCAGTGCAGCTGGGCGTTCTGGCTCAAGTTGACCACATTAAGTCCACCACAGAGGTGAGTGATATTCAGGCCAGAAAATTGAGGGGAAAAACCCACCCCAACTGTGGGTGCCACCATCCAATAATCTTGTACTCTGGATGGAATAAAAATTAAAGAAATAGGAAGTTTGTGTGTGTTTGGAAGAGCCCCATTGTGCTTGAACTCCGCATCATTTTTTCCTATCACCTGTGGACATCAGACTCATTTCTTCAGCCTTTCAACCCAGATTCATACAAGGTTTCTCCAGGGAGCTTCCAGGCCTTAGTTTCAGACTGGTGCTGCATCCTTGATCTCTCTTGTTCTTCCAGCCTCTTGGGCTGGGCGGCTACAGACCCACCGCCAGCTCTCCAGAGCACAGATGGTCGTTGTGGACTCTCCTTTTGATCCTGTAAGCCTACCTAATAACCCCCTATCTACATTTTTTCCTACTGATTCTGAGAACCCTAACCAATACACACAGATTTTAAAAGTCCTACTGGTTGCTTCCACTTTTTGAGGATTACAGATAATGTTATTATAAACATCCATGTACAAGTATTTGTATGAACCTAAGTTTTTAACTCACTTGGGTAAATATTCAGGAATGTAATTGCTGGATTTTGTGGAAAAGCTATAGACCTAAAGAAACAATGATTAGTCTATCATGAGTAATAGTTATTTTAATTTGCAGTCTCCTTATAGCATACAATATTAAGCATCTATACATGTAATTATTCATCATCTGTCTTCAACTTTAAATTCTACTTGCTTGTTGTAATTATAGAAATAAGAAGTTGGTGTTTGTATATTAACCTTGCATCCTGCAACTTTGCTATAATTGCTTATTAGTTTCAGGAAATTTTGTTGATTATTTTGGATTTTCTACATAAACATCACGCTACAAAGACATATACCCTTATTTCTTTCTTTCCAATCAGTGTACATCTTATTTTCATTTCTTGTTTTATTGCATTGGCCATGACATTCAAAATTATATTAAAAAGGAGTAGTGGGAGGGTCATGCTTGCCTTGGACCTGATCTCACTGGGAAAGCTTCTAGTTCTCAGCATGAAGCATAATGTCAATTGTAGGTCTTTTGTAGGTATTTTTATCAAGTTTAATTTCTAGTTGATTGAGCGTTTTATCATAAACAGGTGTTGGATGTTGTCAAATGTTTCTTTCTGCATCTGTGAATATGATTATGCGATGTCTCTTTTGAGCCCCCTGATGTGCTCAATTATATTAATTGATTTTTGAAAGTTCAACCAGCCCTGCACATCTGGAATAAATCCCACTTCTTTGTGGTATGTAATTTTTAATACATTACTGGATTCAATTTCTTAATGTTTTGTTGGCGATTTTTTTCTCTATGTTCATGATAATGAAAAATATTGATCCATTCTTCTCTCCCCTCATTCCACCGTCATCCCAGTAGTAGGGGTTGAATTTAGGGCCTTCACACTGAGCTACATTCCCAGCACTTTTAAAAACATTTAAATTTTGAGACAGGGTCTTGCTAAGTCACCAAAGTGGACAGGTTGGGCTTGAACTTGTAACTCTTCTGATTCAGCCTCCAAAAAGTGCTAGAATTACGGGCCTACACCACCATGCCTGGCTAGTCTGTAGTTTTCTTATAATTCCTTTGTCTGGTTTTACTGTTAGGGTGAAGCTGTCTTCATAAAATCTGTTAGGAAGTGTTCCATTAACCTCTATCTTTTGAAGAGATTATAGAAAATTGATATAATTTCTTCCTTGAATGTTTGGTAGAATTCACCAATGAATTCATGTGGGCCTGGAGCTTTCTGTTTCAAGGGTACAATATTGATTACATTTCTTTAATAGATGTAGACCTTTTCTTATTTTCTGATTCTTCTTGTGTGAGTTTTGGTGGTTTGTGTTTCAAGGAATTGCCCAGTTTCATGTAGGATATTAAATTTGGGGACATAGAGTTATTCATAATATTCCTTACTTATCTTTCTTTCTTTTTTTTTTTTTTTTTGTGGTGCTGGGGCTCGAACTCAGGGCCTTGGGCTTGCTAGGCAAGCACTCTGACCACTAAGCTAAATCCTCAGCCCCTCTTACTTATCTTTCTAACATCTATGGGATATGACAGTAGTTGTATGTGTCCTTTCTCTCCCCCACCCCCGCCGTGTGTGTGTGTGTGTGTGTGTGTGAACTGCATTTCTAGTATTTAATTTTAGGGTTTGGTAATTTTAAGGTTAATGTATCTATTAAAATATCATTTCTATCTAGGGCTCTAGCCAGTGGGGGAGAAAAGACCTTGGAGGAAGAGGCCTGGAGTCCAGGGGGACAAAGGGACAGGGCTGGCACAGGTAGGGAGCTTGTGATGGCCTGTGTCAGCCAATGTGTTTGCTGTTGGTACTCTGTGTGGAAATTCCCCTGAAGGGCTCTTGGAGAGAAATTGAGCCAGATTATCACACTACCATTCAAGGGGAACCTTCACCATAGGGACAAAGGGTCTGAATCAGTTTTCAGCCTCTCACTGCTTAACAAAGACCAAAGCAACAAACAGCCTGTGCCCTTGTTCAGCGAATACAGCAGGACAAAAACATCTCTTGTGTCCAGGTCCCTGTGTCCTCTTGTGTCCCGGCAGCTGAGTAAGAATCCCATGCCCAGCATACTCACAGCTTTACGATGTCCGATCCAAACAGGTAAACCAATACATAGCAGGTGGTTTTCAAGAAGAACTTTTCTAAGAAACACAAAGTGGGGAAGACAGCATGTTTTTATTCTGATGAATTTAAACGTGAGTTAAACATGAATTTAAACATGAGCTAATGAGGAACTAAGGTTGAGTGATTAATCATTTATTTCAGTAAGAGTTTGTTATTTAAAAAGATATCTATTTAAATATCATTTCTATCTAGGTTTGTGTGAATTCCACTTTTCTATATATGCTAAAGCCCTCTAGTTTATTATAAAAATGTAGTTTTGTTTTGAGTTTTCTTTTTCTTATAGCCAGAAATAGTACCTGAATGCTGGCTAAGATCTCATTTGAAGTTGAAAGAAACAAAAATTGTGTTAAAGTAAATAATCTGAAATGTGGATCAGCTGGCAATATTCTTTGCTGATATTCATTTTGGGGAGAATACTTCATGTTGACGAGTTAGTTTTTGCTGTTATTATTACAAAGATAAAAGAAGATCAAATATTACAGGTACCCGTGCACTGCCATTTACATCAGAAAGCACAGATATGCACAGCACACACTTACACCCATGAAGAGACAACATCAGAGAACATGTGTGCACACACGGTTTATATCTAGATGTCCCCCAAAAGCCTCATGGAGGAAGCTTTTAGTAGGTGATTGGATCATGGGGGTGTGATACTCATCAGCGGATTAGCCCACTGATGAGTTTATAGCTGAATGTGACACTGGGAGGTGAAGTCTGGTTGGAGGAGGTGGGTCACCGGGGGCGTTGCCTTGAAAGGTCTATCTCCCTCCCTCCTCCTTTAATCTCTTCCTGCTTCTGGCCTGCCTATATGAACTGTTTCTCCTCTGCCACCCCCCTCTGCCTTGGAGTCAGGCCACTGTGGATTGAAACCTCTACAAATTGTGAGCCGGAATAAACCTCTCTTCCTTTAACTTGTGGTGTGAGGTATTTTGTCCCAGCAATGAGAAAGTAACTAAGACACACGCAACACACACATACATCTGTGAAGAGACTAATCTACATCAGAGAACATAGATGCGCACCACACACAGATACACATCCATTGAGAGAATAACGTCCTTCCAGTCTTATGGCTGACTCCCTCTTCAGAAGGAAGTTCTGTGGATTGGCCATCTGCATAATGTCACCTGCTAACTCCAGTCCCACTTTTCTGCTGGCTGACTGCTTGTGGAATGCTGGTAATTCAATCAGGATCTTAGTACAGACAGGGACAGATGCACTGTCCTAGGAAGAGATGGGACCCCGACTGAGGAGAGTTTATCTTGTCCTGCTGCATTGCAAGCAAGCGAGCTAGGCCTTGCTCGGAGGCTGAGGCAGGAAACAACAGAATAAATATGGGGAACTCTCCCTGGTACTTCGGTTTTACTTAATGATAAATAATGTTAAATATTATTTCTATTCAAATAGATATATGATTTTTTTTAACAATAGGGCACAAAACTCCAAATCTGTTGTGGTCTTGAGGGAGGCAATTAAAACTGTCCCCACATAACGACTGATTTAAGAGAAGTAAATAATTATAAGGGAATACTGTGAATATCTGCATGGTAATAAATTAGATAATTTAGATGAAATGAAAAAATTCCTAGACAGAAAATGTCAAAATTGACTCAAGAATAAAGAAACAATTTGAACAGATATGTAGCAAGGCGCAAGATTGTATTAGGAATTTTTTTTAAAAAACCTGATTATAAAGAAAAGTCCAAGACCATCACTGGCGAATTCTACCATAAAGAAATAAAACTAATTCTCATCAAACACTTCTAAGAAATGCAAAAAGAAAGCAGAAAGGACCATTTCTGAACTTTTTCTTTGAGACTAACATTGCCTTGATGCAAAAAAACCAAATACATGCCTCAAAGAAGAGAATTATAGACCGAAATCTCTTACAAGTATAGCCACAAAGACCCTCAAAAAGCAAATTCAATCTAGCAATGTAGAACAAGTCGTATGCAAGTGGGATTCACCCCAATAATGTGAGTTTTTTAGCTTCTGAAAATTGACTAATGTATTACATCAGTTGAATAAAGGACAAAAACCATATGAGCATCTAAAAAATGAAGAAGATATTCAGCAAAAAAGCATAGACCTGTTCATGACAAAAATAAACTTCCAAAAGTAAAGCAAGAATGAAAACTAGGAATAAAAGAGAACTTCCTCAACCTAATAAAGGTATTTACAAAAATCTCACAGCAGACATGCTATTTAATGGCAAAAGACTGAATACTTTCGCCCCAAGACAAAGAAAAACCAAGAATGTCTTCTTTAATCACTTCTATTCAACATTATACTAGAAGTTCTAGCCAGGAAAATTTGGTAAGAAAAAGAAATGAATACATCCAAATAGTAAATAAAGAAGTAAAGCTATTGTGTAAATGATACTAGTTTATATATAGAAACTTTGGAGGAATCCATCTAAAAAAAAGAAATTATAACTGAGTTGAGCAAAGTTGCAGACTACAAAATCAGTAATGTAAAATCAATCATATTTTATACAGCAGAAATGTGTTGTATAAAATAAAAATGAAATTTCAAAATATGATTCTATTTATAATATCAACAAGAATTAAATACTTGTGAGAAATTAAACCAAAAATGTACAACATATTTATTGAAACAAATATGTTGCGTTAAACTGTGAAAAGGAGTTAAACATAAATAAATGGAAAGACATCTTACATTTATGGATTGACAGACTTAATGTGGTTTAAATGGCAATATTCCCCATACTGATCCACAGACTCAATGCACTCTCTATCAAAATTATGACTTCTTTGCAGATTCTAATCAGCTGATCCTAACCTTCACGGGGAAATTCAGGTGATCCAGAATACTATAACAATGTTGAAAGATAAATGTTAGGACTCATGTTTCCTAACAGCTGGGAAGAGGACAGATGTTCTTAAATACATATAGATACACAATACATATATATATATTTGTATAGGTTATATGCACATCCCTATTTGTGTAGTATGACAGAAATATATATGAATACATGGTGACTGAAAAATATGGATAATGTTTAAATTGAACAAAAATTTAGGACAGTGAAAGACACATTGCCCAGAATGATTCCTTAACGAATTGGACGATTGATGGAAATGTGTCTTTTACTGTGTTCTTAAATTTAAATATTCACCATATGTTTGGCTCACCCCAGACCCTCAGAGTAAACAGTTGTGGGGGAAGATGGACCGACCCTTTAGAAGAATCAAAGATGTTTGTAGCAAGATCTGTCTTGGTTTGTAAGAGTCTCCTATCCTAGTAACTCTAATTTCTTGAGAAAAATTAATTTTCAGGGGATTAATAGCAGTTGAGTTTCTTTGGAGGATGTGTTCTTAGGCAGATAGGGAAACGCAGAATCTATCACTCTATTTTCCTATTGGTAGTTAATATACTACATGACATATTTTAGGGTGGTATTGTCTGAACTTCTTTAACATCTAGCTGCTTTAATGAGCAATTCAAGCATAATTAAGAAAGAATAAATTATTCAACCATAAATATAATGGAAACTTGTGGATGGACTTTAAATACAACAGTAAAATGATATAGTCCAATTAAAAATGGTGCACAGTATCTAAATGGGTATCTTTCCCCAAATATCACATAAAAGATGAAAAGATGCTGAATATCATTAGCTAACAAAGAAATTCAAATCCCAACAATGAGGAGATGTAACTTCATACTTACCATTATATGCTACAATAAAAGTAATAAGTGCCGAGGATGTAGAAATTTTGGAACTCTCATACGATGCTGGTAGGAATATAAAATGGTATGGCCTCTTTAGCAATCGGTCACAGAAAAACTTATGCTTGAATGTTCATAGCAGCATTTTTTTATACTAGCCATTCCAGTGCTAATCCACTAGTAGACTGATAAACTAAATGTTTATGTCCATACAATGAAATATTATTCAGACATAAAAGGAATAAGGTTCTGACACATGCTACAACACGAATTAAGGTTAATAACACATTAAAATATTATTCTAAGTGAAAGAAACTATTTATGCTAAGTGAAAGAAACCAATCACTTCTACAGACTTTGGTTACCTTATCTGAAAAATGTGGAAATGCTATTTGGTCCCCTTCACTATAGTATCTTATAAGTTTAGAGAATTCTGTAAGAGACATTCGAAATTGAATGAAGGAACAAGACAGCCTGGAAGTGAGTGTAAAGTATTGCTGATGTAGTACTAGCTCAGCCTGGAGCAGAGTGATTTAAAAACCAACATTACGGTGTGCTTTGATTAACTATTACTGGCTGAGAGGCAGAGAACATTCATCTTCTTTTTGACAAGATAAGAGATATTTGTGTGTGTTTCTTAGACTTCTGTTTTGCTCAAGTCGTCGTGAAGGGCTGCAGGGTTCTCCTTGCTCTCAGAGCAGGGTCATTTGAACCATCCTTTTCTCTTAGACAGTCTGTCACTTTTGGCTCGAGGCCCCTGGGGCAATGGTGGATGGAACATGTGGTGGCCCACTGAGAGCTAAATCCTAAAAGCTGGTTTCCCTGCAAATAAGATCTAACTGGAAAAGAATCAGCCTTGAAAACTAGAGATGAAAAATGCAGGCTATCCTTGCCTCACCTGCCTTACAGAGTAGTCACCGAGCAAGAGAATAGAAATGGCTGGTAAGGCAAGGGGAGGCTGGCTGGGGCTGGCGTTTTTCATCTCTAGTTTTCAAGGCTGATTCTTTTCTGGGTAGGTCCTATTTTCAGGGAAATGAGATTAGCGTGGGAGCATGCACAGCAGAAGCATGTGGTGTCTGGAAAGAGCTCGATATCCCCAGTCAGCCAAAACCATATGGGAACCGCACGGTCACGGCAGAAATGAAAAAAAGCTTAGCATTAGTATATGGTCCTCTTCTCTATATGCTAGCAAAATGTAAATCAAGCCAGCACAAAATTCTAGCATCCAAAGTACTATTGGTGGCTCTGCCTCAAAAAATTCTTGTTTAGCTTTAGAGGATAAAGGTGCAGTTAAAAATTAAAGAAAAAAAATCTGCTATGTTTGTATGTGTTCCCCAAAGTTCCTGTATTGAAAGCATAATCCTCAAAGAAACAGCATTGGGAGGCGGGGCCTGAAAACAGTCGTTGCCCTCATGAAAGGACTCATGTTGCCATTGCCGGCTTGGGGTGGCTACCACCAGAGCGGCTGGTGCAAAGGCACGTTCAGCCGTCTTGCTCTCTCGGTCTGCGCTCTTGTCTGCCTGTCCTCTGCCTCAGGACAATGAAGCTGAAGGCCTTTTCCAGGGGCTGGCGCCACATTCTGGGTCTTCCCAGCCTGCAGAACTCTGAGCAAATACATTTCTGTTCATTCTAAGTTACTCAATCTGTGCTATTCTGCTATAGCTGCACAAAACAGGCACAGACACCATCTAAAGTGAAGATGAAGTTGGCAGACGTGGCTGTGCCCAGGAAGGCACAAGAGAGTTTAATTTCCACAAATCTAAAGAACTGGGACTTGGAATAATGCAAGAAAAAAAGAAAATGTGGCCATTCCAGTGGGCAAAGGAGTGTGAAAAAAACCACCAAACGAACAATCATCATGCTTTAGGTGTACACATATGTGTGTGCAAATAAAACCTAGGACATTCCATTTGTAAATCACTTTCATGTTTACTGTTAATTCCTTTCTAAAAGAAGCTTTTGGGGAAATGGTTATTTTTACCCTGGTTCTATGGGGAAGAAAACTGAGGTGCAGAGAGCTTAAGATCCCAGACATAGTAAATGGTTCAGGTGAGGATGAAGTCTTTCGCTCCAAGAGCCAGTTTTATTGGTAGTGCACCTCTCTCCATGCTAGGACATTTTATTTGATGCCTTATCTACCTTGGGTAGAGCAGGCATTTTTATACATTAACTATTAATGAGGACCTTGGTGCACAGTGAGACCAATTAACCACATAGCACATATTCTAGGCTGCATGAGGTGCCTTCCTCCTTTTCATCTGTGTGAATTTTAAACTATCATACTGTAGAAACACAAGCTTTCTGCACTGATGACCCAAGAAAGCAAAGTTCTACTAAGATATACGGGGCATAGATTCTGTTGACCCCTACCGAGAGTGAGTTCGTTAATCATTTTTCCATCAACAATTCTAAGATTCTTCCAAGGTGTTTACTAATGAGAGCCAGAGGCAAAGACAGTGGGTGAATCTGAAGGTCAGAAATGCTTTGCAGAATTTGGAAAAACAAAACAAAAGAAGTCTTTCTAGGCATAACAGAGGGCAATGTGTTTCAAGGAGTGATTATTCTCAAGAAAGTTGCTTACAAGCTAAGGGCCTGCATTTTATTATTTAGTTTCACAGGCAAAAGGTATACTTAAAATAATTTTTAAAATAATTGAGTGTGTAATTTCATTTTCTTCTATTCCCTATTATCTTGGCTGACCAGACAGGAAACCATATGGGTTCAAGTTGGCACTGTGGGTCAGGCCTGTTATGCTTTCTAGGAGAAATGCTCAGGTAGGAATAGCTTACTTTTTCATTTTGTAATATTCATCTCAGCATTCCATGCAGTTTTCTGTCCTTGTAAAATGGGAACAGTAATGCCTGCCCTGTCTTTATGAGTGTTAAGTGGAATGACCCTTGAATCTGAAGTAAGTGCCTGGTTTCCATCTGGTGGCAAAACATTAATTCATAAAGTTAAAATAAACTTAACCAGCCTTCTTAATCCATTGAAACTGCTCCAATTGAAAAGGCAGCCCACCACTGAAATCCAACTATCCGTCTTCCTTTCCTTGGTGAAGTACCAATTCCATTTTTACCAGAATCTCACATTTGTCCTCTCATTTTCCCCGAGCTAACTCTGACACTTCCTGTTTTGGGTTAAAAGTGCTATCATGGTACCCTGGACACCAGTAATCTTGTTCTAGGTTGTTTACATTTTGCTAGTATGTAAAGAAGAGGGAATAAACTAAGAAATAATGTTTTTACTCAGTCTTGTGCCTTTGGACAACACAATTGCATTTAAAAAAAAGAAAATCAAACTCAAGATACAAATGGTTATGTGTGTCAGTGTGTTCTGTTACATAGAAATGGCGACCAATCGAAACTTTTAATGATAATTCTGTCCATGCTTCACTTTTTCCATTTTGTAAAGTTGTAATATTTCCCTCTTTCTCTGATACAGAGACGTGAAAATATACAGAAAGTGAGCTTCAAAAGCACATGTGTTAGAGGCGTGGTCCCCAGCTGGTGTCAGGGTACTTAGATAGCTGTGTTAGTTAGCTCTGTATCACTGTCACAAAATACCTGAGAGAAACGATTTAAAGGAGAAAAGTTCTTGGTTTCAGTCCACAATCAGCTGGCTCCATTGCTTTTGGGCCTGAGGTAAAGTGAAACATTGTGGTAAGAGCACATGGTCCAGCAAAGCTGCTCACCTCATGGCATCTGGGAAGCAGAGACAGAGAGAGACGACTCCAGGGCCCCAATATACTTTTCTTGGCCACAACTCCAATGACCTACTTCCTCCAACGAGGCCCCACCCTAAAGTTTGTACTACCTCCATGTAGTGCCACCAGCTGGGGACCACACCTCCAACACATGAGCTTTTGAGGGACACTGAAGATCCAAATCATAACCGAAAACCCGCAGGCAACAGGAACAGCAGAACTAGGTACCTCCAAGAAGCCCAGCATCCTCTTAGGTAAGGAAGTGGATGTACTACTACTCACAACTATAACACCTGTTGCTTATCTACATCTGTACCAGAGAATGGCAAACCCAAGAAAAGGGAATCGCCACAGAACTGCCAGGTATTGCCTAGAGAGCTTGGTGGGCCGAAGAGAGTACAGCAGCTGAGTTTGGGAAGGGTTTGCCCACAGCAATGGCAGGTGGGTGCCAGGGGCCCAAGATCAACAACACTAAAGGAATGGAGTCATCTGTAAGCTCTAGACAATCACCCACCCAAGCTTCCTTCCAGGGCCCACACTGAGGAGAAACTGCTGGGTTTGGATAAAAATTGACCTGGACAGAAATAAAGCATAAAGGAATTCCAGATAAAAGTGGGCAGCAGAGAAGAGTCAGCGAATCTGAGAAAGCCAGCTAACCTGTATTTTTAAACATGACACAGAAATAACAAAAGAAGGAGCTCTGTGCATTTAAAAAAGCTACCCCAAAACACCTCTTTCTAAGAGTTTTTGAAAACTAATTTCACACAAAAATGAACAACAGAAATGTAACTAGGTCAATACCCATACAGAGTTATTATAAGAAGAAAAGAATAAGGAACAGAATAGCATCCCTACAGATAGCCAGAGCATGCCAGGCAGTCATGCCAAAAAAAGATTAAAACATAACATTATTGTAAAATGAGCTAAGAGGCATTAATAACATGATACAAGACATGAAAGAACAGCAGAAGTCAGAATTGAAAAAACTCAGGTATGGAATGAAGGAACTCAGGGAAGAATAAAAATTATCAAAGAAATGAAGTTTAAACTGCAACGAACCCAAGAACAAGTGAAAACATTGGTAGAAGAGAAATAGAGGGTGAGAGGAGGAACGATTTTAAGATTAAAAAATTAATGAAAAATTGGGCGCGGCGGCACACTACGATCTTAACTTCTAGCCCAGCATGGGCGACTTAGCAAGACCTTGTCTCAAAATAAACAGGGGTGAAGATGTAGCTGAGCGTGAAGCTCCTGGTTCAATCTCTAGTACCACAAAATAAAAAGTAAACGATGAGATAAAAGGTATTCAAGACATAAACAAAATACTGCATCAAAAACAAGCAATGAAGGGTCAATATATGGATAATAGAAATCCCAGAAGAATAAACCAAATGAAAGGAACTGAGGAAATTCTAAAAACTTTCCTGAAATTAGAAGTTATATACTTGAAATCACATATCGAGAGAGCACACTGTATGCTTGAAAGTATCAACAAACCAAAATTAACACCAAGACATTTTCTAGTTAGGTGACTAACCCTGATGGGAAACAAAAGAGAAGAATATCCTTTGCACTTCTAGGCAAAAGCATCAAGTGATTTATAAAGAAAAAAATTAGGTTATAGATAGGCTTTTAATATGTTTAACCTGTCTGGGGAAAGAAATTGTGTGCAAGAGATTTTATATCTAGAAAAAATGCTGACTTTCAAGCACAAGGGCACAGATGGCCTGCTATCAACATGCAGGATTCAAGAAATATTGTTCCCTGAGGCATGAACTTCAGATACCTACCTGACTAGAGGGACAGCCACTCGAGGGCTGTGGGCAAAAATTAATCATTCACTTGCTGAGGGAACTAAGACTAAATGAGGATGAAAGGGAATGGATATTCTGTGTTAGCCCTATATGCTCAGATAATAGGGCTCAAAGATTGAAAACGGTAGAGAAATGGGAAAAGCATATACCGAAAACTGTTTTAGTTACTCTTCGTAGTTATGAAATACGTTAATGATGATAGTATTAGAACTGATAGTCTGAGACTGTTATGTGTATAGTGAAGAATAGGTAAATGAGGAAGCACTGGATATTTTAATTTGATCAATCACCCTGTCTTTGGCAATTAGGACTTTGGAAAGAGAGACTTTGGAAAGAAGCAGACACACAGACGTGATACAGAAGAGTTTTTTAAAAAATTTTGTGATTTTGCATTTGAATTTGAAGTGTCATTATGAATTCATGAGACACTGTAATAGTTTAGAATTAGAATATCCCCCTAAGGTCTCGAGTGTTCAGAGGTGGGGTCCTGGAAGATGATTGGATTATGGAGGCACTATACTCATCAGTGAGTTGGCCTATTGATGAATTCATGGCTAAGTGTGCTGCTAGGAGGTGTGGCCTTGTCAGAGGTGGTGGGTCAATGGGGTGTGATTGGGGAATTTATCTCCCTCCCCAGTTCCTCCCTTCCTTCTCTACTTCTGGGTGCTATGAGGTGAACAGCTTTCCTCCATCAGACCCTTCTGCCACGATATTTCTGCCTTGGCCTGAGCCAACTCTGGACTGAATCCCCTATACCATGAGCCAAATTAAACCTCCCCTCCCCTAAGTTGTGGGTGTTGGATACCATGTCTCAGCAATAGGAAAGCTGACTAATACAGATAATTTATCTTCAAAATTATATATATATATGTATATACATATATTTCACTGTTCACAGGAAAGACCTAGAAAAAAAAAGAGAAAGAAAATACCTAGAAAAAATGACCAGTCTGTAGCAATGAGCATCCCTAAGCACCCAGATAGTGGCCTTTACATAGTATTTCTGACTAAAAGAAATGAAGGCTTCTATGAGAAAAGACTGATGTCAAGCCTGGGGCTGGAAAAACACAGGACTGGGCTGGGACACCTTGCTGCTCCAGTTCCTAAGGGAACTGTCCAAGGTCACAGCCATGCAGGAGTCAGACCGAGAAATCGCCCACTGGTCAGAGATGGGGTCATTTGAGCATCAGTAGAATAATAAGTGCAACCGATGAAAGCCCTCTGAGTATGCTTAAATCCCTAAGTTCACTAGCATGTTTTAGAAAATGAATTGATTACTTTGGAATGATAAAAGAAAATCAATGCATTATATTGAAAATTGACAAGTAAAGGAAAAAACCTAAGCATGTATCCTGTGCTCCTATATGAATTGTACCACTAGGTACAGCACAAAAGATAATCTCAAGAATATGATGTTGATGAGGGAAAGGGTCTAACATATTTCAATTAATAAATGAAAATAAATGACAGATTAGAATATTCTAATTTTGTACCTCCAAATAAATTAATAAATGTTATCACTGAGCACCAACACCAGGTAAAAATCACACACACACACACATACACACAGAGAGAGAGAGAGAGAGAGAGAGAGAGAGAGAGAGAATATTATAATCTTGCCAAAGGACTCGAACAAGTCCAAGCAAGGCTCTGGATGCAGCCGTCAGTGTTCAGGAAATACAGAACAAAGAGAATGTTCCCTTATATCACAGGGATATAATCAGTACAGTCTAGACTGTAGGAAACTCTACAGGTTAAATTCCACAGCTAAACTATAAGGAAAAGATGAGGATATAAAGTAAAGTTGTAGGTTAAAAGAGGTTTAAAAAGCACATCAAAACTGCAAAAACTGGTCAAGAGTGCTATCTAGGAATGCTCTAAAGGATGATAAAACTATAAAATGCAAAGAAACAATTACCATAAAATTCAGAACATTATTCTTTTGGGGTGGGTATTGGAGAGGCCTGTGATGGCAGGTGTCTTAGTTACTCTTCTCATTGCTGAGACAAAATACCCAACATCCAATGTTACAGGAGGAAAGGTTTATTTAGCTCACCGTTTGTAGAGGCTTCAGCCCCTAATCAGCTGACTCCAAGGCAAGATGCCCTGGCAGAGGGGCATCAAAGAGGTTCATGGCGAGCAGGCAGGCGAGAGCAAAAGCAAGCAAGCAAGCCACAAGTGACAATAGCATCTTCTTTCTGCCCCTTTTATATTCTATCTCGGCTACTGGAATCAGGGTGAGTGGCAAACCAATCAGTGAACTAAGGTAGTAACCACACACCCTTTATCCCAGCATCATACGCTCTAGATCCAGCCACCCCTGAGAAAACTTCACCTACAACTGCATGAGGCTTTGGGGGGACATCTAGACCCAAGCCATAACAGCAGGGGACATGTGCGTGGGACTTCTGGAGAGGCCATCTATCTCTTATTTCTTGACCTTGGCTATGTTTCCAAGAATGTTCGTATTTCAATAGCTTTACATTGTGTGGTTTTCTATATTTGTTCTACCCTTGAAAAGAATAAAAACTCACTGAAAGAACAAAATTCTGTAGTGTTCATGGATTCATACAAGTGAATATGTGAGTACACAATTTGACAAGAGCAATACTCATTAAGTTCAAGTCAATTCTTCCTTCAAGGGAGGTGGGAGGGAAATGGAACTGGGGGTAGGGAGGTCAACGGTGTTTCAAATTTATATACTACACTTTACTTTCATAAAAGAAAAGAGTTGATGTAAATACGTAAAAATCTTAACAGTGATCAATTTACAATGTTGTAAGCACAAGTGTTTGTGTATTAATGTCTCCTAGTCTTTATTTTCTAATTCTAAACATTTTATCCTGTGAAGGTGTACTGCATACAATAAATTCTCTGAAAATTCTTTGGTGTTATTGGCATAATGTATTACATAAATCAAAGATACAATAACCATTAGTCCAACCAGCTTACTTAACACAAAATATAATGTAGAATTTTTAATGAACTAGCACTAAGTCAAAGAAAATTTGATTCTCGAAATGTTTATTCATTACCACTGCTCATGAAATGATATTCTATAAAGGATATAGATTTTACCTTCTTTTAAGACTGAGAAACAAATGTACAACATTTTTAGGCTACTGATCATTTCCTTCTTTTGAATGATGGAAAAAGGACATTATTGAGATCCAGTTGACACCAATGGAAATGTTCCAGATTATTTTCCAGTTTGGGGTTTTGAGACCAGTTGTTTTTCCAGCCTAAAGTTCTGTGTTCATAGGGCCATGTGTGCTTCTAAATATGCATATACAAGTCAACATACAATTATTGACATTACTCATAATTCTGACTTCTTAGTACTTAAGGCATTTGATCACTTGTTAAAGGACCTAAAAATGACATAAAATGACAACTGGCCATTCAACATTATATTCCCTAAATGTTCACAGCAATTTCATTCTGCCATGATGGAAAATGAGTATCAGGAAGAAACTGCCTACAGTGGTATTTTTATTCTAATTTCTGTGAGCACCATGAGAATATCAACCCACAGAAATAAGACAGTTCAATTTGTCCCATAAGCACATGTAGGGTATAGACTCACTCATGCTGACTCGGGAGTGAGAAGACAAGCAGACACAGCAGTGAGAACCCTCCATACTTACCAGGCAGGTAGCCACACAGTCTCTCCATTGAGGCCTCTACTGTAGAGTTGTGAACTTGAGTCAGCTGCGTGATCACAGACACAACCAGCACACACCCTGTGGGGAGCAGAAGAACAGGTGAGGCCTGTCCCACAGGAAGCTGGGCTGGGGGTCCGGGAAGGAAAGGGTGCATGTGTCTTTGACAATACAAGCCTCAAAAAAACAGAGTTTTTCTTTGCTTTTTGACTTTAAGAATCTTTTGTGTGCATCAATGCACTATGAGTTGTCATGAGATGTGGATGGCTGTGAGAAGATTGTGTGTCTGGCAGTCAGAAAGTGGGGTGATCGAACTAGTTTTGTCACTTGTGATATTTGTGATGTTGGGGGAGTAATTTAATTTTCCTTAATTTCTGTTCTTCTTTAGTCATATGAGAGAATGAGATGATGTTTAAATGAGATAGTGCAAAAACATCCCATTCAGAGTAGAAGCTAGACACCAGTTTCTCTCCTCTTCACTTTCCTTCTCTTATGCAAAATGACTTTGTTCTCAATAGGTCATTCCTATTCTACATAATTTCAGCCTGTGACCCAGGGTTAGATTTTTAATTTGGAACAGTCAGTGGTGGAAATTGTCTGGAAGACCCTCCACTGAGTTCTGACCTTGTAACCTTGGACTGACCATTTAGCTTTGGTTTCCTCCATATAAACCAAATAATGAAATGTTTCCCATAGGGCTGTTGCAATGATAAAATGCGGTAATAATTCATCTGAGTGTGCCTTTGAAATCACACCACATTGTGAAATATTATTTTACCTCAAGCTACAAAGTATATTGTTGAAAACAAGTACCAATGTGGTAAGTGTCTAAAAGGACATTTAGATTAAATTAGAAATGTATTCTTTTCCATCATTTGGTATGTGATAAATATGCAAGCCCAGATTTGATAGGTGGAAATTTCCAGAAGTTTCTATTTATGCCTTGACCTACTGAATTGATGGGGAAATTCAAATGACCTTTTCCTAAAGGGAAGGAATATTTTTTCTATATATAAGTATTATAGTTGGACAAAGTTCTGCAAGTATGTGAGAGGAAATTGTTGTATCTTGTTGATATAAGAGAAGTGGGTATTTGTCAGCAGATTTCAAAGGAGGCAAAAGAAGAAGTGCCAACATGGAGAAGTTCCATAGAAACTTTATGAATGCAGGAAGTGCCAGATGACTGGACCTAGCTGTGGAACTCAGTATTGTCCATCTGCTCAAGGATCTGGGGACCTCATTCATGTACACAATGTCATCAAAATCAAATTCTCACCAAGACTCTGGAGAAAAAGTGGCTGATAGTAAATGCAAACAATGCAATTGAGCATTTTTATAAAGTTCAAGCTAAATCTTATCAGAAGAGGCAAAGAAGGTCACTATATATTAGTTAATGTAACAACAGGGAGAGATAGCAATTATTAACATATATGCACCGAATATCAGTGCACCTAATTTCATAAAAGAAACACTACAGGACATAAAAGATCAAATAAATACGAACACAATCATGGAGGGTGACCTCAATACTCCGCTTTCACAAATTGATGAACTAAACAAAAAAACCGACAAAGAAATATCAGAACTGAACCATACATTTGAAGAAATAGACTTAATAGATATCTACAGTGTCCTACCCTACTACAACAGAATATACATTCTTCACAGAAGCACACAGAACTTTCTCCAAGGTAGACATACTAGTCCATAAAATCTGCTTAAATAGAAAATAATCAAGATCATTCCACAAATGCTATCCAATCATAGCACACTGAAACTAGAACTCAATCACCAAAAAGTTTACAAACACCTGGACGTTAAATGACACATTTCTGAACACTCAATGAGTCACAGAAGAAATCAAGGAAGAAATTAAACAATTTCTAAAACTAAACAATAATGCCAGTACAATATACCAAAACCTATAGGATACAATGACAAGAGTCCTAAGAGGGAAGTTTTTCCACTGTGAATGCTCACAATAGAAAAATAAAGCAAGCCCAAATAAATAAATCAATGACACACTGTACTGCAACATACTAGCAAAACAGGAACATGTGAAACCCAAACCTAGCACAAGGAAGGAAATCATAGAGATCAGAGCGTAATGTAACAAAATTAAGACAAAAAATTACAATGAATCAATGAATCAAAGAAGTAGTTCTTTGGAAGAATAACAAAACAGATAATCCCTTAGCCAAATTTACCAAAAGAAGAAAAGAGAAGAGTCACATCAATGCAATTAGAAATGAAAATGGTGAAATCACAATTAACAGCATGGAAATTCAGAAGATTATTAGTAACTACTTTGAAAAATTATACTTCAACAAATTGGACAATCTTGAAGAAATGGACAGATTACTAGACACACATAAATTACCAGAACTGAACCAAGAAGATATAAAATCTCTGAACAACCCAATGACAGGCAATGAAATTGACACAACAATTAAAAAAAAAAAAACCTATGGACTATAAAAGCTAGGACCTAATAGATTCACCACTGATTCTATAAGACTTTCAGGGAGGATATACTGTCAATGCTCTTCAAACTCTTTCGTGAAATTGAAATGAAAGAAGTACTTCTGAACTCATTCCTGGAAGCTAGCATTAATCAGATTCCAAAACCAGGCAAGGGCCCAACTAAAAAAGACAATCATAGACTAATTTCTTTAATGAGCATAGATGCAAAGTCTTCAACAAGACATTGGCAAATAGGATGCAACAAATCATCAAGAAGATAATACATCATGACCAAGTAGGCTTCATCCCAGGGATGCAAGGATGGTTCAACATACATACATCAATAAATGTAATACACTATATGGACAGAAGCAAGGACAAAAAAAAGTACATGATCATATTAATAGATGCAAGAAGAAAAAAAGCTTCCAACAAAATCTAATGTCCATTCATGATAAAAACCTGGAAGAAAATAGGTATAGAAGGACCTTGTCTCAATCTGATAAAAGCTGTTTATGACAAATCTACTGCCAATATCACATTAAATGGGGAAAAAACTGAAAGCTTTCTTTCTAAAATCAAGGACAAGAGAAGAATGTCCAATATCACCACTTCTGTTTAATATAGCACATGAAACTTTAGCCAGAGCAATCAAGCAAGAGAAAGAAATAAAAGGGATACATACAGGAAAGGAAGAATTTAGATTATCATTGTTTGCAGAAGACATAATTCTCTAGGTAGAAGATGCAAAAGATTCTACCGAAACTCTCCTAAAATTAATAACTGAATTCAGTAGCATAGCGAGATACAAAGTCAACACACGAAAATTAATAGTGTTTTTGTAAAACAATAATGAACCCAAGAAAGAAATGAGGAAAGCAATACTATTCACAATAGCATGAAGAAAAATTACATACTTAGGAATTAACCTAACCAAGGAAGTAAAAGACCTTACAATGAAAGCTACAGTACTCTAAAAAAAGACATCAAAAAGCACATCAGACCCTGATATCCACGGCCTTGCTGGGCTCTGAGGCCATCTCCTCACTGATGCATTCAACAGAATCAACCATCAAGGTTGGCTGAGTTTGAACCTAATACTTGGTCCTGTAGCATTTTTGTGCAGCGCAATTAATTTAGTAGCTGATACTTGTTAGCGAGCTATAGTCTGACATCTGTTTGTTTTATTTTATATAAAGCTTTTTGAAATAACCTTTAAAAAAATCAATACAATGAAATCACATTTTAGAAAAAATTAAAATATATAAGAGTATAAAAAAGATAAACTAAAATAAACTAAAATTAAATTAAAAAAAGATAAACAACTCTCAGCTCACCTAGAGGTAACCAATTTTGCTTGTATTTTAAATATATCAAATATATTTAGCAAATGTGAATATTTCAACATTTATTATTATAAACAATATATTTACTTTTATACCCTGATTTGCGTCTCTCATAATCACTTACCAGGTTAGGTGAAGCTGAATAAATTTTAACAATTGCAATTGGAAAATAATGAAAAGTAATTGTATTGCAAAGTGGTAAGAGGATGCCACAGAGCATGGTTGAAAAAGGAAAGGCTTTGAAAAGAAAAAACAAAACAAAAAATTTGCATCCAAATACTAGATCAGCCTTTTACAAGTGGCGTGACTTTGAACAGGTGTAGATCCTTCCGGAACTTCACTTTCAGGAATTTAGAGGTAGACTGTAAGTTCCTTGGCAGCAGAAATAGGGCTCTGTTGTCTCTTTGACTGCAGGACACAGTGTCCGTTTCAGAGAACAGAAGCAAGAACTGTCTACTCGCTTGAGGTGCACTGGCTGGAAAGCCACCTGAGTAATATTTCAGTTATCGGTTCCGTGCTGGGAAAGAGCTAATGGATACACCTGCCACTGCTTCCCAGCAGCTTTATTTCCTGGAGGCTGCTTCCTCTCTGTAGTCCACTTCCACCCATGGTCCCACTTCTCATTCTGTGTGAGACAACCCGTGGCCTCCCACCTTGAGCCACCTATCGAGCCACAACAAACAAGAACACAAAGGAGATGAATTTGAGACCCTGTACTGCAACCACCTACACAGCAGCTCACTGGTGAGCAGCAGGATTTGGCTTCCAGAATGAGTTTGAGGATTTGGAAGGAAAATCAGGAGATCCTGGCGAAGCCACCAAATGAAGAGCTTCCACTGTGAGTTATGCCTGAGACTTGGCCTTCTGCTATTACGATTTAAAAATGGTAAGAAACCATTATTATTCTGGACCTGATCTACTACAGTTTCCAAAGATCCAAAACACTTTCGATCTGTACCTTTATAGGAGAAAGTAAATATAACAAGACAGCTTTGGTGATTTGAGTGGATGAGATAGTGTAGTAGTGCTCAGGAGGTACTCTGGATAGTTCCAGACATATTGTGAAGGTAGCATAAATATTTGCCAAAGGAACATGTCCAGGGAGCATCTTGGGATGAATATAGACTTGACGTTATTTTCTTCTTGAAAATAAGGAGTGCACAAAAACAACTGTGGGGGGGTATTATGCTGACTCAGTTTCCCTTAAATGACTGGTCTTTGTCGCACTGAACATTTGAGGGATCAGAAATGAGCACATGTTACTCCCTTCAGAGAGGAATCCTGTATTGTGTAGTGAGCTCATTTTATGTCCAAGGCACTGGCTTTTTTGTGTTATGGTGTTTTCTACCTTCCTCTTCTTTCCCGATGATAGCCTGTGAATCAGTTGAGATTTTTCCCAAAACCCATAATCCTTGTGGAACCTCATATTCTGTTTCCAATCAGAATTCACAAGACCTTCTTCTCCCTTGTCCAGGTAATACATAGTCGCCATCCGTCTCTATTGGTGGAGGGTTAGATCCAGGACCTCCCACCCCAAAGTACCAAAATATGCAGATATTCAAGTCCCTCATATTAGATAGTTCAATATTATTATCATATTGCTTATTCACATCCTTCTGTAGACTTTAAAACCTCTCTAGGTTACTTACAACACCTATCATGATAAAAATGTGGTGTGAGTCATTGTTATACTCTACTACTTAGGGGAATAATGGCAAGGAAAAAAGGCTGTTCATTTTCAGTACAGAAAATATTTTCCAAAAAGTGGGGCATTTTATACTGAAGATAAAACCCAGTGCCTTTGCTCTAAGCTATATCCCCAGCCCTTAAAAATAATTTTTTTTTTAAATTTTGAGCTGGGTTCTCACAAAGTCGCTAACTTTCCCAAATTGGACTAAAACTCGCTATCCTCCTGCCTCAACTTCCAAGAGCACTGAGATTACAGGTATGCACTGCCATGCCCAGGGCTTGAATGTTTTTGCTCTAAAGTTGGTTGAATCCACACAGGTGGTATCCACTGACCTACGGGGTCGACTGTACTCATTCCATTGGATTGGTATTAGGTGATGCTCTGCGCAAATTCAGTAACTTTCTTCCATTCCAGATCTAGCACCATGTTTGTGCAAGAGCTCCACAGACATTTGCCACATGGATAAGTGAAAGCAAACACTCAGGGGAATTCCCCCCCCCCCCCGCGCCTGGGGAGAACAGTACTGCCTCTTGCTGGAGTCATGGGTGGAAAGGATTATGTAAGACTACATGCGTAGCTGGAGCAGCTCTGACAGTTTCTGTCTTTTCTGCCTCTAGGTGTCTGAAGCCATATATAGATTGCCAGAATATCAGAAGAGTCTTCCAATATTGCCTTTAATAAAGGAAGCCTGTATCCAACCAATAGCTACAAGAAACTGCTAGGCTTTGGTGACCCTGGATGAACAGAATGTGACCCCGTGCACAGGGGCTACCACTCTGCTTCCCAATGCACATAATCGGTATGGTAAGCAGCCCTCAAATGTCTGGGGCGGAGACTGTAGAGACTCTTGCAGAACAGGGGGCAATCCAGTGTCTTGAAAGAACACAGTAATTTCTTCATATTTTTCACAATTAGTGGCAAATTTCCTTTCTTCTTGGTACCTAAAACAGTAGTTTCTGATAATTAATGGCACCACAGACTGGATAAGATGCCAGAACTGGGAAGCCGCAATTAGTCTGGTGTAGCAGGAATATTGGGTGAGTGCTTCTTGGAATCTGACCTTGAGGATTGTCCATTCCAGTGACCCCAGGGATGGTTGTTTCCTTTCCCTGAAACTTCCAACCCCAGCATGTAGTTGCATGTTTTAATCAAAGGCTTAGAATGATGAATGCAAAATGAGTCAGGCTGCTGGAGACCTACCTGTGCCTTTGTACTTAGTGACACATACTTTTGAGTTTTACTTAGAGAAATCCCATCAAAGACTCAGGGGTGCTGCAGCTCCCTGGCACGGCTGGCTAAAATTGGAAAATCATTAGGTAGGTAAAAAAAGAGCCAAGCTGTCACTGAAGACCAGGTGACTCTCACCATTCTTACTTTATCCAGTGAAGAGTTGTTATGATCAAAAGGCCCCTGCAGAAGAGCAGGTAACGGGGCTTGGAATCATGGACGCCCAGGTTGGGCTCAGCTTTGATTGGGAGCCCATCTCTGCCCAGCTCCAGTGGGCTCGACTTCCCTTTTGGTGGGATTGTCAATGTAGGGTCTGTAGTGCAGAGTGCCTTGGGTCCTCTCACAGCTAGGATGGAGGAAGTGACTTTTCTGCAGTTTCTATTAAGAGGTTTCACAGTCTGGAGAAGCTAATGAATAAACGTTTTCCCTGGGAGAGACACTTGGACTGAGTAATCCCTCCATCTGTAGATGATTCTTTGGCTGCTAATAAAAAGCCCAGCTCTGCTAAAGGGATTCGTCCAGGCTGCTGTTCACTTAGGAGGTGAAGAGAGAGTAAGAGCGGTGCATTTCGCTCAGCACTCATCATCTGAAATCTCACATATGGCAAATCTCTTCTCACCTGGCATCCGCAGATCATAAGTATAATAGCAACAGACACTCCTGATGGTGTAGGGAAAGAAGCAAATGGGCCTGAATCTGAGCACCTGCCATGGAGATCTGCCTCTGGCCACCCACTTCAGGTCGACCGCATACTCTACAGAGGGATTCTTTCGAAATGAGTCAGAACTCTTGAAACTAATTAGAATCCTCTCTGCGCCGCTGGGAATGCAGCAACTGGAAGAGCCGTGTCCCAACTCCCACACTGCCTAAGCCTCTGAAGCCCCTGTAGTCCACAGCACCAGACTCAGTGTGACTACGCTTCCTTTTTGACACGGAGAAGGGGTATGAATAATTCATCACCTCGCTGGAGTGTGCGCTATGGTTTCCAAAGAGTTTCCAGGCGCATTATTCTCTCATTCAAACCTCACAACAACCCGGAGATGTAGGAATGATTGGTCTCATCTTGCAGATGAGCACACGGAGCCTCAGTGTGTGTCTCGCCTGGCTTGAGCTTAAGCAGCCATGAGCAGGGGGCCCGGACTTACACAAAAGGAAATGAGAAAGGTGTGGAACCAGTTCCCTAAATGTAAGCAGAGCTGGTAGTGTGCGCTTTCCACTTGTGAACCACGGTGCGCCTTTACCCTTTTCTTCTGCATCCTTCTCTTAAATTCCAGACACAGACAGGGAGAAGTGGGGCAAGGGAAGGAGAGAGAATGGAAGGGAGGAAAGGGAAGTCTTTCTGAGTTGCTGAGGCGTAGTGTAGAGTGGAATGTGGGCATCGAGAGACACCCAGGCTCAAATCTTGGTCTTGTTCTTTATGAGCTGGAACATTGGTGAGGATTGCTAATTCTGCCATCCTCAGAATGGAATACTCATGCCTCTTGTGTGGTGCATTAGAAATGTCCACAAGGGGTTTGCATTTCCTCTTATGAAGGGGACAACGTGAATATCCCAGTCCCTTGAATCTGGCCTCATTGCTGGCTTTGAGCAGTAGAACAGGCAGGAAGTGATGGTGTGTGGGATCAGAATCAGCCCTCAAGAGTCTCTGCAGCTTCTACTTCCACCCTAATCCTGCAGCCATGAGCCCGACCTAGGCTGTCTGGAGAGGCCCCATGAAGAGAAACTGAGGCACTCCAGCCAACAGCCTCCTTCCTACCAGATTTGTGAGTGAGGCCAATCTAGGTCACCCATCTGCGGCACTCCACCGTCCACCAGCAGAGCATGGTGGCAGGAGTGAGGGGACAGCACAAGACAACAGTTCCGCTGTGCCCGCCTGCAATCGGGCAGTCACAGCTAATGTGTGATTGCACAGAGCTGTGAGGCTGACACGGTACAGTGTATAAGATGCACTTGGCCCTGCTGCAGGGCAGGCATTTAACAAGTGTCCCCTTCCACCCACAGAGGGTCCCAGGAGGACAGATGGCATCACCGTGGACTCTTGAAAACAGGAGCTCAGAGACCCTTCTTTGTGAAATGTCTAGTTTTGTCAACAAACCTTTACTAGGTATGTTAGTAAAGCAAACTCTAGGGCTACGTTCGCTTTCACTGCAGATACCTCGTATTTTCAGCCCGGTGGCCTCACCTAACCAGCACTTGGAAGCTACAGTTTTTAAGGAAAAATTGCTCAGTGAGTTCCCAACTGCCAGCTGTGAGGAGAGCAGTAGAAACAGAAGAGGCACCATAGTAGCCAACATTTCTGGTGAAAGAAGAGCAGCAGGCCCCACAGAGCAAGCAGAGCCCAGGCGAGGCCGTGAGAAGCAATTAGAGCCCTGTTGAGAGACAGGGTAACCTGCAGGTAAGTTAGAAATATATTAAAAATTAATCATAAAGAAACAGGAGACCATCAATCTTGTTATTCATTCAACAAATACTTGATAGCACCAGCAGAAGTGCTCAGAAGCTGGAGGATACACAGCTGAATAAGAGGAGCCACAGAGCAGCAAGGGAGGCTGATGTCTCAACCCAGCAGTCACAGCAACAGAGATAGCAGCCTGCGAGTGCGGTGATGGATGGACGGCCGCTCTGCTCTGGGAACCAGGAGGACCTCGCTGGTCAGAAAGTGGGAAAGTCTTTCCAGGGAATAGCGTGTTTTAAGACATGGAGTGAGAAAGGGAAACGTCAGCCCAGGCTAGGATTCAGGGTTTGTGAGAAAGGGAAGGTGAGAAAGGTTGATACCTGGTCTGGGAAGAGCCCCAAAGGTCACACCATGGGGAGCAGATGTCTACACTCCAGGGTGGATTGTAGGACAATTTTTCACACACTTGGCTCTCTAACCCTTAAGAGAAATTTGAAACGTTATGTATCTGCTCCACATTCTATTTATGTTTTAAAATTTTTTATTGGTATATGTTGGCAATACACAGTGATTACATCTTGATGGTTTTTGTTTCCCCTGCCATCCCCACCCTTTCCTCTTCTTCCTTCCTCAGATCTTCTTCCCATCTCTGTAGTCTACCCCCCTGTTTCTTAGTGTGTCTCTTTCATTTTACTATTCAAATTGTTCATATTTTGGTTCTCTCATATTAGAGAAAGTATGTGATAGTTAACCTTCTGTGTCTAACTTACTTCACTTAGCATTATGGTCTTGAGATACAACTACAGTATTTTTCTGCAAATGACTCAAATTTGTCCTTCTTTCTGGCTGAGTAGTACTTCATTATGTATATATACCACATTTTCTTTATCTATTCATCCATTGATGGATAGTATAGGACAGTCTATACTATCCTAGTATAGGCTGCATGATTTCACTATTGGGATGAATTATTAATGAATATCAATTTAAATAGGTATAAAGGGTGTGATTTGGGAAGATTGTAAATATTATAGTAGAACTGTTAAATTAATATTCTATGTATATGCAGAAGCATATCAATACTATAGTGAGCTACACCTACTCTCATTCACTTAAAAATATATAAAACCAACCTCTTCATTTTACATTGAGACTTTCCGCTAAGAAATACTTGGAAGTGAAAAGTTATTCTTTTCCATTCATTTTTGCTGTACAATATTTCCAGTAAAACACTAACATCTTGTTTTATTTTTGTGGTGCTGGGGATTGACCTCAGGACCTTGTGTATGCTAGGCAGGGTCTCTAGCATTCAGCTACTTCCTTAGCCCAGAAAGTGTTTTTTATCTTAACGCATACTTCAAATGTTGGAGCTGCAGGTTTAGTTCATCATTAAATGGCAAAGCCAGGTCTTACCACTGAAAAATCAACCAGATTTTTTCTTTAAGCAACATGTAACTTCATTTTTCAGTTCATTTCAATATTTGCATTTTAAGATACACAAACATAGATACAGGTGGTGGATGGATGGATGGACTGACGGACGGACGGACGGACGGACGGATGGATGGATGGATGGATGGATGGATGGATGGATTGGCAGAAAAGTAGATGGGTGGATAAGTGAATGAATGAACAGATGGGTGGAAAGAAGGATAGACAGATAAAAGGGAGAGAGGGAGAAAGATAGATAGATGGATAGATAATCTTAGACTCTGCCCAGTGTTATTTAGTCTTTATCCAGAAGCTTACTCGCTAATTTGAAAAGCTTGCACCTGCGTGCAAATGCTTACTGCTGCTAAAGTTCTTATAAACTGTTTTGTTGAAAGACAAATACAGGATTTGCTTTTAGACTGTCTATTTAACAACCTAAATTTAGAAATAAAACAAGATATTTCAACAAGATTCAAATCCCATAAATGAATATCTAGACAATTCTGAGAGAGAATATACCGACATATCAATAGTGATTATTTTGAGATTACAGTTGATTGTATTCTTAAAAATACTCTTTTAGGCTGGATGTAGTGGCATGGTTTTAAGCACATGCCTGTAATCCCAGCTCTCTGGGAGGCTGAGGGAGGCCGGAGGACTGCAAGTTTGAGCATGGCCTATGCAAGTTAGTGACTTAGGAAGACCCTGCATCAAAATAAAAATTACAAACAGGTGGGGATATAGCTCAGCGTGGAGGCTGAGCTGAGCTATATCCCTGGTTCAATCCCCAGTACCACAAAAGAAAAGAACTCAGATCTGAAATCTTGGAAGACTATATGTCCTTCATAATCAGAAAGAAAAATTCTATTTTATCAAATAATTTCTTTGTATATGCTGTGGCTGGAACATGTTTCACGTGTTGGAAACATAATCCCTAAAGTCATATGTTGATGGTATCTGGAGGTGAAGCTTTGGGGAGATGTCTGGGGTTAGATGAGATCATGAGGGTGGGGCCCCCCCGGGATGGGATTAGTGGCTTTATAAGAAGAGAGAGAATTCCCTCTGGTCGAGTCAAGCCTTCTAACTGGCAGTAGGCAGAATGAGTTTTGCAGCCAGCTCTACAATGATAAAACTCTAATTTCACTAAGCTGAGGACAAGATAGAGTGAGCAGCCCCAGGCAAGAAAACCACCAAATCTCATGCTTCTTCCTGAACTTCAAGCATTTCAATAAACCTTTTTCTACTCCTTGTATTCTGTTGTTGCTGTGTGGTGCCCCCCCTGCCATTGCTTCAGGCCATTTTTCCAGTTTTCTCCCTGGTCTTTTGTACAGTGCTTTATACCACCATAGTCAGAAATCCCTCTTACACTATAGAAGCAATCTGGAGGTTTTCAGTTTATAAAAGGAAGAGCAAGTTAGTCTGCTCTACTTTGCATTCACATGTTGTTAAATTTTAAGAGATGGATTTGGCCTGGAGAAAGATTCAGACAGGGATTTGTCCCTTTCCCCCAACACTGAAAAACTAGTTCACAGAGTGCAGTCTATGAGGAAATGCCTGCATATAAAAAATTTAAAAACTTCAAAACAAATTTAAAATAACTTGGTTTGCAATTTAGTCTTCATCCGTTAATCTCCATTATGTACTAATGTCTATTGGGTGAACTAAGCCACACGACATTTCTTTTTATTGTCATAGTGTTTAATCTGACAGCTTTTTTCTTTCTTCTTTGAGCATTTCTGTGTGTGGCAAGCAGAATTACAGGCCTTCTGCCTCCTGGTTTATGCGTCAGAGTGAGGACAGAACCTGTGACTGACGGGCTGTAACTTCCATGATGATGTTCTAGTCTGTGACAAGGGGAAAGGAGTATGCGTGAGTAATTAGGGATGCCATCTGTTTACTTTGCGTTCGTCAAGACTTTCCTGGGAGGGCCGGACATAACCGGAGGAGCACTTTAGATGTAGTTTTCTCTGCCTGGTGCTGAGCCAGAAAGAAATAACCATGTTGCTCACTTGCTCTGCAGAGGCAGCCTGTAGTCAGGGAGAGTGGTCTGCAGCTGACGGGTAGTGAGCAAACAGGACCTCAGTCCAGTAGCTGTGAGCAACCGAATTCGACAATGAGCAAACCTGGGAGAGAACCCAAATCTTAAATCAGGCTGCAGCCCCAGCTGACATCTTGATTTCAGCCTTGGAAAACCTGAACAGAGAACCCAATTATATTATATCTGGACATCTACTGTGTAGAAACTGAGATGATGAATTTGTGTTGATTAAGCTGATAAGTGTGTGGCAATTTATTGTACTGCAATAGAAAGCTAACACAGTGTGAAATCTTTCTTAATAAATGAATCTTCCCTTAAGACATCTCAGGTTTGAGCATTTGTATTTACACAAGGTATAGATTGGCATGCAATTATTCAGTTAATCAAGACTCTTTGCTTTACAATAGGTTTAATTTCAGGACTTCTAGAGCACAATTTCAAAGCATGTCTTTGCTGGTTTCCAAAAGAATAGATAATCACAACCCTTTTGAGCATTTATGGTGCACACAGCACAGGTCTAAGTCTGCCAAGTGGATTCCCATGCTTAGCCCTCTACCTTGCTCCATGTAATTCTCATTTTGCAGGCGAGGGACGGGAGATACAGCAGGTGAAATTAGTCCCCAACAGCCCATTCATAATGAGTGGCAGAGCCAGGAGTCAGACCTAGGCTGTCTGACTAAGAGTTCTGATTTTATCTCTTGCTTTAAACCTCCATGCCTTACTATTGCTTCCACCAAAAAAAGTGGAAAATTCAGAAAAGCATTGAGAAGAAATTGCTAGTAACCTCAGCATTCCCAGATAGCCATATAATTACATTTCACTGTTCATTCTATCTAGGAAGATAGCTATATAAATAGAGAAAGATGGGCACATTATAATGTAATTGGGATTTTATTCTGCTCAGTGCTGTTTCCCATGGTACAGTTTTCTCTTTTCCATGGTACATTTTTCTCTTTCCTGTAGTACATTTACAAAAAGAAAAGAAAACATTCACTTTCTTCCTGACGAATAGCATGCTGTCATCTTTTACGCTTTTGGGTTTTATTGATGGTACAATCTTTCCCCGAAGTTGTAGACTCTTCCCTTGTCTGTAGCATCTTTGTGCTCTTTCTTTTCAGGGTTCTGACCCCAGAACAATTCCAGAAAAAGAAAGGCAGATGGGTGTGAAAAATTCGGATGATCAGAAAACTATAAGGTGTGCTAAGGTTGAGTTAAATCCAATTTCAGTTTAAAAGTAAAGACAGAGGATTAAAGAGAGAAGAGTGTCTAAGGAAACTACCAATGTGAGGAGCAAGTGCTGAGGGGGCCAGCAAGGGAGTCTGAGGTGAGTTCAGCTAGACCTTGAGGGTCTGCAAGACCTTGGGTGGAGGTGAGGGGGCAGGTCAGAGGGGACAGAGGGGACAATCCAGCATGCTGTGTTGGATTTGACCATAGGTCCACAGACCATGGCATCTTAACTATAATCACAGGAGCCCTGGGGACCAAGGACAGAGCCACCCTGAAGATTGAGAACTGTGACTCTCAGGGAGATGTTATGGCTTGTGTGAGCGCAGAGATCAACCCTCAGAGGGGACAGAGGAGGACAACCTGAGCTATCCAAAGGAAGCTAAATTTGAACACATCCATGGCAAGATGAAGTATTTTTTCTTCTGAACAAGTACTCAGTTACAGGGAAATAGAGAAAGTCAAATTTCTGTGTATCTAAATCATGATCATAAATGTGTAGCCTTCCCTGCTGGCTCTGTCTAAATCTTTCCTACTTTTGTGAGTACTGCTGCCCTTTCCCACACATGTTGACAAATCTATAGGACACCTTTGTCTCTCTGTCATTCAAACCAGAGTCATGTCTGGCCACTCTGTGGGGTTTGTGGATGGAGAGAGGGTGATAACCTGACTCTAAAGGCATTTTATATATTTTATATAACATGAGTGAAGGGGAAAGTAGGTTTTTAACTCTTTAAAAAGCTTCCTGAGTATTAAATAGTGTTTTAAAAAACCGGAACTCAATGGATTGATTCAAATACCAATGACCAAGAACACAAGAATTATTTCCCCTCTAAATCAGCCATATAAAGAAAATGATGTTTTACAAAATTGAAGCTGACTTCTTATCGATCCCACCAGATTTGAAAGTGGCAGAAAGGCAGAGCCTGCCCAACCATAGAGAAATCAGCAATTCCTACTGATCAAAGGGGATGTCCAGCCCAGTGCTAACAAATACGGGAAATTGAGGAAGGGGACCCCAGGGACTCCCACCACTTAGTTCTGATTTGGGAATATATTCAAGTCTACGTCCTAAGGTCTACTGGTTGGTTCCCCACCAGGAGGTTCCTCATTGCAATGGGAGCTGGGGCTTGTTTCTTGTGATGTTATTTGGGCCCAATAGCCTAGAAACTTTGGTGGTGGCACTTTTTGGAGTATCTCAATCTCTCTAGTTCCAGCAACCTCCCCCCCACCCCATTCAGGGAGTCATGTAGGCACCCTAAGCTTGCCTCACTCCCCCCTGCCTCTCATCCAGTGGTCTAAAGACTTAGCTCAGAGTCTCTGTGCTGGGAAGTTGGGGTGGCAATGAGAGAGGAGCCACCTGCATGTGGGCTGTGCGATCACAACGCAAACGCAGGATCACGGGAGCTGGAAGTCAGCCAAAGGTTTAAGAGCAACAAGTGCAGCTCATCCGGGTGCACTAGAGCCAGCACCCAAAAGTAGGGAGAGAGGTTCCCCAGGGTCCTTGCAGCCATCAGATTTTGGCTTTTGGCTTGATTTTAGGTCAGAGTATTTTTCCGTCTTTAGATTCTAAACCTCATTCTTCAGATTCTCATAAAGAAGGCTTCCTCCTTTTTTCTGCTTAGTCTTACTCACTTTGATGCCTTATTTATTTGTTTAGATGCTGGGAATTGAATTAGGGCCCTGCACATCCTAAGCATGCAGTCTACAAATTATCTACAAATTATAGCAACTATGTTCCCAGTTCCAAACTAATTCCTCTTAATTGCAACTCTAGGTGTTATAACACTTGGTGTTGCCAAAGTGGTAGTTAGGAGCTCGATGTCTGTGAAGTAAGATAAACAAATGGACACAGGACAAGAGGAAAACAACAATTAAAAGAAATATTGATCTTAGATATGATGCCCAAATCACAAGACTAAATAAGTAAATAGGACTTCATTGAAAGAACAAAATTGTTCTTGAGAAGACACCATCACGAAAATGGAGAAAAATCCAAAGAACGTGAGAAAATATCTGCTAGAAATAATTTGATAGAAGACTTTTATCTAGAATATATTTAAAAGTTTACAATAGTATAACATGCCAGTTTAAAAATGGGCAAAAGACTTGAATTGACGTTTCTTCAAAGAAGATATAGAAGTGGACAAAAAACATAAGATGTTCAACATCGTTGTCATTTGAGAACAAATCGAAGCCACAGTATTTCAGACCATACCTGATAGTATGGATGTAAAAAATACAGATAATAACAAGTGCTGGTGAGAATGTGGAGCAATCACGGCCTTCCTATACTATTGGTGGAAATGTAAAATACTGCATGTGCTCTGGGAAAGTTTTGCTTTTTAAAGTATTAAATGTGGAGTTAGCCCATACCCTCGAAATTCCACTCTTAGGTATACACAAAAGAGAAACAAAAACACATGTCCACATGAAAATCCACATATAAATTATTCACAATAACTAAGGGAAACTATTCACAATAACTAAGAAGTAAAAACAACTCAAATTTCCAAGAACAATGAATAGATAAATAAAATGGGGTAGAGGGTTTAAGGGGGGGGGAGAGGAAATAAAAATGATTAAGATGCAATGTATATATGTATGTACCAATTCTCCAAGATGAATGTAATTATTATGTATCGTAAATATGCACCAATAAATAAATAAATAAAATGGGGCATATGCATAAAATGGAGCATCATTCAGTCACATGAAATAATGAAGTTGATAGATGCTATAAAATGAAAGAACCTTTAAAACGTTATGTTAAGCTGGAGTATTTCACTTTTGAATGCTCCCTACTCATCGAGTAGCTATCTGTCATCTTCTTTTTCCCCTTTTTCACCACTTTTAAATAAATTGTCCTCTAAATAAATTGTCTTCTCTTAATTTAAACTCTGTTTCTTTAATTCTTTACTGTAGTTAAAAAAAAAAAACAACAACAATAAAAGAAACGTTATGCTAAGCCAAAGAAGCCCATAGCAAAAGGCCGCATGTTACACTACTCCATCTACATGAACTGATCATAGGGAAAGGGAGAAGGTAGTGATTTCCAGGGGCTGTGGAGAGAAAAACATGGGAGCAACTTTTAATGAGCAATGGCTTTCTCTTTGGGTGATGAAATGTCCTAGAATTAGATATTGATAATTGATGCACAATGCATGAATATACTAAGACCCACTTCATTTTATGCTTTAAAAGTGTGAACTTTATGATATGCAAATTACATCTCAATAAAGCAATTATTTTAAAAAGTATGATGAAGAAATATATCAGCCTGACTTAATTTCTTCAAAACAATACAGTTAGAATTACAGTGGAGACTAAGAAGCCAAGTTTTAACTAGCTGTGTGACCTTGAACAAGTTACTTCCTTCTCTGTCTCAAAATTTTTTACCTGCTAAATGAAGATAAATAATATGTACTCCATGAGGTCATTATGATGATTAAATGAGTTAATACGCAGAAGCCCTGTGGAAGACCATTCATCACACAGCAACTCCTCAGTAAGTGTTAATACTTCTTATAATTATTAACATATCAATGTCATTCGCATGGCTGAAGAATTCTTGGGTATAATAATTACTTTCTGCAAGTATCACTCCCATTACTCCAGATTCAGCTCCGTGAAAATATAGAGGATGAACACCCCACAGACAAGTGTTGGGAGTTGCAAATATGGTGGTAAACTGGTAGCAAAACAAGCCTTCTGAGCAAGAAATGAGTAAGATCCCTGAATGATCATCTTTGTAGAAATGGCTAGAACTCCATTAAGTCAACAGAACTCCAGTTCGAATAGGAAAAACTGCCTTCATGTGGTGGGGAGGTGGCCGTAAGTATTTTATGATGATATTAATGAACGCAAAAATGTACCTCTGTGATCCGGATGAGACTTCGTATAAGCATGGCGATTAGAAGAAGATAGACAATACCTAACAAAATGACTCCTTCTTGACCGGTTGGGATGAATGACACCCAACTGGCCGGTCGCTTCTGGTGACAAGGTTTTGTTGGTCAGGGTCTCTCTGGTGAAGAGTGCCTGGAATAACTGGTGCTTCCTTCTGTTACTGGCCATCTTTGGGTGGAAACATTTCTAAAATCCTGAAGTTTTTTTTTTTTTTTTGGATGGTGGGAATTGAACTCAGGGCCTTGCACTTGCTAGGCAAGCTCTCTACCACTTGAGCTAAATCCCCAATCCCCCAAAATTCTGAAATCTTAACATACTCCTCTCACTTCACTCAGGTTAAAATTCCCCCTTCCTTTGCTGACCTTGAACATTCCGTCCTCCGTTATCTGTCTCTGAACTGGGTGCCTTTGACTTGCGCTGGGTGGTTCTATGCAACTCTGCTATTGTCGTTGCTGCATACAGGGTGTTTTATCACCTCTGCTAAGGGCCCAATTCATTCTCATTTAAATGACTGTAATCTTTACCATTCTCCAGGTTCTTGTTTTTCTTGAAATTGGACAACAACTTTCTTGAAGGTAAGCAGTACTAAAATCGCCATTTTTCACCTTGTCACCTTGGCTCAGAACACCACGCCTGGCATATGGTGGCCACTGGGGAGCAGGTAAGAAGTGAGTGTAGGGAAATGTTTGAAGAGCCTTCCTGCAGCTGAGTTTGAAGGCATAAAATCCCACTTTCTATCTGAAAGTCTTTAGGGTTTTGACAACAGAGGTTGAATTAGCAAAGCCCAGCCTACCTGTCTCTCTTCTCCTGCCTCCTCCCTGAAGTTCTTGCTCTAAACATGGGCTGCAAGTGAGCTTCCCTCGAAGCTTCCTAGGACACTCCCCACACATGGCCTTGTGGAAGGGTGCCACAGGGTCCCTTTTCAGAGGCACTGGCTGCCCCTTAGCTTCTTGGAGTGTTGATCTGAGGGATCACGGAAGAACCTGGCCAGGGAAATGTCTCCAAATGAGGGCCCTCTCTTGGGGTCAGTTCTCAATTGGTGGCAGCAGTGTGATGGGGCTCAGGCCTGGCCCACTTTAGGGGCCCTGCCAGCCCCAGCACTCTCTGTAGAACGTGCCAAGGTCCTGCTCTGTGGCTCTGGCCCAGGCCTCTTCCTTCCTCCCTCTCCTTCCACCTTTCCTCCCTCATTGGTCTTTTTCCCGAGGACGCTTCAGGAAAAACCTCTGCCCACAAACTTCCATCTCCACACCCAACCAACTTTAAGCAGTAGGACATCAGTGGAGACCCCTTTCAGCACCTGGCCAGGAACACAGTCAATGCTCAGTAGATGTCCACAAACAGGTCCTCTCGCATGCAACTTTCTGGTTACAGTGACAAGTGACCAAAGCACCCAGGCTCAGTTAGCCAGAAGCTGAGTTGTGGGGAAGTGGGAGGGCGAGAGCGATGGTACATGTCTGTTTCCAGACTGAAGCCTTGAGCAACGGGCAGCTCCTAGTTCCTATCTTTTGGAATTCTGTCTCTGGGATGCCCACACTGCCATGTAAGAAGTCTTACCACCCTGACACTGTCACGTGTAGGTGCTCAGATGGATGTCTCCAGGTAAGCCAACCTTCTAGCCATCTCCCATCCCCGAGGTGCCACACATGCATGCAAAGCTGTCTTGGACCCATCACTCCATCATCTGAATACTACCTGGTCACCTCAGTCTTTCCTACAGGGAGCTGGAATATCACCAGCCAGACTCTGAACAAATTCCTTGCCCCAAATCATAAATAAAATGTGTATTTTAATTGGCTAGGAAGCAGCAGGTAACCAGAACAACCCCAACCAGGAATGTCCTTGGTACCTCCTTCTAATGTTCAATGGCCTTATTGGAATGAGTCAAGGGAAGAGAGTAAGTATCTTGGGCCCACTGGACTCAGGTGAAGGTCCAGGGATCTGAAGGTAGGTAACTTGCCTAAATCCAAACATTTGTCTTGCACCCAGCCTAAAAGTAGAACTAATCTCACTGAGGCCTTTCTCAAGTGTATTTCCATCTGTCAGGCTTCAAGGTTTTGCTTTGAGAAAATGGACTGGCAGTAAGTAAGCACATAAGGAAAGCAAATTCAGAGAGACAGTGACTTCTCAGACATGGAGCAGAGGTAGGTCAAACTTCTTCTTCCTGGTCTCTGGAGAATAGATTTCCAAGGAATTGGGGTCTTTGGGTTGTAATCTAAAAGCTGGAGGCATGTTCTTTAGCATGTATAATGACCTGAGGTCATAGTTTTGGGAAGCAGGGCTCATTCAGGTATTTTTCCATACTGTCTCCAGAAATAATTCCTAAGTGTCAGACTCTCTGTCCAGATTTTCCACGTGTAGCATATGGCCACCGTATTCCCTCTAGGTTTCTTTTTCTGGATTCTCAAGCTAAAATCCTATTTTGAGGTCTGCTGATTGAACAATTGCTACTCAGTTCAGAGTCTGTGTGGCTTCATGGATTGTTCCATCTAAATGCCCACCACAGCTATGGACGTTCCACGTACAGCATGAATATCGAAGGTCTCATGTTACTTCTGACTCACCTCCAGAAGAAACCAAAAAACCAAACCAGATGTAAACCAAAAACAACTTGGAAATAAAATACTTCCGCAAGAGATAAGTCAAGGAGCTCTGTCTCAGTCAGTTTCCAGTTGACCACCAAGTCTGGACTCCCTGAGACAATGGAGGAAGCTAAGATGGTTGAGTCCTTACTGTGTCAACTACCACAAATTCACATGCATGACGCTGTTTCTCACAGTATCCCCGTGAGGTAAGTATCATTACTCTGTTTCACTGGTAAAGACATAGATGCACGGTGAGGGTTAGTAACTTATTCATGGTTTCACAACCAGTAAGAGATGAGCAAGAGGGGGAGGAGGTGTGAAACAATCAAACTCCCAATCTGAGGTCAAAGTCATGAAAAGGTGCAAGAACTTCAGGCTGTTATAGCTGTTTACCCACGAGAAGCAAATTCCAACCACCGACAAAGTAGAAAACTTTTCTGACTTATCGAACTAGCAACTGCGCATCACACGTCTTTCTACACCTACATGCACATCCTGTGAATGCTTACCCTGAGACTCAAAAGTTTTCAGTGTCTGGGAGGTTACTGGTGCCTTACTTGGAATCTTACAGCCAATGCATGGCATTTAGCAAGTGATCTATAATGCAAGCAGCGTGATAGACCTCACTGTTATGTCCACATTAAACAGCATAAAAACACTTACCTACACAGCGGTGGCCATTGGAGTGGCCCAGGCGGAACCGGTCACAAGAGGCTGGAGAGGCCACGGAGCAAAAAACCAGGAGTAGACACAGAGGAGCCACTGCAAGGATTCCACGGGGAGACTTCATCTCCGAGCTCTCCACCCAAGTCACCACCCGGCTGCAGAGGCGGCCAGCTGAGGGATGCTGCACAGAACGGTCTGTCTCTCTGCTCCTCTTCCTCTTTGTCACGCCCCTCACACTTACACACTTTTCCGTAAGTGTGAAGTGAATAAACACCCGAATACTCACAGGCCCACAACTCAGTAATCCGAGAGAGAGCTACAGGGTCTGCGTCTGGGAGGACCCGGAGGGGGCTGTCAGTGTGCGCCTCTGCAGGACGGAGGAAAGCCCAAGTTTCACAGGGCAGCAACAGCACTTCCGGCCTCCCAGCTGCAGTCGTTGGCCATAAACCGCGGGGCCTGCATGGGCTCATGCTGTGGGCCTGCTTAGGAGGCTCCTCCCCTTTCACTGTTGCAAAACAAATGTAAAGTAAAACTAGAACTGAAGGAAAGAAAAACACACCGCAAACGCACACCTCTTTAACAATGTGATCACAGATCCCACATAGTGTACAAATTAGACTTCATCATAGTTATAGTGTATTTAGTTTTGTTTTAAAGGGCCTTGTGTGGTGAGGCCGGGCTTCTTGCTTTGTTGTAAAGGAACATTCTGGACAAGTAGCTACTAGGCGCTAGAGAAGTTGGCTTATTCCTTGAAGAGTGGAGCTCTCTCAAGGTCTTTCACGTGGTGTGCAGAGCAGAGGAGTCAGCAGGAGTGAATTTTAAATGGGGAATGAGAAAAAATAAGGATTAGAATTCGCCAACTCGTACTTACTTTCAGCTGAGCAGGCTGCATCTTTATTCCCAGAATTTCAAAGTGCATTTATTTTTCCCACCTGTGGGCGATTTGTCCGTTTCTGGGAGGCTGCTTTTTGCTTCAAAGGTAACAATAAAACACCGTTTTCTCACAAGGAAGAAAAAAAAAAAAGCCTGAAAAAAGATCATAGATAAAGAGAAGGCATTTAATCTAAATGCTTTGTTCTAAAATAAGATACGGCAAAGTCATGTGCCATTCTCAGACAAGACTAGAGGGCAGGGCCGAAGTGCCACCGACTAGATAAGAGATCTTGCAGTTCTTTCTGTCCCTGCTTAGGCTCCAAGGAAAGCTTATTATAGACTGTGACATATTATGGAAGCTTTCTACGATGGCAGCCTTTCTTTAAAGAACAGAAGTTTAAGTAGCAGATAAAGTTCTAGAACTCTTTCCTTTCCAGAGTGTATGAAATGCCAGTTTTTGTGGTGTGAAGATTTTTCAGGCAAGCATGTGTCTTACCAAGGTCGTGGGGCTAAAACTCTCAAATCTGCAGCAGAAAGTCACAAATGTGAGTGACAACCCCAGCAGAGGCTGAGCTCACCAATGTCACGCGTGTCTGGATGTCCTTGGCCACCGTGGACCTGTGACTTTCTCTGAGGTGAAGGTGCTGCTGCTTTAGATCCCGACCCTGTGACCGGCGGAAGCTTTGGGGTCTCTAGGACCGTCACGGGGCGGGGCTCAGACTTTGACATTCTGCAGGCTTCCTGGGGAGACTGGCTACTGGAGTGATGAAGACAGAAGGGCCCATGTTCAATCTGCATATTTACCACTTACTTCCGCGTAACATAAACTTTCTCCCTTCGGTTTCCTCATTTTGGGGGGATAATGACAGCATCTACCTCGGAAGGACTCAGGTAGGTGACAATGTCGAAGGACAAAGCAATGTGTATAACCAAGAAATCCAGCTTAGAAACCAAAGCTCCAGCTATTTCCTAGCAGGGGTGTGATGGCGGCACTGATGATCTTTCAGAGAACATGGTGGTTGCAGGGCAAGATGTAATGTGTGAGGAAACTGTGGGCACAAAGGGGTGGCGTTTATTGGATGCCATCTCCGTGCCTGGGGAAACCCCAGACATACATCATCCAGTTCGTTTAGCCCCGAGATTGGCAAGGACTCTCCCAAGAGCTTATGGAAGAGCGTTCCATACAAGTCCCAGGTTCCCTGAGCGCCCTTGCTGGGGATGTAGAGTTGTGAGCAGGCCCGGGGAAGCTCCAGGTGGGGCGGTTTCTTAGTGTAAGGCTGTGTCTAAGTTTATGCCCTTCGTCCTGCGTATGCGAGCCGGGTAGCTCCACCCAGACCATCCCAGGGATGGCGAGCCCTGAGGAGATCTGCTCCGCTCTGATCTGGGGACAGCCGCAGTGAATGTCCCTGACGTAGCTGAGCAGACCCCTTGCCACATCTAGGGATGAGATTCTCCCACTGGAAAAAGGAGACGAGAAGACCTGCTTTGTGGTACATACTGTGGTGATGCCTGACATAGTGGGTTTTAATAAACGGAAGCACCTCCCATGCTTGGAGGGTGCGGTTCTTGTTAAGGTCAAAAGAACAGCACAGAGACAAGGAAGTGGTTTCACCAACAGAGGCTGACGGTAAAGTATGGGGCACACACACTGCTCACAAAACCTCAGGCCCCCACCAAGTTGCCCCTACCCATCTGCACGTGTTCCCTGTCCCTCGGGCTGGCTGGTGCCATTTCTCCCGTGGGCTGCCTGTGTTCTTGGAGCACTGAGTGTGGATGACCCCCAACCTCTGAATCCCCTGCTGGCAGGCGTGGACCTACCTGTGGTTGGTGACAGTGTACCAGACCCTGAAAGATGTCCCCACAGGACATTTACTGCCAGATGCTCCAATTTTGATTTTCTCAAAATCTATTCTTGAGAATGAGATTTCTTTCTTGAAGCACTTTGTTACTGCTCTCAGCCCTGATTCAAGCTGCAGCTTTTCTCTCCGCAGCAGGAGGCCGAGGAGTGATGGCCTCTCGACATTGCACCTGTGGTCTGGCCAGCTGCGCGTGAACACGCTGCTTCCTGATTACCTTTTGGCTTGCGCTGGCCTCAGCCGTCTCATTCGCAGCAAATTCCTTAATCCTAAGAGAATAAAGGAACAGGAAAAGGCCTGGGTGATAGAAGATACAGTAAAAGCTGGTGTAGTCACAAAGGCGCTATTGTCCTGGCTTTGTCCTGTCTCTGACACCCAGATTCACCCTCCCTGCTCCTTGCTCCCGGCTTCCCAAGACTGTTGGCTGCAATCCTGGTTTCATCCTTCCAGTCTAGCAATCACAGATCCTCTGCAGGTTTCCTTATTCTAGTCCCCTTCTGTTGTCCCTCTCCCCTTGGCTCTCTGCTATCAAAGTGGCTGATTAGTCCGTGACTGAAAAGCATGTGAGCTACTTAAAAGAGGTCCGGATGGGGAAACTCCCTGGCCGTCATGGCTTCACCACTCAGTAACCGCGTGCCTGGGCAACCTGCTCCACTTCTCTGATTATCAGTCTATTTCACATGAAATGAAGGATATCACGCCAATATTATAGGAGAGTTGTGAGGACTAAAGAGGTGACAAGAGTGAAAAGCTTTACCAGTAAACGCTAGATAAATTGAAAGCTGGCAATGAGAAATGAGAAATGTCTCAGGTGATTTATTTGACAATAACTCTGATTGGATCCTTACACATTACATGCACGTATTGAAATGTCACTGTGTCTATTATCTTGGAAAATTTAAGTGGGTTTGTTTTAGGAACACAGGCACATAGATACAAAGGAACAAAAAGCCGGAGAAATGGCACTGTAGGTTTTTAGTAAGCGGGAAGGATCTTCCTGCTTGGAAGGTGCGATCTTACTGAATATGTTTGAGAGACATCAAGCATGGCTGTAGTTGTTGGTGGAAGAGCGTGGAGACCAAGGGACCCAGCCCTCAGACCCACACTGGTAGCTCCCGAAGGGAGAGCCAGGGTCCTCCAGGCACTACAGATGCACCGGTGGGTGACACACTGACCGGCCAGCAATGGGACCCAAGTTCCAACATTGTACGCCTCCCATGCAGCCCCAAATACTCATTTACCCTCTTTGAGCTTCTGGAGCGTTTCAGAGAGACAATCACACCTATTAAGAATGAGAATTTTGTGACTCTTATATTCAGTCTTCAGAAATACATATGTCAGATAAAGTTTGTCATTGGTAATTCCAACTGCCTTCTAGACAGGTTGTATTCTATGAAGCAGAATTTCTTTTGTCTGCTGGGCACCTGGCAGCTTGGACAAAGGACCTGTGGCCAGTGAACTGCTGCTTATGTGTAAGGCAGAAGCACATGAATACAAGAAATAGAGATAGGAGAGAGGGAAGGGGGAAGGAGCGGTGGATGAGACAGCAGGTTCTTTCTGGATAAAATGCCACGAAAGAATTGGTAGGAGATGGGGTGGGGTCAAGTCGCCTTCTTACGTGCCCCATGTTCTGAGCACACCAAGTCACCCGTGATGTCCCCTGTTATGGCCAGATGTTTGTGCCCCAGAGCCTTCCCTGAGAACAGCTTCTCTCTTCTCAGAAGCCCTCCCTGTCCCTTCCGGGAGCCAGTGTTCGCTCCATCCTCAGTGTGCCCATCTGTGCCTCGATGCCAGGGGACCCTGGAGCGTAGGCCATTTAGCACCATAGCTGTACAGTACGTGGCAGACTCACCGGATATACAGCAGCGGTTCATGGGGAAGAAAAAGTGTGCAAGACAGCAAAATGAGAAAATGTGTTAGATATCATAGCAATATGGTGGAGACAAAAGCGTTCCTCGGAGTTCATGTAACAGGAAAGCATTCAGACCAGTTACTGGGGCCCGCAACACAAATGTGGAGGGGTCAGGCCAGCAAAGGGTGCAGCCAGGACGCCGACTCAAAGGCTGGGAGGGAGAAAACAAGAAGCTGGCGTGCGGGGCTCCCAGGGGGAAAGTCTCAAGTCCTGCAATTTCCTCCTGGTCTGTCACAATTTTTTGTAATAAGATGAGAAAGTTCATTCCCTTAGGGCCTGACTTTCCTGCAAGGGTAGAGAGGCAGCTCTAGTGTTGCTCTGCAGAGTTCAGACCCAGAGGAGCGGGCAGGGAGTGCACCCCCAGGTCCGTCACCTGCTGGGAGAAAAGCCCCAGAGGACTTGGTGTCCCACCAGCAGCTCCCAGGTGCCTTCCCTGCCCTTGGTTAAGGTTGATAGCTTCATGCTACAATTTGAGAGAAGCATCAAGAGGAGCAGGAGGAGGAGGCGGAGGAGGGCTGACCTAACTGTGGAGGACAGAGTCGGTTAAGGGCGGGGCACAGGGTTCCTGGTCCCCTGCTGGAGGGATTGGAGGGGTGCGGAGCCCGTCTGGAGTGAGCAGCACTTTTCTTTCCCACCAACACCCCAAAGAGCACTTTTGAAAGTGACTCTCTACCACCCCGCACGCCCTGTCCCTGTGCAGAGTTTTGGAATATGTGGCTGTCAGTTGTCAGTAACACACAAGGCAGGACACCCGTTAGAGTGGTTAGGGCCGGTTTGATGAGTGCTCATTTCCAAGAGGGAAGAGTTTGGGAGGAACTGAATTCAACGCCCACCTACCCCCAGGCTTTCGAGCTGCACTGGGGCACTTTAAAGGGAGGATGAGGGAAGGGAGGGGTAAGTGCGGCTCACACTGGGGGCAGGCAGGGCTGGTCCAGGCAAAACCCATGCAGCTCTCTGGAGAAAAGAGAGCCTCGGAAACAAATGGCACTGGGGAAACTGGTTAGCAAGTGCAGGGATTGAAACCAGACCCATATCTTAACCCTGTACTAAAATCAAAGCAAAATGGATCAAAGATCTGGATATAAAAGCAAAACCTTTGAAACTGCAGGAGGATAATCCAGGGGAAACACTTGAAGCCACAGGCACAGGCTAAGACGTCTGGAGCAGAACTCCAACAGCACAGGAAATATTATCAAGAATCAAGGCGTGGGACCACATCAATTAAAAATCTGACTGGTCCTTCTTGATGTTGAGCTCCTCCCCTCCCGCAGCGCCTGGAGACAGGCTTTTGGCTGGCACACACAGATTCTTTCAGCAGCCAAGCGTTTTCTCAGACAGGTAGAGACTAAGGGGGAGCTACCTAGGGATGTGGTCTTAAGTCATGAGAAACCACGCTGGAGTTTGTTCAGGTTAATTTTTACAGTACTGAGCCTGTGGCCTTGGGCATGCCAGGCAAGTGTTCTACCACTGAGCCTCATCCCCAGAACTTTTTATTCTATTTTGAGAAGGGTCTTGCTAATTTGCAAGACCCAGGATGGTTTTGAGCTTGTAATCCTCCTGTCTCAGCTTCCTCAGTAGCTGGGATTACAGGCATGCACAACTATGCCCAGTCTTTGTTCAAGCCACTTTAAGCCACGGTGGAGGACTAGTTAGCAAGAAGTCTCAGAGGTGCCTGGCTAGATTCAGTGACACACAGACTTGTCACCTCGTGTGCATACCCTGCAATAAAAAGGTCTGGAATTCTTTGACACTCCCTCCAGAGAGAGCAGGGCTTATTTGCTCTTCTCTTCAATCTGGTTTAGTCTGGGACTGCACCCTTGTGTTAGTAACAGGCCCAATCTGTAAGAGAACTGGACTTCTTCTTTGGTCTCACGGAGCCTAAACTTCCGTATAGGAAGTGTGCTGCCGGGTTCCCCGGCAGACCCCAAGATCTGAGCTGAGGGAGCAAGGCCCCACTGACCCTGGCTCTAGCTGTCCCTTCGCGGCTCCTGGCAGCTGACTGAGCCCAACCTTGACCTTCCGCACCAGCATCAAGCCATCCCTTACCCTCCAGACCGGCCCAGTTGCCAGCCTGATGCCATTTGCCCCCCCCCCCCCAGTTGCACTACTTGAAGAAAAGAAGTCTTCAATTTGAGCTCTGAAAATACAAGAGAAAATGAAACGGTGGTTGTTTCAATCTCCTGCGTGTCAGGGTTATTTGTATGTAACAGCAGACAGTGAGGGGGGATGCGAGTTTGAAGATTGGGGTTGGCATCAGCCAGGTTGTTGAGGGTGTCGACAGGTCCTATTTGCGTGGTGCTGTGCCCGAGGGAGCATTAGAGTTCTTCATTTCGTATTGAGCCAGCCCCAAAGCACTGGGCTTTTCCAGTGGTCAGACATGACTGCCACATGTCCCAGTGAGATGACAGCCCAGACTCTGCCCAGGACCACATGAAGACCTTCAGACGTAAACATCTTCAGCAGGGGCGGGGATTGTATTTCCTTGGTTTTGCCTTTCTGGTCTCCTGATGAGACTTGCACTGCTTGTTTGGGGATGTGTTTTGCTACTGTGATAGAAGAGGAACGGGAACCATTGCGGGGGTGACGAAGCCCCCTGTCCAGGGTTTGTGCATGTGTCACAGCCGCAGTGGGAATGGACAATTACCTACTCTAAGCCATGAGGTTGCTAAAATCTCCCCAGAGCTGAGAGGCGAGCTTGGCATCTGCCCTGATTCTAGTCTCTCCAGAGCATAAGGAGGCTGTGACTCCTGAATCCGGAGGGAGCGGGTGACGGGGAAACTGCATCCCGGATGCAGGTGCTTGGAGAGTGCTGGTCTGCAGCCACCCCAGGATGGAAGCCAGTCCTTTGGCCATTTCCTTTCGGGTCCTTCAAATGCCCTTATCTCCCATATCTTCCTTTCAAGGGACCATTATGAGATTAGTCACTCACATTTTAATTGAATATGTATTTTGCAAGAGGATATAAAAGTAAAAAATAATTATTGGTTTAATAGGAATCACACGTCCAAATACTGTATAAAATAACTTTGCCCTACTATTCCTTGTAGTGTTTCCCAGCATTATTCAGGGCTTTCTCCAGGAAGAGACACACAGCTCCGGCCCCAGCTCTCTTCTGATTTCCCCAGAGCAGCAGGCATGTTGCAGTCCACAGCTGGAGTCTGAAGTTGGCACCAGCCTGTCCCCGGGCTCTGGCTTGGGGGAGGTCCCAATGGCTAAGTACTCAGGCCTGATGGCTTCAGTCCCCTGTCATACTCTCCAGGTCCTCACCTGTGTGAAACGCTCACACATGAGGCCCCTGCCACCAGCCAGTCTTGCCTTTCCCATGAGCTGAGTGACCTCAGTTCCCACCCTGCTGATGGCGTTTGGAGTCTCACTCGGGGGTCACTCTCTCAAACCACACTCGCGGCACGCCTGACCTGGCGTGTCGCATGCCGCCTGCATCTCAGTGATGCCTGGCTTCTGGACTCCCTGCATGCTTTGGAGCCTGAGCGCTGGGCCAGTATCTTCCCCAGTAAGAACCAGTCTCAGTAGCAGCGTCCGGGCTACCTCAACTTGGTCCATCCTGGTCTTCTCTGCCCTCACTGGTCTGGAAAGCTGAAATCTAGGTGGCTCTGTGGCCGAGGTCATCTGAGTTAGGATGCTCTGGGCATGAAGTTTCCTTAGGATGAAACCAGAATTTGGAGTCTTTCTAATGATCCTCTCCTTCCCTGCAAAGGAAGTCAATGTCTATGACACCTGCAGTTAGGCCCTGGTCTTGGTTCTTGGCCTTATGTCAACTCTACTCCCCCAGTTTGTGCTGACAACGATCCTGTCCTCTGACCCTCTTCCCTCTATCTTCTCCTGGAAGTAGACTCTCTTGGAGGCCATCACTGGACAGTCTACTCCCCACCCAAGAGCTTCCCCTCTTCCCTTCCTTGTGGCCCCGGTGCCTGCTCTCCCAGAGTTCAGGCCAAGAGAGGACGGGACCCTTGAGGCAGCATTTTCTGTATGGTGGCTCATAAGAAGCCGTCTCCGAGCAGATGAAGCTGTGCAGGTAGGAAGAGCAGCCAGCCAGGACTCTGCTTCAAAGGTTCTGGGGAGACTTCTCTCCCGCGGGGCATATGGACGGCTTGTGGCTGCAGGCTCGATGCACAAAAATCTTAATTTCAAATTCAGAAGCTTTCCTTCTATTCTTTGATGTGAGAAATTGCTTAGACTTCAAAACAGCCCTGTGCATTGAGAGGCTGCTCTGTGGTGGCCCTGCCTCCAGATGGGGATGTAGACAGGATTCACGCCAGGCTTATTCCAGCCACCCCAAAGGCAATCCAGTTAACACAGGACTCCCATGAACAGCAGCGTCCTTGAGTTCCACGGTGCAGGGAAATAGCTCATTCTCAACCACCAATGACAAAGACCTTTCAGACTGTTGTTGGCAACTCAGAAACTTAGATATTTTATTTCCATGGGGGTTATGCCTCCTAAATTACATGGTTATGAATGGAAAGGATAAGGTAGTGGCCTTTCCTTCTATTTTCTTTCTTGGGGGGGATTATCAAGAAATACAGTGAATGTTTAGATAAAAAATATATTCCAGTAAAAGAAACATTGCTATTAGTTCCTCCTCAAAATACATAAACTACTGTCCCTTGCTTTGAACACATTTATCTCATTGCTTTTGGAAATGTGTCCTGTATTGTAACAAGACTTTTTTTTTTATTTACTCACCATATTTTTGATCACTCCATGTATTTGAATTTTTGATGTAAATACAAGAGAATATTATACTGATGGAAGTCACTATGTTTCAGTGAACAACTTCCAGATGTTCAATACTAAAACAATTATGAGTAAAACTTATACATTTTTGTTCAATGCTAATACGTGACTTTTAAACAAAATCAAAAACATTTGTTAATAATGGTAAAACAAATTAAAAAGTCAGCCTCCTTTGGGTCCGAAGTCTTCACAGGGGACTAGAAAACTCTTTATTGATTAATTTAGTCAATGTACATTTATCGATTGCTTACCGTCAGGCATTGTGACAGGCATGAAAATTAAGAAAATTTGCATAGATTTCTACATTTGCTGTTGACCTGCTATGTCCTTTGGCAAACTGATCCATTTAAATATGGCTAACCTGCTTTTGCATTTTGTCATTATTCATCCGCATGATCAGAGACGATGCCGTGGTCAAAGCTTCTCACTGGGAAACGCACAAGCACACTATTCCCAGGAGGCAGGAGGGTGATCTTGCTGCACGGCGTCCTTTGTGTGGAGCTGGGCTCCGGGTGGGACCGTGCACGGTGGGTGCCTGTGTTGACCGCAAGTCCATCCCAGGATAAATGAAACAACTTCTTATGTAGGAAACCACTGACTTAGATAAAATATCTTATACTTCACAGAGTCACAAACCCCTTTTGACAATACGATGAAGCATCTTTCAGAAGACACGTACATAGCACAAGCTCACTACTTTTTACATGGGAAACACATGAATTTGAAACAATGGGCCCCCGAAACTCACTTATTTATCTCCTGGGATTTGTGGGCCCCAGGCAAGAACCTCTGGACTGGAAGTGCTGCTATTCCTCAAGTTCTGGGAAACTTCTGTGAACGAAGGTCTCAGGAAATTTACCCACTCGGATTGAGACAGGGTGTGAAATCCCCTGGCCACTGTATTAGCGTGGTGGTATGAACCCTTCCTGTTGAGCAAGGTCATTGGTGTGAACATCCTGATGTCCCTGTGCTCAGCTATTTCGTGGGAAACTCCAGCCCAAGTACTGGGCTCCTTTTTTCAAGCCAAATACCGTGCACTGGTTTTTGTTTCCTCTTTCTGATTTGTGGCAATAAAACCGAGGTTCTTTTGTATATTTCCTTTCCATATTTGAGCAAGGTCTTTTGCATAAGTCTGTACTCTTTTTGTCATTTGACAAAATCTGCTGAACACTCCATCGTGGTCATTCAGAGAAAGAACAGGTGGATGCTCACCAGGGTGGGTTGTCTCCATTTCCCCGGCCATGGAGGGAGTATTTTCAGAGGGTACAATGGTGAGGTTAATTTAGAATTGGTTACTAATTCATTGCTTGGTGTTCACGTCGTAATCCTGGAATCTGTGAACATGTTACCTTACACGGCAAAACAGATTTTGTTGATGTTTAAATTACTTCAGGCATCTTGAAACAGGGAGATTATCCTGGCCCAAAGAGAAGGAGGTCAGAGTAAGAGGAGATGTGAAGTCACCTAGCAGACTGCTTACCAGTTGTGCTGCTTTGTACATCTCAATTCACCCTGCCTCAGTCTCTCCCATTGTAAAATGAGTTTCCTATCACCTGGCATCTCTTCTTCCTCCCTCAGTTCTTAAAAAGGTCAGATACAGTAGTACATGGAGTGTTTTATTTTTAGCTGCAAAGCGTGATAAAATAACACTTGTTATCCAAAATCATAACAAAAGTTTTATTGATCGCTACCATCGTTCGGAATACCAAGATTCTTTAGGTTTTCGGGTAGATATTCCTTCACTTGATCTTTCATTAGCCACTTTCCTAGTTGAATATGTCCCCTGTGGCAAGCAAGGATGGGCAAGGAGACCAGAAGTCCAGGAGCCAGGGTGCTGGGATGAAAAGAGCTTGGAGATAATGTCTACCTGGGTCAGAACCCAGTGTCTGTGCTCAGGCAGGTTAATCCATCGAATCCTGGTTTCTTCATTTGCAAAATGATGCCAATGATACCTGGCAGGTGAACCTGCTATAAAATATATAAAATAATATACAGTATAGTGCACAATGCATATTAGCTATAAAATATAAAAAGCACCAGAGACATAGTAGACACTTTACATATGTTCAACAGTTGTAATATTTGGGGGCTAGAGAAGCCATGTGTTTTCATTTGGAGTCTTCCTCAATGCTGCATTGTCCTGCAGCAGTGGTGTGGATAGAAACCTGGGGGATTTGGCACGTAATTCCCCCTGTATGCCCTCGTCTGGGGATCCAGGCCTGCAGACTTCCTGGCCTACGTAAAGGGAAGGGAGTGACAGTTTTAGGTTGGACAGAAAGGGGAGGGCAGGCCCCTTTGAGCCAGCAAAGTAGAGGAAGAGGGCCAGATCAGAGAGGTCACGGCAGTCAGAGATCTCGATTATGACTTCCCCCTCTGTAGGGTGAAACTGAGGGGGTTAGAGTGAGTGAGAGAAGGTTCAGGAGTAGGGAAATTTTCACCCTGACTTTCGCTTGGGTCCCTGCAGAGGGAACCCACCTGCAGAGGGCAGAAAGCGTGTTGCAGCAGATTTGGAGGGAGGAAGCCTGAACTGGGATCCAGGCTTTTCCAGGCTTAGATGTGGTCTAGAAGGGGACTTGGACATTTGCACACAGCCTGCAGGAGCAGAAGTTAGCTGGTGATGCAGGTGGTGAGGTTTGCTATTACAGGGACAAAGGGGCCTGTATCCACCGGTGGGCGGGGGCAGGACAGATCACAGGTTGTGGCATCAGCTGAGGTCAAGCTGGGGCCAAGACTAGGAAGACGATCTGGCTTAGATGAAGCCCAGAGGCCACCAGCAAATGACCGAGCTATAAATGTCCACTCCAGAGCCCAGTGTGGTGCAGGGGATGTCCTCTGACATCACTCCACTCCCCACGCACAGAGGTCACCTTAAACAGGAAGAAGTGGGGAGATATGCAAGACTAAACTGCCGCCCAATAGCAGCCTGGTCACCCCAAAGAGACATTGCCGGCCTGTGGAGACTGAGTTCTTCCTGAATGGCAAGTTTCAAGTGTAAACTCCATGTATACCAATCTATAGGATGAAAGGAAGATTTTCATCGTTGGTAGAAAAGAAGGACGCCACATCCTACTAGCCTGAGCAAGCTGTCAGTGGATGCAGTTTTGATCCCAGAGAGATCTATCATATGGGTGACTGAGCCTCAGCCCTTAAGCAAAGTCTCTTGGTCAGATTCGTGAGTGGTCAAGACTGAGGGACACGGCAGAAGCAGAAGCTGCAGGTGAGGCAGGGAGCAAGGGCAGACCAGCTCTGCCCAGGGAGGGCTTTCCTGAGAAAGGGGGTGCAGTCATCAGGGCAGGAAACGTGCTCCCCCTTAATGGGATATGAGAGTCCCCAAGGCTAAGAAACACGGCCCCTTCCCTAGGCTTTCTGGGTGGCAAGTTGCAGACACCAGTGAGAGCTGGTAGGAAAACCTGAATCTCAACAGAAAAACGCTGCTCGAACTCATGTACTCCAAGAACAGATATATCACGGGGTTCAAGGAAGGCACGGGGCTGGGGGACCCCACAAAATATCCAAGAAGCGTGTCCTTTGTGTTTTTCTCCAACCCACTGCTTCATCTTCCCCTAGCTTTGGACTACCTTCCCGTTTCTGGCAGGGGGCCCGCTGACAGCTCCACAGTTCAGTGTGGCTGTGGTGGGGCCAAGATTCTGTCTCTCCTGTTTTCCCACAAAGGGGCTGGTTGGCCTCCTCTGTGCCTGTCACCTGTACAGACAGGAGAAAGAGACAAGGGCACAGTGCTGCTCCCAAAGTCACTCATCAGGCTGCTCAAGAGGCCCTGGCATCCTCCCCAGTGCACTGAGTAAAGCCAGAGAGAAGGGACTTGGGGAAGGGGCGTGGGAGTGGGCAGAAGAGACCAGGACCCACCTCCCCGTGCACTCGGGCTTGGGAAAGCTGGGTCAGCACTCTCGTGGCCAGGATCAGGAAACATAGGGCGGATGAGATGGCTGCAGGCCAGCCCCGCACACTGCCCCCACTCTTTCACTGTATTACCTTAGAGAAATGAAGTGGTGGAGCATGCGTCTGCGCTCTGGGAGGCTGAGGCAGGAGGACCAAAATTTTGAGCCCATCCTGGGCAATATAGCAACTTAGTGAGATCCAGTCTCAAAATAAAAAATAAGAATAAAATAAATTTATAAAAAGGCTGGAGATGTAGTTCAGAACAAAGGCTATGGATTCAATCCCCAGTACCATACAAAAAAAAGGGAGGTGAGTGAAGAGGGAGAGAGACGGGGAAGGGAGAGGGAGGGGAGGGAAAGGAAGGAGAGGAAATGGAGGGGAATAGAACTGGCAGTAAGGAGAAAGGGAACAACTGGTGACAATATTACTCAAAGGCAAGAAATTGGTTAACTGTTACACTTGCTGGGATTTCACAACGGGTGTTGATGCCGATTTTCTCATAACCCCATAAGGAGTCTTGGGGGGAAGAATGATATAATTTAGCCTCAGTGTTGATTACTTTATTCTCAGTGTAGCCTGAGGAGTTTCTTATGATGTTAAATTATTCATTTTTATAAGAAGCTTCTATAAATAAAAGTACAAGTACTGGGGTGTCCAGCATGCATTTAAGGAACTTGAGGTGAGGCAAGGGGGAGGGGGAGGGAAAGGTGGCCGGAAAGAGCGGGCTTTGCTCAGGTCCAGGATGGAGACAGTGCAGAGAGCTGGCTTTTAGGGTTGTGTATAACTTGAGATTTGGGGATGCCCTGAGGCATGTCATCCTCAAAGTTGGGGTTGTTACTGCTCCACAAAGGGGTGGGGGGGTGCACACCATGGGGAACTCAGGGGTGTCCCCAAAGCAGGGGCTGGGAGGAGGTGCTCAAGGGGGCCTGGGGGGGCTGCAATTAGTAACAGGAAGGTCCGGGCATGATTTGATCAGGTTTTGTATGCGGGAGAGTTCTCGAAAGAGCAAGCGATCTTATCTTTAGGACACAGGAGTCTGTGTGCAGTTAACCTTAGGTCAGTTTCTCTGTGGCCTTATTTTGGAAGAAATGGGTCTGGTGTTTCAGGCCTACAAGCTTCCATCTCCTGTGGTGCCCACCTTGGTGTGATCTGGCACAACGGACCTGTTTTGAGAGGCTTGTGTTTTGAAAGTTGTAGCCTCTGTCTCAACTGTTCAATCCTCAGTCCCTACGCCCCTTCCCTTGAGTCCCCTGGCCCAGCTGCCAGCAGGGTCCTTCTATATTTAATCACTACTTCTGTGTTCTGTAACTATGGTGATTCTACCCTGTGATACAGGTGTAATTTAAAGAGACCTCAAGCCAAACAACCTCCTGAAAGACGCCTTCTTTTGTTTGCAATGGAGAGTTGGGAACAGCGCTCACTCCTGGAAACTTAACCCTCGATAAATCATTTTGATTGATCCGTCCTCCTGACAGATCTGTTTCTTAATTGTGTGTGGCAGATGTTCTACGGCTTAGATTTACCAAACAATTCAGCTCAAAATGACAGTACTGGGGACATACCGTGAGTTTCAAGGGTTACCCTTCCCTTCTTCCTGGAGGCCTGGTCAGGACCCCAGCAGGGCAGGCTGCTTCCTAGGGCTGGGTCTTGGGGTGGGTGAGCTGGTTGAAAGTCTTGCAGAACAACACAGATATCCCAGCTCGCACCCACTGTTAGAATGGCTTCTATTAAAAAACCCAGAAAAACAAGAGTCAAAACGTGGAAACGACCTAAGCTGCCAGCAGCAGACGAACACATACAGAAAATGTGGTACATCCACACAGCGGAACACTGCTCAGCCTGAACCATGGGGGAGATCCTGTCATTTGTGACAACGTGGATGAATCTAGGGGGCGTTATGCTAAGTGCAGTAAGCCAGGCACAGAAAGGCCAATTCCACAGACTTAGAATGTGGAGCTTATAAACCTATCTCCCAACCTCCTTTTCTGGAAAGTGATAGTCTTTCTGTAATCTCCACTGAATATTCTTTTTTTTTTTTAAGAGAAATATAAAAACAAACAATGCCCTTTGGACTTCTGGTGAGGCCTGCCTTGCCTTTTCAAGGTCTGCAGCACCTCCCAACATCACCACAGTGGAGACCAAGCCTTTAATACAGGTGGACTTCGGGGGACATTCAGCATCCAAACTACAGTGACAGAGACTAGAAGCCCTTTTGCTGGATTAGCTGCAAGGCTGATGATCTGAATCTTTTTGGAACAATTAAAGAAATTCCTGACTAACCCTAACTCAGGGCATCTGAAGATGGCCTGGAAAGACTTTATTAGCAATTCTGAAAAAATACTTACCATATATTGAACACTGTGTGGTCCAGGTCGTTTTTATGAACTATCCATTTTGTAAGATAAGTATGGATAGTTCCATTTCATAGATAAGGAAACCAAAGCTCGGGGAAGTGAAATCCCTTTTTAGTAAATGCTGGAAGCAGAAGTTAAGGGAATCACCCCATAGTTGTACATCCCTTCCCTTACGTTTTTGTCCTAAGCTTTATTTTTTTGCGTTAGTTTTCCATCTTCATCAACGCCAGCTCTCCATGGGAAAGTAAAATCTTACATTGCACATGCGAATTAGGAGTCAGATAGATGTGCCCATGTTCTTGTTTATAACTACCTTTTGAACGTCTTCGCTGTGAGACAGCAGAGGTGTTCATGAATAATTAAGTAGAGCTTGATACTGCCAAATTGGTTATGGACCTCTTTTAATTTCCTCTCTGGGGAAAAAAGGTTTGTTTCTTAATAAAGCAACCAGTGTCATTTGGAGTCTTTGAAAAGCAAAAGGGAGGTCCTCAGATGATTCTACCGATTCTCTTCACATCCAAAAGGACTTGCAAACAGAGCTGTCTAATGTAGCAGTCAAAAAGTGCATTTTCTTACAAAACAGATGAGGACACAGTCTCTTGCTAGAGTGTCTTCATACACAGTTGAGTCTGAAAGTCCTATTCTTGGGTCTGAGTACTGGGGGAGAGATCTATACATTTGATTTAGCTGTATCCATCAACAGAGGATCTTCACTCTGTCTTTGGAAACTCAACCTTATCAAAGAAATTTAGCTTCCCTGATACTTCTCTGATGCCTTCAAATGAGGGTTGTTGTTTTATTCTACCCAGCTTTTATAATTGTTTTCAGTGGGAAATCTGTCTGATACAAACTGCTCCGTCATGGAAGTGGAAGTCTTCCCGTATTTGGTTTTTAATTATTCAGTAAAATAGGCTTAGAGATCCATTAATATTTAAGACCTAAAGCAAGATATTTTGTATCATTTTTATTTATGTTTTTTCTGCCTTCACACTTTTGAGATACAATTGCACACAGCAAAACGTGCGGATCTTAAATGTGAAGTTTGATGAGTTTTGACAGATGTGTTATACTCATGTAAGTGTGTTGTTTTATTTTTAAATGCATTTTCTTTGTATTACCTAACTTAATCAACACCAAAGTGGCTTTGGCATGATAGTCAAAATTCATAAATCAAAACAAATTTTCATAAATTGGATGTTCGCAATGTTTACTTAAGCAACTGTGTGAATTATCATTTTAGTACAGTTCTCTCAAGCATGTCTCCACGCTTGGCTTTTAGAAGGTGAACAAATGTTTTCTAGATTGAAGTAAATTGCTGACATTATTTTAAAATTAAGTTGCTCAGATCTTTGCTTTCAATACTAAAAAACTTTTATGTTCAGAAGTTTTTTGAGTTATTTTTTAAACAATTTTTTATTGTAAAGTAAATAATTTTATTGTCTAGATTACCCCAAATTTCCTCACCATAAGTGTACACTAGATATAACCATTATTTATAGATTGTTCTTGACATTTTATACAAAAGTTTATGAACTTTTTAAAAATGAAAATACTACACACAAATTTGTAGGAACTAATTTCTTTTAAAATTTACTACCCCTCATTTGTCTCATGTCAACAATTATACTTACATATTTTCTTTTTAAATAGCTGCAAAGAATTTATTGCATAGAATTTGTTTTTAAAATACCATATCGTTGGGTATTTGGGTTATGTCCATTAATTTCCCAGGAAAAACCACCCTCTGTTGTACATCTCCTAAATGAAAAAAATTTCTCAATCAACTTTTTATCCCTCAGGATAAGTTTGTGTCAGGGAAATTGCCTAGTCAGCGTTATGCACATTTTAAAAGACTTTCTTTTCATGTGTTGACGCTCCTCATGAGGAATTCTTAGCCAGTTTGTACTTAGCTCATGGGAGAACTCTTTATTTGCCCTCCACTTCACCAACACAAAGTTTTGTTATTACTGAAGTTGGGCCTTTTTTCCTTATGTTTATTTGCCTTGCATATGTTTTATGTATACATACACCCTGAGTACCTGTTTATTCTATTTTTTACTCTTTTTCTGCATTCACATTTTTCTTACTGATCTGTAACTTCTCTTTATATTTTAAACTTTGAACTCAGGGACTTGCCCTTACTGGACAAGCGCTCTACCACTGAGCTCAGTCCCCAATCCCTTCTCTTTATATATTAATCTGTGTTCCCAATCTTGTCCCTTGAGTGTGAATTAGGATGGCCCGAGGGGGCTGAGCTGAAGAGTTAGTCTCAAGCCGGTGGTGCTCAGCCCTAAGGAAGTTCTGCTTAAGAGGGAGGGGTTCTGAAATACCCAGGACGTGAAGTCCTCAGGGTTGGGTGGGTGGATGAGGGCTGTGTGAGAGGAAAGGGTGGCAGAGAGGACACCCCGAGTCTTGGCCAACGCAGACGGGTGGGACTGTGTGCCATGGCATGTGGGCCGCCAGGTGGGGCTGCTCCGGAAGCTGTCTCCCCAGTGCCCGTGCCCAGGTGCCACTGGCCACCAGAGCCCCAGAGCGGAGTGCTGTCCCTGGCATGGAGTGGGTTGCCCAGTAAAACCGAAATGAATTCACTGACAGGCTGCATCAAGTATGACGATGGTGTCGTCCTTTTGGCCCACCGTGCCTGGTTCCACAAGTGGCTTTAACACTCTAAATTTGAGTTCTTAGGAACCCACCAAAAATGCAGGCCACAGTAGCATTGCCCTGTACATCCTGGCAAAGAGTCAGGACGTACCTGGCATCCTATTTCTCTTCCTTCTCCGTTCTGAGGGGTGTGTGTGACCTCCCTGACTAAGGCAAGTGTTTCTGTAGCTCTGTGTGGCTTTCCTGGTAGAATCCAACCTTGCCGTCACCCCTTTTTGCTTGTCAGCAACAGGTGAAGCAGATCATGTGGGAATCTTTTGGCCCTGAGTGAATCAACGGGCTCCAGGGAGGTGCTGCGCTGGGCCACATGGAATGAGACTGTGCTGCCACTCAGGCGGGCATGCGCAGATGCAGGCCATTGTGCAGGGAACCGGCCACTGTGGGCTCTGGCTCTGGGAAAAACAAGAGGGTGATGGGTGCGCGGAGGGAGGCAGTGGGTGGAGAGGTGTTGGAAAAGAGAAGGATCTAAACAGAAATGCATGCAGGAGATTCAGAATCAAATACACTACTTCATCTATGGTTCCCAATACTCACAACTGTTATAAAGCCCTCATTTGGGCCCATTCCACAAGTCATTAATCATCCACTACTGGCTGGGTTGGACTTGTGGCCACACTAGTGCTCTACTAGAAATTAAAATTCTCCCTTGCACGTAGCACAGTCTGGCCATGAATCTCGGAAAGGTTGGCCCATGCAGAGGAGGCTGCAGCAGCAGCCCCCAACCTGAGATGCCTGCACCCGATTTCTGCTCATCTTGTCCACAGACTGGTTATGTGGGACCCTGTAAGTCAATCTCTGCACCCCTCTGATTGTTCATGCTCTTCTCCATCCACATTTAAAGTATTACCATGCACCTTCTCTGTGCCACGCTACACCAAGCACAGAAATTCACGGTTGAATAAAACATCCCCTTTGCCCTGGAGAAGACAACAGGCAGACCATGAGAATTTACACCATGGTGCTGCGGTTGCTATACAGATACACACACAAAACCCTGGGGAGCCATGAGAAAGGACACAGGTAATGGTGTGAGGACATCAGAGAGGCTTCGTAGAGAAAAGGTCTGCAGAATGTAGACTTTTAGCAGGCAGAGGTGTTTCAGCAGGAGTCCGGTCTGAAAGGACACTATGAAGCAGAGCGAGCAGTAGTGGGAACAGAGGATTTCTGAAGACAGCGGCTGCAGCAGAAACTTCCTGGCAAGAGGAAGGGCAGAGCTGGGGCTGGAGGTATTAAAAAAAAATGAAGCCACTTGGGAAGAAGTTGGTGCCATGTGCATGTATTTTCTGTTGAACAAAAGCAAATAATTGTTCTTCAGGTCATATGGGGATGTCCGAGGAGAGGTGGGACATGGGACATAGAACGAAAGCTAGAGAATTTAGGCTCTTGACATTTAATTCCATTTCACCACCCACAACAAGTATCTACTGTGGCCTCTATGGGCAGGGGCTTGTGCAGGCTGTGAAGGTGGATGATACAGAGGTTAAGCGAGACACAGCAGGGGGCTGGGGACTTAGCCTAGTGGTTAGAGTGCTTGCTTAGCAAGTATAAAGCCCTGAGTTCAATCCCCAGCACCAAAACATAAAAAGAAAAAAAGAAAAGACACAGTGCGTGGGTTCCTATTAAACAGGGTACACTGAAGTGCAGACACATGAGAATGAGTATTGGGACAACCTTAACACTTTTGCTAATCCAATGTCATCTACAAGGCTTCTCCTGCCTTTTTATTTTGTTGACACCTTAGCATATTGGCTTTCAAACATTTTTCACCATAACTCAAAGTAAGAAACACATTTTGGGCTGTGACCCAGAACCCACACAAAAATTTCACCAAGTAGGACAGAGATACACTCTGATATTTTATATCCTATTGTATTTTAATTTATTTGAAGGTTGGTTGCTGACCCTCTAAATTGATTTCATGACCCAGTCCTGGCTTGAAAATTCTTGCCTTCTTATACCTTTGAGGGGAAGATGAGGTGGGGGGACAGAGGGTGAAAAGTGGGCATGTCTGTAAGGAGATGGGGCGGAATGAGCAGCTTCCACAGTAAACTCCTATATCTAAATGAGCAAGGGGGCTTCATTAAAAATAGGACTTTTTATTTGTCACAAATTGGAAGACAATTTTTGATGTCTGACAAAGGTATAGAATAGCACTGACAAAACTGTCACAAGGAATATTTTGAGATAATAATAGATATTCCTTGAGAAATGTTTCGAGTGGTAACAAACAAAATTGCCAAGTGGTGAAATCAGTTTGGGAGATGTTCAAATTTGTAGCCCCAGTGTGGATGGTCACCATGTACAATGAAAGCCGAAAATATTTGCAGTAACAAAATCATTACATTCTTTAAAAAAAACTAGGATTGAGCTTATTTGATTACAGAGCCTCTTCCATTATTTGGAACACTTGTTCCCAACTCAGGGAGTATATTTTGTAAAATGTAGGGCAGACGGATCATTGATGAAGTTGAGAGCAAGGACTCAAATGAATAGGGTCAGTGTCTGTGGGGACCTCTCTCCCTGTGAAAGTACAACCAGGCAGACTATTTCCTCTAAACGGCCAGGTAGTAAGTATCTTGGGTGTTTGGGCATTGTCTGCCATTGCAAATGGTCCTCCTCTGCCATTGTAGAGTGAAAATGTCCAAAGAGGATACATAGGGAATGAGCAGGCTGTATCCAACTCCAATTTCCAACTTTATTTATGGACACTGGAAATTAAATTTTATTTGATTTTCCTGTATTAAAAAAAAATCTCATTTTTCTTTTGATTTTTTTTCCCCAACCATTTAAAAATGAAAAAGCCATTTTTAGCTTCTGGGCTGTGCAAAAACAGGTAGCAGGTACATCTGACCTGTAGGCCACATAGCTTGCCAACCCTGGGTCTAAATATTGGGGCGCTTGCTTCTTTGAAACTTGAGGGGGAGACCAAGTGGCAGACTGTGCCCTCTCCCTCCCTGACTTCACAGAAGGAGCCCTGATCTTGGGGAAGCAGATCCCCACAAGTCTAAGCTATTTGTTCCTTGAGGATTTTCGCTATGAGTTTTGCACTGTAGACCAGGAGACCACCAGTCCCTAGCATGGCTTCTAGCATCCACGTCCCCAGGACCACCCAAGCTCCCTGCTAGATGAAGCTCAAAGCTGCCAAGAAAATGTGTTATTTGTTCTAGTCAATATCTGATGATAAATCCAAACCCATTTCTTAGCACATTTACTGAAAATGGCTTAGACTTCGTCATCCTATACCTACACCATAAGGAGTATGGGTAATAAGAGTATATTACAGTCAGAAGTTTTGCTAAATGAGGATGTTATAGCTGCTCTTGCTGAAGGAGGCAAAAGTGGGTAATTATGCATGTAAGATGATGGATGAGTTAATTTTCTTCACTGTCACCATCAAAGCAGCTATCTCTATACAAACCACGTAAACCTGAGCTCCTTGTCTCACAAAGTCTAAGAATGAAATCTCAGACAAAAAGAAGGAAGTTAGGAGAGTGTTAATTAGAAATGTAAGAAGAGGAATAGTTCCCAGCTGGGAGGGGCCCCAGTGGCTCCCACATGGCCCCTCAGTCCACAACTTCCTACAGATAAACAGAGCACCGAACTGCTCAGTTGTGTAGTGGCCGCCTAGAACAGGAAGCTGCGTGGGTTTGAAATGACCAATTGGAACTCAGCTTCTCTAAGCCAGTTACTCAGGATGTAGACTTTAAAGGAAATCCAATTATTATGCATTTTAAATTCCTTGAAACGCAGGAACTTTGGGAGGGGCTGCAACTCCCTTAGTAGAGAGCGAATGCATTCCTTGTTGCCTGAGGAAACCCATTTTGGGTCCAAAGTCCTAGCACACTGTCTATTTTTATTTTCATTTTTATCAGTGTGGCTGGTCACCCAACTCTGTCTCAAGCCCTTTCTCTAGCTAGCTGCCTGTTCATAAGCTAAATAACTAAGCCAAATAACAGTTTATTGTGTATATACCTCACAACATCATGTTGTATACCTTAAATACATACAATGAAATTTATTTTAAAATTTAAATTTTACTGCATGAATTCTTTTATACTTACCTTTGTCATACACTTTGGTCATACCTCATACAAGGCTCTACATCGCCACGTGTTTCCTCACTGCTCCCCGCTGGGGTCTCTCCAAGATGAGAGCTGATCTTCCAGGTTTCAAGAATTTGCACTTGGAGCCGGGCGTGGTCTCGCACACCTGTAATCCCAGGACTCAAGAGCCCGAGGCCGGTGATCTCCGTAGGTTCAAGGCCAGCCTGGGCTACATATTGAGTTCAAGGGCGGTCTCCACTACAAAGCGAAACCCTGTCTCAAAAATAAATAAATAAAAATAAAAACCAAAAGAAAAAAATAATTTGGATTTGGTAGCCACCCTCTTTGTCTCCATCGTGCCAGGAGCCTCGCCTGCACGGGCATATGTGGGATGTGTGGCTGGACACAGGACATGGCCGTCACAGACATGTCAGCGCTCCACGGCTCTCCCACACACGCCCACCTCCTCTTAACGCCTTTCTAGACTCTCAGTGTGCTGCTTCATCTCCTCTTTCAAAACCCATAAAGAAAGAGCCCAGAGCCTTCCAGGGAAGCAGGGACATCCGCTTAGGAATGTAATCCATGACCGGAATGAGGTGTATTAAAGGGTGAAGGAACCAGCCATCTGCATTAACTAAGTCTAGCCAAGGAAATTGTTTCTGTCTGCTCGGGCTTGACAAATCAATTGATCCATTACACTGTTTTCCGCGTTTCCTGAGAGTGAGTCTTCAGCCTTTCTGCACAAATATATTGCAGTATTGAACTCAGTAATAGATGGAAGGTTATCAGTGATTGTAAGAGAAAAGAGCCTTGTGTAACATTGCCTCCCTCTACTAAAGCGCTCCTACCCAAGCAGTTTAAAGTCAGGAACTCAGCTCTTTTCACCAAGCGTCTCTTGGTGATGCTGTCTCTGACGGCCCTTGCAGGCTGCACAAAGCACATCACCAAGGAACACTAGCGAGTCCACCACCTTTCTTCCAGATTGCTTTTCTGCTCCCTGCATCCCCTCTTAATGATGTTCCTGCAACTTCTCAGCCTCTTCCTCAAAAAGGAGGGGTAAAGTACCATTAAAAGTATTCAAGTAAGGACCTTATTCTTTTCCTCTGTGTTTTCCCTCTTGTCTTGTAATGGTGTTTTTTTTTTTAATCTGTTTTAAAAATACTATTCTAAGTAAATAAAAATTAAACTTTTCAGTTACTATCTTGAATTTTCTCATTCATATTTGCATCATGCAATACAATTTTAAATGTAGATATAAGGTTTAAATGCAAATATGAAGGCATTTAACTCTTCAGTGGACTCGATTCATGTTTCGTATTTATACATGCATATATATTTCCTTCCTTTAGTCTTTTTCTATTACTCTGTGTTTTGTGGTACATAATGATTACATTCATTTTGAGCAGTTGGTACATGCACATAACACATCTTAATTCTTTTTATGTCCAATTCTACTTCCTTTCCAGTTGAATTATTTTCCTCTCCCCTTTTTCCCCCTCTCTCTATCTCTTGATCCCCTTCCCTCCTTACTTCCTATCATCTGCCTTTTACTTTGCTCTTCATTTAAATTTTGAGTTTCTCATATATAAGAAACCATGCAGTATTTAAGCTTGTGTATCTGATTTATTTCATTTAACATTATGGTCTCAAGGTGCATCCATTTTCCTGCAAATGACTCAAGTTTATCCTTCTTGAAGCAGAGTTGTACTTCATTGTGTGTAAATGCCACAGTTTCATTCTCCATTCGTCTGTTGACAGACATACAGGCCACTTCCAAGATTTAGCTATTGTGAATTGTGCTGCTATAGACATGGGTAAGCACGTATCGCTGTAATACAATGTCTTTAACTCTTTTGGGAAGATACCTAGAAAGGGAATAGCTGGGTTGAATGGAATTTCTAATTTTAGTTTTTTGAGGAATCTCCAAACTGATTTCCATGGTGGTTGTACTAGTTTACACTCCCACCAACAACGCAGAAGGGTTACTTTCCCCCTGCAGCTTCACCCACACTTATTATTATTTGATTTCTTGATAATGGCTAATTTTTCTGGGGTAAGATGGAATCTCAGTGTTGTTTTAATTTGCATTTCCCTAATGGCCAGGGATGTTGAACATTTCTTCATATTTCTTCATTACACATATATATACTTTCATTTTCCCCAAACCAGTAGACACACTGCACGAAAACATAAACAAGGAGAAAATCATCTCTTTTCTTCTTTTATGTCTTGGAAGGCACACAGTCTATCAACACTCTGTGCCTTCAGTGAACCGATGAGGAAGGAAGGAAAAAGTGAAGGGATGAGACGGATGGTTCCCGTTTACTCTTTTCTCCCAGGTCCTCGGTTTCTAGTACGTGGTCAGCTACAATGGGGCACTAACTAGAGTAAGATGGAATGTGATAGGATTCCTTGGTCATTTGTGTTTCTCAGAATACCACTGCCTCCTTCTGCATCTAAAACCAGCCTGGATTGGAAAAGAAAGAGCGGCCTCTTGGGCTGTTTGCACCTTACTCACTGGGCTGTAGACATGAAACATTTTCCTTGTATTCACTTTGAGACATGCAAAACTCACACACATGTCGGTCTACCAGGATCCTACTCTCACATGCACCTGGGGTGGTGTGATCAGCAGACGTGTACTGCGTGTGTCTCGGCTGTGCACTGGCCAAGCTCCATGTCTCATCAGGCTTACAAAACACGGGCTCAAAGAAACAGGTATGGACGTTTGCAGGATGACTACAGCAGAGCATTAAACTAAGCACTGGTTCGACTGAACTTAGCTCTTGGCTTCCCGCCTGGGAAGCCAGCCCTAAGGGTACAGCATTCCCCAGTAGAAATTAGCTACACGCAGAGAGCAGCTCCTGCCCGCCTGACTCTGCCCACCAGAATCTGGACAATGATAATTAGAGTATGTATATATCTTACATTACCTGGGTAGATTTTTAAATTCTTGAATCTTTTTTTTTTAATTCTTGGATCTTGAAAGACAATAAAATATACAGAATGAAAATTATACACAGTTATGATATTATTAAGTTAGACATCATATTCAACACTCCCCAGAGACCATCATGAAGTTCTGATACCAACCCACCAAGGAAGTGATGGGAAGCTCCTGTCCGCTATATGGGGATGATCTGTTCTGCTCCACGCTGGACTTCCATCTCCAAGGCAGAACCCCACTCCTGTTCCATGGCAGTTACTTGCAGGTGACCCAGGAAATTAACTCAGATTGTGTGTTTCCTTCTCTCTTCTTTTGCACGCTGGTTCATTTTCTGGGACCCTTCGCTGGAAATGTGCTCAATCTACAGGAATTGTGTTTGAATGAAGACAAAGAATGGAATTAATTCTTGGGCAGAAGTTGGATTGGAGTCAGGGGGGATGTTTTCCATGTTCAGGCTGCTGGAGAATCACATGTAAATTATTGTTGGTGTCTGTCATGGACCATTAATTAAACCAAAAGAAGAAAGAAAACATTGTTGTAGGGGGCAGGTAGCTCAAGGAAACGAAGAAAAGGCTGACCAATCAGACTCTGGAAAATGTGGGAGGGGAATTGCTCCTGTGGGTTTAATAGGAGGAACTGAAGGATGGTCAACTTTGGAGAGTGCCATTGCAATCCCCTCTCCAGAATTCCAGAGAGAGAGAGAGAGAGAAGGATGAAGATTGGGGGGCACAGGAGCAGGGGAGAGCGGCTGCCTAGCTGGGTGAAACAGGGGGCTTGGCTCGGGGGTTCCTTGGCTTGGAAGTGGCACACATTGATTTTTGTCATACCCTAATGTGAATAAGAGTATATTACATATAGGAGATAATGATGAGTGCCCTGGGGGTGGGGAGTAAAGCAACACGGCGTAGGGAGGATGAGGGGTGCTGCAGCCCAGGGGCATACTGGTAAGTTAGGGTGCTCGGGGGGCTCCTTGGGGGACATCAGGAACTGGATTGTCTCCATCATCCCTCAGATCGTCTTTACCCTACGCCCTACTCTGTGCCCTATGTGAGCTACACCTCATGCCTCTTGGGTTGGCCTCTCTCTTCCCTGGGGGTTGGGCCAGTGGATGACACTGGCGAGGTGATGAAAGGCAGTATCACACCGAGGTCAGGGTATTCATTCCAGCACACAACACTGAGCAGTCCCCGCCATCAAGCTCCCTCCTTGCAAGGCCACAGGCTGGCTGTGGCTACAGTCTTCACTGAGGGTCACAGCTCTTTCTGGGCTCTGATAACTGTTCTCTCAACATTGGGCTCCAGGATGTACTCCTCCATGGGGCTTCTCTCTCCCTCGCTGGTTTCCAAGAAGTCTACCTGCACTTTGGCACTATCCGCCCCTGTTATGTTCTCCAGTTACCTCATTTGAATGGACTGCTTCCTACTGGAATCTTGACTTCCAGGGTAATTAGTCTGGGGAGGAGGGACTCCTCTCTGGGTGGGCTGCCCCTATTTGAGGACTACATGGCCAGTCTCCTTGGGAGAAGAGAGAGAGAGAGATGATGCTGGTAATCTGTGCCATGTGAAAGTCTTACTCAGTTCTTATGCTTTGTTCATTTTCCCACTCCCCGAAAATATAGTGAGAACCAATAACCTCAACTGGCAAAATGCTCACATTAGTTCCCTACCCTGGGGAATGACGATTACATTGAGAGGAAGAACCAGTGGGAGCCCCAAAATAATAAACGCAAAGCAACTGGCATCTCTAGAGGAACTTCCAAGATAAATGCCACGATCAGACACTTGGGAGACGGAGGGATGATTGTTGCTAACACAGCTCCATTTCACTAGTCTATTTGGCTGCAGCAAAAGCCAGATGGGTCTTAGAGAATAACTGTGGATGGTCCCATACTTAATCAGGTGGTTATGACAATCACAGCTGAGGCTTTGCATGTGGGATCTTCACTAGGGCAAATTAATAACCACTTCTGTCACCTGGTTTTTAGCTATTGATTTGCAAAGGTTGTCGCTGACAAATAAACAGGTGGGAACAGTGGTTGTCTGCCAGCCTCCTTCCTCGGCCATGTTGGTGTTTGTCCAATGGGCCACATTCAGAGTGGCCAAAGAGACAAAAATGACGTCTTGGACCTTTCATCCCAAAGACTGACTTGGCTAGAACCACCCTTGACTGCCCAGCATCCCAACAGCAGAGGCCAACTCTGGGTCCCCAGTAAAACTCCATTATGTGAAGCGAGCTGTGATCCATCCTCTCAGGAACAGATGTGTGCTCAAAGATGCACTTGTCTTCAGCAAGCACTTGTACACATGGGCCAACAAATGCCTTATTCTTTGACACATAAAATGTTACAACTGTCTAAGCCTCTTACAGGGTGATGAAAGAGGTGGGTCAAGGGGCTTTTGACTTTAGTAGTGACTACTTTTTCCTGTCACCAGAAGCAGACGGAATGATAAATCACTGAAATGGACCCAGGAGGACAATCCCTTATAAACTGTGTCATAATCTGATGCCAGTATCCGATGCCGTCATTCTTAATTCGGAACGCATAGGATGGAAGCCAAGGGAAATTAAGACTGGCTGGGTGAATGTTTGATGTTATCCTAAGATGTCATGATCTGTGCCCTTCCAGAAAATAGAGTCAGCATTCAACTAAATTAGGAGCTGAACCTACTTCTAGGTCATTTGGGGCTCTTCATGCCAATAAACTAACAAAGAAGGTGGCGGCCGCCTCCCTGGCTGGGATATTGATACAGTGAACTTGTGAAATCACCCTCTGAAAATACTTTAATAAGTTTATATCCAACTGAATATATGTTTGAGCAAATTGAAGCCACAAAGGGAGGTGGTTAAATGTCGAATATACCAGGAAGGATTTCTCTCCCTTGTTTAGAGAAGCAGAAGGCAAAAGTCCTAAAAGTCAGCAGCTGATTACCCTGCCCTCTCTTCCAAGGACAGCATCTGCCACGATGTTCTCCCACCCTGGCACATATTCTTTGGAATCTGCAAGGCTTCTGTAGTTATCTCTTTAATTTGCTTTTCATATTCTACATAATCTTTATTCATAGCCACATCAGGATTTGATGATCGGCCCATAAAGTAAACGCCATGCCAAAAAACATACAAGCTTTAGCCAAGACTAAAACAATTGCCCAAATTTTTGTTTGGAGGAAGAAGGCATTTTTTTTTTCTGGCTTGCAACAATTTTCTACAGCTTTTTATTGCAGGATGTTTTAAGCACCATGATTCTGCAATAGCACTATGCTGACTTGACATTAACAAAAGCGATCGCTAAATCCTCTGGCCTATTGTGTCTTGCAGACGTGGTACGATGGTGGTTCAATAGTGGCAAAGTCACAGGGTCAGGAGGGGCTAAACAGCAAGAGAAAGCGACGGTCTGGTTTGGCAGTTGGGTTGCTGTCCACCACTGGAGGCAGACAGGCTTGGCAAGGGAAAGATCTGGCTGTCCTTGGAGGGCAGAAATGGCATCCAGGAAAGCTGCAAAGCTCCAGTAGAAGCAAAGAGCAGAGGAAACCAGTGATTAAACAAGCAAGACTAGATACACAGTTGCAAGTGGTTTCAATAGTCGCCCAAGGGCTACTGTCAATTTTTCAAATGGAGCTACCCGCTCAGCTTTGCTGTGGTTGGCCAGATCCTATTAATTGATTCTGCCCTCACTGCTGGTATCATTTGAGTAAGCCAGTATTGCCAGTTGGCTGACATTTGGGAAAAGAGGATAAATTCCCAGCTCTGGTATCTATTAGCTATAGAATTTAAGGGGAGTATATGATCTTTCCCACATTCCTAGTTTCCTCATAGGAAAAATGTGAATCACGTCTACTTCATTAAATGTGATCATGTTTGTAAAGCACCTTAAATAATACCTAGAGCTGTTGAGGCTCAGCAAATGGTGTTAGTGGTGATGATCTTGGCGGTGATGGTGAAGGCTATTTCTCCAACGTCTGGGGGAACAGAGCGTTCACTCTTGGGACTGTTCTCCTTTTTCATGGCTTTTTTGTTTGTTAACCAAGCTGGGCAAGAACTACACTAGGAAACTCTGAGATGGTAAAAAGGAGAAGAATGTGACTCCCTGGGACTAAGCGTACTGAATATCCGGAAGGATTGAAGAGTACCTATTTGTGAAGAGGAAGAGGCAAACGAACTGGCAAGAATACTCCTGGGAAAGTGACCAAATTTAGAGGAACAAGAGAGACTTAAAAAGTAGAGAAATAGAGTGAGAGGAAAGTTTAAGAGGTATTTCCAAATCCAGGACAGAAGTGATTAAAAGAAGGAATCTTATAGAAAGGTCATACAAAATGAAGAGTGAGACGCACTGGACTTGGAAGACATTGTTTGTCTCATCAAACGAGTGACTTGCATGAAGTGCCAGCATGTGCCCATCAGAGGTCAGTCAGAGAAGCTAACCCAGGAGGACATGTACTTTTACTATATACAGTAACTATAAATAATAATTTACTAAGGAATTTATTGCCAGTAATTGTCTTGCACCATTATGGAGATCATAGCGCAGGTGGACAGGAAGAAGAGACCATGGTAGGCTGGAATCCTACAGACACAAGCTGAAACTTGTCCTCGGGCAGCAGTGGGGATGGACGATCCAACAGGAATGGAAGGTCTTGTGGGGCAGCAGCTGCTTGCAGTCTGCAGCTCAGGACAGGCCTACACCTCCTGTAAAGGAGTCCTAATTCATTAAGCAGGATCTACTCAGGACCATGTCTTGATGAATTCAAAGTCAACTGAAAGGGCACTTCACAACCGTAAAATCCCCTCAGGGCAGCATCTCGATTAGTGTTTGATGGAGTTACAGGGAGAACATGAGGAAACAATTATTCCATCCTTCCGTCCTCCAGCCTCCACTGGAGAACATGCCTGTAGCTCACTCTAAGTGGGAACATCCAAAGGCGGTCATGTGGGCAATGTCGTTCAGCTTAGCCATGTTAATGTATCACAGAGGCGTCACACCGGGGCTGAGGGATAGACACACAGAGCAAGTGTGTGTAAAACCTTTGGGAATAAAGAGATGTCTGTAACTAGAGAGAGAGAGAGCTGGAAGGATGGTCTCAATGGAGAGTGAAAGAATGAAATTGTAGGTGGAGAAGATAAGTAGGTGCCAAGATCTCAGCTTTGCGAAGGCAAGGACTGGGGGCTGGGAGAAGTAATTCACTGTGAGCCCTGATCTCCCCACATATCCTGGCTGGATACTCCAAAAATCCAACAGCCCAGCCACACCTCTATCTGGGCCCATTCTCAGAGATGTGTCTGCAGTGGGCAATTTTGGGGAATAAGGTAACATTTTACCCTAGACAAAGAAAAGATCTGCTCTCTCTTGCTATAAATCCCCCAATTGCAGTTTCCCTTCCTGTAATACAGCCCATGGCAGGTGCAGACACCCCCAGTGGCTCTCTGCATGGGGCTTGCCAGGGTAATCTGGGGAACCAACAGACACAAATAAGCTTGTAGTTATGGCTACTCCTTTGCATGAGAAAAATATCCTTTGTCTCTGCCCTGGGAGGCTTGTTTTCTACTAGCATTTGTCAAATAATAATAGATGAGTTTGTTTGCTTCTAAGTAGAGTAAAATCCAAGATACTTTATAGGTCTTGACACTTAGGGAAAGATAAAAAAAATTTAGTAACTATCAAAGGCATTAGACTCTAAATCTAGCAGAAAACTATACATGACTAAATTGCTTCTGGTTTCCAAACAAGTCTGGCTTTCTTTAAAATATTTATCGATTGGTTCTAATTTAGGAAGAAAACTTCACTTAACCCCCAAACTAAAGTTTCAAATGTATTAACTCGACAGGAATGTAATCTCGTGATCCTGCTTTAGAACCCAAGACCCGCCTTTGAGTGTAAGCTCTGAGCCTTATTTTCTTCAAATAGAAAATGGGGACAGTAACACTGGACTCGTATTCGTTCATGGATGAAGAGAGAGAACGCATGCAGCACACAGTCTGAGAGACAGTAAACACCTTGCGAATGTTAGATTGCCTCATCTCTCTCCCACCATTTCTGCCTGACACACTGCCTTAGACTTGTTGCCTGGGTTTTGCCTGTGTTCGTATACTTTTACTCCAGCCGGTGACATTCAGTAGAACGTCTACCTCTTAGATATTTTAAAGATCCAACCATGAAATGCTTTCCATACCATGCTCTCAAGATCTCACCTACTTAAACTCTGTCTTTTCTTTTTTAATCTTTTTCAATCCATAGACTTCTAAAATGTGCTGCTTTCTATATAACAAATGCCATTTGCAAGTGCTTAACGCTTTATACTGAGTGCTTAACTTTACTATCCTGGGTGAACATTCCACGGTGAACTGTGTTAGGTATGATGGTGACACTACTATGGCCCTTCGTATTGCAGACCGTGAAACTGAAACAGTGTTGTTATGGTTTGGATCTTAAATGTTCCCCAGAGGGTCGTGTGTTGAAGGCTTGGTCCCGGGCCTGTGGCACCATGGCACTTAGTCCTCAGCCTGTGGGAGGTGCTGGAATCATTAGGAACTGGGGTCTAATGGAAGAAGGCTGGGCACTGGGGGCTGCACTTCAAGGGGTATTGGAAGCCTGGCCCCTCCCCCTCTCTTTCACTTCCTGGCTGCCATGAGGTGAGCAGCCCTCTTTCACCTCATGGTCCTACTTGTGATGTATCCAAAGCAACAGGCCCAAATGACCATCAACTGAAATCTCTGAAACCCTGAGCTAAACTAAAGCAAGCCCCCTACGAGTTGATTATCCCTGTTGTTTGTCACAGGGAGGGAAAGCTGACTAACACAACTATGGTATCACTCACAAGGCTAGACATCAGTCCTGGGGCCCGGACTCTGCTCTACCCATTCTTGGCTTTTCTGTCCATTTTTTCCCCACCTGTGGGCTTCGTGTGCCACAGTCTGTTTCTGGCAGTGTTTTTGTGATGACTCTGTGTTTCAGATGGGGCCCTTCCTACTCCAAGGGCCAGAAACCCCACTCACAGGAGGTATTGACTCCGTGCAGAGAAGGAGATGGCAGCAGGTGACGCCAGCACAGTTAGGGTTTTTCTCCTCTTCCTGCTTTTGGCCTCCTTCACTTCCTGTGGTAGCAACTGTGGCAGCAACAGAAGCCATGAGCAACTCCACAGGGGAAGAAGAGATATTTTCTGTACAAAAAAACACCCCTGTTTGGATCAGGTGCCTCCTCAGGGACCAGTCACTGGCCACGGTTAGCACACAGTAGCTGTCCCTTTGACCATTTCTGTGTGCAGCCGGGGTCCCCTGATTAGAATGTGGGGAACATCCTTCAGAGGACAGAGTAGAATAAGGGAGTGCCTGATGGCAAAATCAAAACGAAACAAAAGAGACCCAAAGATGTGCCAACCAAACCGGCATTCAGGATTGTTACAGATAACTCAAAGTCCCTGTATCATAAAAGCTGACATACATTTTCACTGAATTTCTACGTGAGATTTGATTCTTCACAGTAAAGCCATTATTCACTAAAATTGGTGCAATGCTACTTAATGTCCATGAAAGCCTTTTCATAAAAACATATTTAAAATTCAGTAGAAAAAGTGTTTGTCAGACCTGACTGGGAGCTCAAAAATATGGTCCCCCATAGGTAAGGACAGCAGAATCCATGGGCAGCTGGGTGTCCGTCATCCCCCGCCTGCCCTCCCATGGCCCCCATTTCTTGGCAGGGAAGCCGGCTTGCTCAAGCATTCATGAATATATATTTAATGGTGCGACATTTATGCTATGCCAAGGAGACTTGGAAATGACTAAATTTAAAATAGATCTTAATACCTAAAGCAAGAGAGAGAGAAAGCAGAGGAAATGAAGAACATTCTGTGAGTTCAGAAGACGCAGTACAAAAGAGCTAAAAGCAAATATGCCAGCAAATTTCCAAAATAGATGCTTTATTGTTTCATTGTCTGCCTTGTCTCTTCCTTCCTCTCCACCTCAGAGGTACCAGGCAAATTAGGGAGCCGAGAGAGAGCAATGGTGAGCCCAATAACGATGTGACTACTGAGAATGACAGCCATTGAGGATCACTCCTCAGGTAACAAGGACATAACCAAGCCGTTATAATATACGATCATATCTCAATTAAGCCTCACAATCCCAGAATGAATATTATATGTATATTATTGGAGGAGACTGAGGTTTTAGAACCATTAAATATCATGTCCAAGTTTATTCAGTTGATAATACTTATATTACTTTCCTACCGCTGCTGCAACAAATTACCAAAATTTTTGTGGTTTAAAAAATATAAACTTATCATCTTACTATTCTGGAGGCCAGAAGTTCAAAAGGGGTTTCACTGTGCTAAAATCAAGATCTTGGTTGACTGCTTCTCCTTTTAGAAAGCACTAGGGGAAGAAACCCGTTACCCTGTCTTTGCTAGCTTCTGGAGATCCCCAGATTTCTTTGGCTTATAATCTTCTGGCTGAGTGATTCTCATTCTGCTATCTCTCTGCTTCTCCATTTTCCACTTTCCTTATGGTTGCCCAGGGCTGCTGGGATAGTCCAGGATAACCTCTTTACATTAAGGTCAGTTCATTAGCAACCTTAACTGCATCTGTTCTGTTGTTGGCCTTTACCATGCAGCCTAACAACACAAATGCACAGACTCCAGTGACTAGGACATGGACATCTCTAGGGGCCATTATTCCAATGACCACAGACTTCTCTGGCTACACCCAGTCCCTGCCATTAAGATGCTCACAAAGGGACGACAGGTCAACCAGAGATCAGAGAACCTTGTGATAAACTGTATTAGCTTCTCTGTCATTGAGACACAATACCTGATTCCCACAATTTAAAGGAGGAGAGGTTTAATTTAGTTTATGGCTTCAAGGGATTCAGTTCATGGTTAACTGAGACCAAGGCAGAAACATCATGGCAGAGTGCATGGTGGAGCAAGGCTGCTTAGTTTATGCCAGCTGGAAAGTAGAGAAGGGGAACAGTGCCACAGAGAAGGGGACAGGGACCAGATATAGTAACCAAGGTCACACCTGCATGACCCACCCAGATCCACTGAGGAGTGTGCTGGGAAATATATTAATCTACTAGGCATGTCTTAATCCAATGAAGTTGACATATCAGGATTAAAGGCCATGTAAACACGGTACCAAAAAAGTGTATATGTGTACGTGTGTGGTTGGAGGAGTATTTTACGGATGGATTCAAATAGAGGTTGATGCCTACCAGAGTTGGAAGGCACTAAGAGGAGCTATTCAGGCAGAGTAAAAAGACGAAGGGCTCTCTACAGAGGGAATACCATGATCATCCACATGGAAGATTAGTGAGTGTGCTGTATTTTGAAACAGCACCCAGTCTGATGTTAATGAACCATAGGAGGTCAACAGAAAAGATGGTGACAAAGGAATGAGGAGAAAACAGACTTGCCAGTGAGGGCAGAGGCTATGGCAAATGATTACAAACTCCAAAGGCAATGGCTCCAGTAAGACTGGTTTTGATTCCCACCACATACTGTCTAGCTGGCCTGGGCTGCCAGTAGCTTTGCTGTGAAGGAGACTGCCTGGTAGCTACTTTGTCCTTATACCTTTTCCAGGTTGAGGGCAGGTCATGGCCACTTCTGGATTGCAGCACAAGGGAGTGAAAAGCGAAGAGCGCTGAGCCAAGCCATTTCTTGTTAAGCCAACAAGGTGCAACCTTCACCATGTAACCATACCTACCATAACAAGAAATGTAACCAACAGATGAATCATCTTAAGAAAGAATCAAGAGGAGATTGTATACGAGGGGACAACAAAGACTCAGCCACCATCACAAGAGGATGGCAGGACTGGTGAGGAGGACATTGGTGGCCATGGGACAGAATATCTAAACTCTATCCTGAAAACAACGGGCATTAGAAAGGGATGACAGATTATTACAAAATGGCAAATTCTAACATAAGCAAGAACAGTATCCTTGAGAAAAATGAGATGAGGAAATGGGAGGCCCATGTGAGAGGCATTGTGCAGTCACCCGGGCTCTGGGGAAATTATAGGAAAAGAGTAGATAGAATTGAGAACTATTTGGGAGAATCTACAGGACTTAGTGATTACCTCATTCTGGGGATGAGGGTAAAGAGAAGAGTTAAGGATATTCTAAAATTCCTGAGCAAAAGAGTGCATTCACCAAAACAGCAAATATGAGGTGCGATTAAAAATAGGGTGAATATTTAAATTTTTTAAAATTTATCACATTAAAAGACACATTGTCAGGAATCCCTCAGGATGCCCCCCACCTCATCTCAAACACACTCATCCCATCATTCTGGCCACTTTCTGAAACAATTCTGGGAGTACTCTTTCATGCGTGTCTTTATAGTTGTGCCGTCCTGGCCGCCTCGATGTCCCAAATGAATTTAAAATGTTTACCTTTTATGGTCATTTGGATTTGGGGGAAGAACGAGAAGTTTGATGATGCTGTATCTAGTGAAAAAGGTGAATGAGGATACACTGTAATGTTTTATTTGGCAGAAATTCCTATACATGTTTTGAATCAATTTAGGGCACTGAGGCAAACACAGAAACACTCATGAAAGAGGACCTGCCGAAGTGCTTCAGAAAGTGCAAAGAACCATGACACAAAGATGTTCAAAGCCAGGGGGAGTACTTGGAGGGGGATTCATGATCATGTGTCTTTTATTATAATAAATATTTTAAAATTTTAAACATTCACTGTATATTTTGATCCCCACTTGTGTAAGTGGAGAAATAAATTGGGGCAGAGAAGAAATCTAAGGAGGCAACTAGATTTACTCTTTAGAGCTCAAGTGAGTGGTCTGCCATTAACATATGGATGTAACTGTGTCCAGTGAGATTTCTCAAGGCCGGAGGAGGAAATAAGCAAAGGCCCAGGGGTGCATTCCGTGGAACAAGTTTGTGTACAGCAGCACCCCGGGGGGAAAGGCACTCCCTTCAGAGACCTGAGAATGGGCTTCTAGGGAAACAGGAGAAAACCAAAAGAGAGCAGTTTGCAGAAGCAAATATAAAGGAGCTTTTCAAATGAGGCTCTAATAAGCTGTTAAATGCTGCAGAGAAGTCAAACAAATTAAGCCGTGGAAGCTCACCCATTAGGTTTGGCATTAAGAGTTCACTGGTCAGCTTGATGAGAGAAATTTCATCAGGGACAGAAGAGGGCGGAGAATTGGAGACAATTGTCCCAGGTGTTTGGCTATAGGAGGTGAGCCAATTTTTACTGGCTCGATTTTTTTTTTTTTTTTTTTTTTAGTGTAGAAGAGCTGGAGGAGAAAGATGATGAGAAATGAGAGCAGAGTAATTACTGAAGAAAAGTAATTAGAAGGAAGGGGTTAATGGGGTCCTGGGTTCAAGGAAAGAAAAGAATTCAGGGTCAGAAGACAGGCCCAGTCTTAGCACAGATCATTTCTGCCTTCAGACTGCTGGGGGCTGTGGTGTCAAACATCAGCATAGAGTAGAAGACAGTAAATAAAGGGCAGCAATGGCCATTGTTGCTCCAGGGTGTTGGAAATTATTGCCAGATGTGGGACATAAAACGAAACCTGAAGAGTCAGGAAATTTTCCAGGATTAGTAAATTAGCCACAAGGAAAAATGATGAGTTGAGCCCAAGTGGTAACGCCATAAGTAATTAATGTAATTAATTTCCTGCAAGTTCAACCAGAATTCTCTTAACAGCTATAAAAAGATACATTGGATTGAGGCCAATTTGTTTTCTTCCAGTTTTCTCCCCGCCCCCCCAAGTTTTCCCCCAGAGAGGATTTTGTACTAAATCAGCTTTATGATGGATCCTCTCTGATTGGGTTTGTTCCTCTGTCTGCGGCACCCTTATCTGATTCCCTAACTCCCTAAGTGCCACCTTGCTGTCGGCAGCATTTCCCTGGGAGAGATTTTGGGCTCCCGCATCCCAGTTTCATTTTAGCATCTTCACGTTATGTTTTGTATTACATCAATAATCTGTTCATTTCAGACTTTGCCGTATGGAACCAAGTTAATTAAGGTCTGGTTTAAAAAGCGTAAATATAAATACATGCTACAAAGAGCATCAGAGTTGAAAGAAGAAAGAAGCAGTTTGTGTTTGCCTCAATAAAGGCTGCAAGACTGTGCAGAATGAGCAGCAATGAATCGATAAGGATGAATTAGTACCGGTTCCTGCGTGCATCAGATTGATACGTGTGAATTTCCCCGTGTGACACTTGGTCTGTCACAGGTACTTATGTGCTGGTTTTCTCGGTCCCTTTGCACACTCTCACATGCCCTCACAGAATTCGCTGTCAGGCGAGGAGCAGCATGCTGACTTGATTAAGTTCTCACAAGGTGTGACTGAAATATACGGTCGATGTTCAAAATTTAAAAAAAAAATCATTACAGTAAATGATGCGTTGCCATTAATTCCTCTCTGTTCCCCTTCACTTCAAACACACTCATCTCATCCTTCTTGCCGCTTTCTGAAGCGGTTCTGGAAGTCCTCTTTCATGAGTGTCTTTATGAGGTGGGATCAAAAATACAGAGAATGCTGCTGCGTGCCACCCAACAGAAAGGCAGGCTCCTAAAAACATGATGTGTCCCCATCCACCTTATTCCCCGGATCTGACACCGTGTGACTTCTGGCTCTTCCCCAAAGTGAAAATGACCATGAAAGGGAAATGTTTTGCGTCAGTTACCAGGCAGCCAGGATAGCGCAACTCAAGATACTCACGAAAGAGGACTTCCGGAACTTTGTCAGAAAGGGCCGGTGATGATGGGACAAACAGGTGTGAAGCCAGGGGGAGGTTCTGGAGGGAGATGAGTGGCAATGTGTCTTTTACTGTGATAACTTTTTTCTTCATATTTAAACATTCACCACATGTTTCAACACCCGGAGTATACAAGAAGACAATGGGCGCTTTAGAGGGCCTGAACTTCACACGTGAAGGGACAGAGGCACGAAAGAGCAAACAGCACATAAGGAAGAGTGACACCAAGCAAGTCCGCACTGAGGCGTTCTCCACGATCTTGTTAACTGTTATGGTTAGAACGATTATAAAATAAGAGTGTAGGCAACAAATTTCCCAAGAGAAGACAGTTATTTTCCCAAACACTTGCTCTTTTTGTCTTTTCCATTTGGCTGTTAATTCATTTGATAGATTTGTGGTTTCAGATGTACTTTTCAGTTCTAGATTTCTTTGATTCCTTTTATCTTCATATTTCTCTACCTAGATTTCTTGTCAGTCATTGCTAACTTGCTTCGTTTTACTTCACTGTAAAACACTATAGTTGTAAAGAGCTGCTTTAGGACCTTGGTCTGCTAATTGTAATATAGGGATAATCTCAGGACTGGTCTCAGTTTATATTTCTTTTGAAAATGCATTGCATCATTTTGGTTATTTGTAACTTGGATAATTTTACAGTGCATCTTGGACACCATGAATATAAAATTACAGACATTCTCTGTTTTGCTATTTAGCTTGAGTGAGGAAAACACTTCACTCCAAACTGTATTTATTTGGGGGTGGCTGCCTTTAAGTCTACACTGTGCTTGTGCGGTTCAAGGGTGACCCAGAGCTGAAGGCAGGCAGGATTTAGGAATCGTGTCTCTGACTCTTTCCCTTTTTGAATCCATTCTCACCTCCCTCCCCCTCCAAGTTTCCTTCTCCAGGGCGACTGTGATTTTCTTTTCACCTTGCAGGTCACTCTGACTATATGGGCTACAAATGAAAAGTGGTGGCTATAATTGCCCTGCTCTGAGGGTGGGCTGTTCCTCTTGGGGCTGCCTGTTTCGTTTATTCTCAAATGTCTTCAGGAAAGTACATCTTGTAGGACATCTGAAGCTTGTCAGTGCTGTACTCCAAAAGGCCATTCTGAGAGGATCTTACTTAGCTCTTACTGGAAGCGGAAGTAAGAGGTCTGATGTTGACCCAGGATGGATTTGAAGCAGGAATCAGTGTAAACAATGAGCTGGAAGACTGAGAACAAGGAACCCAACGCTTTACAATGTGCCAATATTTCCAAGTAAAGTCTCCTAGATAGTCTCTTGCAGTTTTCTGTGTACAGGCTGGTATTTCTCCCAATTTACACGTGAGGAAACTGAGCCTCACAGAAGTTAAATATCCATAACTCATAGAGCTAGGATTCAAACGTTAGGTCACCAGTCTCCAAATGCGTGTTGCTGCCATTATGCTCCATGCCATTTGTTACGAATCCTAGGACAGTGTCGGGCCAAATCTGGTTATTTTCCTGTTTCCCTGAAATATAGAGATGAGGAGTGCTTCTTTTTTTTCCAGTGAAAATTAAATTCCTGAAAGATATTTAAATTTCTTTGACCAAAACTTTAAAACTTCACACTGATAAGTTCTTCAGTTCTGGTATAAGGAAATACTTAAAACTCCATACCAATTAGATTTTAATTAAGACAGACAGAATCAGAAAATTATGGGAAGCACAATTCAAATTTCTGCAGGTTCATTTTGAATATGGCATTAAAGCTGTAACACGAAGTGATGAGCAAGGCCAGGGTATTTTTTCCAGTGTTGCCTTGTGTTCCCTTTTCACAAAGCACTCTACGGCGTCGTGGCTCATGTATGCCTGACAGCCTGCCACAGGGATAATAATTCCATGCCTCATTTAGGTTTGCCTTGAAATACCTGCATGGTTTATCTCTCTCTTTGGGCTCCAGACAAGGGCAAAAAAGAAATCCAAAGAAGAAAGTGTTCCACACTGATCAGCAATGCTACCGAGGACAGAGCCTCTCTCACGATATTCAGAAAACAATGAGATTGGGGTACACAGCATCCTATTCAGGTTATTTGGATTTAAGAAGTGCAGCATAGTTTAGGGTACCCCCAAAATCACACAGGAAGGGGAACAGACGGAGGGATGTGTCTTATAATTGTCTTAGCTCCTCTATCTTCCTGGTTTCTGTCACTTTTTGCTTCTCCGTCTACTGCTATGGTGTGACTATGGATAGAATCCCACAAACGCTCATGTGTTAAAGGCTTGGACCCCAAGGAGGTGCTACTGGGAACTTATGTTGGAAAGTTCAGGGTGTGGGCTCAGGGAGGGCATCCTAGGGCATGTCCTCAAAGGGATTGTGGGACCCATGTGTCTTCCTGCTTCTGCTGCCGGGCTCATGCAGAAAGTGATTTGGTTGGCCACACAGTCCTGCTTGAGCACAAAACAACAGGCCTACCCAGTCTTGGGCTGTGAGCTGCACTCTTTATAAGTGAGTGGCCTCAGGTATTTTGTTACAGCAACACAAAACTGACTAATCCATCTGCTTTCCCTGCTGGTCTCATCCACCTCTCTATAGATCTGTCTACCTCATGACAGCTGCAGCTTCTGCTCACAGCTTACTCTCTAGGTTTCCTGCCTTCCTTCACCCATTTACTCACAAATAATAGAAAAACTATTACTACTAGATACCAGTTATATAATGCCGAGTTTTTGCCAAGCATTGTTTCAAATGCTTGACAAAAGGAAACTTATTTAATTAGTTCATTTGGGTGTGAGTACGAAGACGAGGACTTTTTGCTCCTGCTTGTTACTCTAACCCAAGCACCTCCCACAGTCTTTAGGCATATAGAAGATGCTCAATAAATACTTGTTAGAAATGCAATTGTCTCTAGGTGTTTTGCATTGAAATCGCCAGATAAAAACTCCCAATAACCCAGCATTCACTTTGCAGAAGGCAGCACCTCTGCCTGCTGAGTTTCTAGTCCAGCCACTCTGTGAACCTCGGGTCAACTGTAGATGGGGACTTAGCATTTTCTAGAGTGAATCTCTGATTTGCTGAGTTGTGATCAGAATAGAGGGGCAAAGAGTAAAAATGCACAGTGACTATGAATTTCTTGGGTAGGGACATAGAAGGTGGCATGAATCATCCAGTAGAACACCGATCACTTGTGTATTCACTGGTATACTTTTTTAGGTGATGCCCTACATAACTAAAATGCCAGTTTATGTAATATATAGGTGAGAGAATGGGAAAGAATCAGAAAAGATTGTTGTTTCCTTTCATTTTGCTGCTAATGTTCCTCAGGAAGAAGAAATACTGAATAAGATGTGAACTAATCAGGCAGTATTCCCTGACCAGTATCGCACTGCCTTACCCAGGGGAAGGGCTCGTGGTACCAGGGGAGTCCAGGCTCCAACAGAGGTGCTGGATTGGACAGAAACACCCCTTTCCTTAAAACTCAGGAGAAATGATGATCCTGTATTTTTCTGTACAACCACACCCTCAGAGGTAAGGAAAGTAAGCAAAGCTCTTTGTCATTCTACTAAAAATAACCCAGGTAATAACAACAATCCTGCTTTGGAAAGATAGCAATTATAAAATCGCTCTCAAAGTATCATTTAAAATGGGAAATAGTGGGAAGAATCTAAATCTCCAACGATAAGGAATTGAATAACTGAATCGTGACCAATTCGTAGTGTCAAATATTTTTCACTTATGAATACGTTGGTCAGAAAAGTAAGCAATAACCTGGGAAGGTATTAAGACATATTGCTAAATGAAAGCAGTGAGTTATGAAATGCGTGCATTTGATTCGGTTTTCACTGGGAAAGACCCACTTTTTATCTCCTCACCTTCCTACTCATCCATCATCCACCTATTGAAGGATGGACAGCAAACTGCTAAAACTGGTTTTCTCAGTATGGGAAGATTATGGGTCATTTTAGGTTTTATTTTCCTTTCGCTTATCTTTGTTTCTGCGGCATTTTTTTCTCTGTTGGATATTTTTTACTTCTAAAATAAGAGAACTGTGATGTATTACAATGAATGAGAGGAGGGTGGGGAGCAAATGCCAGCAAGCTGGGAAGAGTGTCCCCAAGAGTGCATTTTAGCAGAGCCCCGCTGCGTCCCCACGAGTCAGTCCCCACCTAACTCTGATTATGACTCTATTAACCTGCCTCCTTCAGTAATTCAAGTCTTGTTTCTTTACAGATCCTTTTCATCACCAGCTATTGTATTAGCTACTTTCTTGTTACTGAGACACAATATCCAACACATGCGATTTAAAGGAAGAGAAGTCTGTCTGGCTCATAGTTTCCAGTGGGTTGCATGACCTGCTGGCTCCAAGGTAGAAGTGGCACAGTGGAAGGGCATAGTGGAGGTCAGCTGCTCCCCCAGTGCCAGCCAGGAAGCAGAGAGAGAGTGAAGAGAGGAAAGAGCGGCCACAAGAACACACTCTTCCAGGTCACACTCCAGCGACCCCCTCTAACTAGGCCCCACCTGCTACCAGTGCATTCAGGTCTAAACTGATCAGTGAATGAATCCGCTGCTGAGTATAGTGCCCCACGATCTGCTCACCTTCCACACACATGTCAGTTTTGGAGGACGTTCTAGATCTAAACCATAACAACTATTTTTAAATTGCTCATACTTGTAACCTACAACCCACGCAGGCGTATGCCCAAGTCCCACTTAGAGTCTACTTCCCCAAAACCATGTAGTTACAATACAAAAATATTTTTGTTTTTTGTGAGAACTTGAGTCACAGATGATATACCAGGCCACATCTCTCAGTTTTATGAATGACTGTACACAAATTTCGTGATACGTGTACACGAATACTTACAGCAAACATCTTCCCTCCAGGGCATAACCCAGCTAACTGCCAGCTGTCATTTATTAATGTTCTTAGTATATATTTTTTCTTGATACTTAAACCAATTTTTTCAACATATCTTGCGCCTGACCCATGGCATATATTATATAAACACAAATGTATACTTTTACACATTATAATGTATATGGAAGTAAAATGTCAGGAATTGAGGTTTTGTTATTTTGGAAATGATTTTTATGTTTGCAGCTTTCTTCCTTACTGCTTAAAACAGAGCACTCAGAGTTACTTCAGAGCTTGTGTTCTAAGCCTTTTCTTTGAGAAACTTTTCGTTTACTCACTGTGTCTGTCAGAATCCTGGTCAGAATAAGGAAGTAAATAACATAGTGCATACGGTTCATTAAAGAGTTAATGGAGGGATGGTTTCCTGAGATGTGAGCAGGGCTGAAGGAAGCAAAAGGCTGTGAGGACACCCCGATCTGCTAACCTAAGACGCTAACTCAGAGGCTAGATCTAGAGGGGAAGGCAGAGGAAACGGAGTTCCCGGCCCTTAGGGAGAGGCGGCCTCCCGGAAGACAGGTCATGAAGATACAGGATGCGTGTGGAAACTTGTTGCAGTGGCGGCTGAAATTAAAACCAAAGTAATAGCAGGAATCTATAAGCACAGACTTTAGCTGAGAAGGAGAAATGGGGACGGGGCCTCAGGTCATACAGAGAAGCTGAAGGGGGCCCAGCTCTGACGGAGAAAACCAGCTGGGCCACTGACAAGAGAACAGGACTGGCTTTTAAAGGTATTGCTGGGTGGACGAGGGTCTGGTAATCTTCCACTGGGTCATGACTATGGTGCTTCTGTCCTTGTGTTTTTAAAGGATTTCCTCCCTGTACAAGACATGGATTAGTGGCCATTTCTGCCTTTGGGGACATGTAACCCTGCACCCCACCCCAGTGACCTGTAGCCTGGTCCTTCCTATATGAGTAGAGGATGGGGGAGGTGAGTCCCATACATTGCTGATGAGGGAGAATGGGGAAACAGGGAAATGGCATGTGTTCACCTCTAATGGGCTGGAGAATCCATGTCTTCTTGACCCCATGCGGATCCCTGTCCTATTTCAACCTATGTGAGTTGTCACTATGGAGGACACACCCAGGCAAGTGCAGAGTGCAGATGCAAGCTGGATTTGGTGGCACAGACTGGGAGGCTGAGGCATGAAGATCTCAAGTTCCAGCCCAGCTTGGGCGATTTAGTGACTTAGCAAAACCCTGTCTCAAAATAAAAAATATGCAAGGACTGGAGATATAGCTCAGTGTAAAGGCCTTGGGTTCCATCCCTAGTTCAGAAAAGGTGTAGCAGCAGAGGGATTGGAAGAGATACCAAATGTGTCTCTCTCCACCCTCCAATTTCTCATTGCTTGCAGCCCCTAGGAAGCCACCCAGCAGGCAATCCTAAGTGATGGGGGGCCCAGGTTGGGATACAGGAGGAGGCAGCAAAGAAGAAATGGTAGATGTGGAAAGAAAACAATCAGCTTATGCACTCAAGAAACATTTTAAAAAATGACTGCTGTTGTCCCTACACTAGGGAGATACACTGGACTCCAGGAGCCTTGTTTGGGTTTTATAAGAAGCCCTACTGGGCGCAGCCCTGGAGGCAATATTTGTTTCTGTGGATGCTATTTCTACTCACAGCATTTCAGAAGGGGCAGCTCCGCGTGGGTTAGACCGCCAAGCAGCCTCCCTTGCCTGGCTCTGCCGGTTCAACAAAATGGCGCGCTCTGCAAAGCTCTAATGTAGAGCAGGCAGGGCTTCTTATCATTAAGCCTAGGGGCAAAAACACAGTTGAATTTTAGAATTTTACATGAGGGAATTTTCCAGGCTCTTTGTTGGCTTTAAAGAAAAAGCACAAATAAAACATGCAACACAGGAGGGGAGATGGGATGTGGGCCCAAAGAGCAAATAACTGTAATGAGCTGTTCAGAGGGAAATTCACAAACGGTGCTTCCCTCCCTGAGCCTCGCCGAACGAGGGCAGCCAGTGAGGTACTATTTCTGGGCACCTGTTACACAGAGGGAGGGGGATGGATTACCACAGAAGCACTCGAATAAAAATTCCAGGCCAGAAGTCACAAACCTGCTTCTTAATTCGGAGTTGAATAACCTGGTCAGTCTGTGGGGGTGCTGGAGGGGCTTATATTCACTTCTCAAATCCACCCTCCAGCAATTTAGAAGATTATTTCTTTTCTAAGGCAGAATTTTGAATAGTACAAGTATATCTTTCAGCACACAGTAGACGAGTTCATTTACTACTTTATTTGTCTGTGTTTTTCAGACAGGGCTTCACTATGTAGTCCAGGCTGGCCTTGAACTAACTCGATAGCCCAGACTGGCCTGCAACTCAAGAAGATCCTCCTGCCTCTGCCTTCCAAGTCTGGGATTTCAGGCACACGTCACCACACCCAGCTCCTTTATTACTTCACATACATTGGATTTCTGAGTGAATGCATACGGTTTTGGAATTTTTGTGTCTGCCTTTTGATTTGGGCCCTACAACTGTGTAAACTTTGAACAAGTTGCTTAATTTCTCTGGGTCTCTCTTTCCCTGTCTGTGAAGTGGGGGCAGAGAATAGAGACCAAGTAGAACTCCGCGAGGTCTTTAGGAACTCATTAATTGCATGACATTATATGGAAAAATGTTATTTGTAGGTGTGTCTGTGTTTGTGCAGATCAGTATATTTCACCAGATTCCCCCAGACTTTTCTGACCTCTGTATAGAATGATACAAACTTACTCTCCCAAATATTAGACAAATCCTATTTTAAACTTGAATTTGTATAATTTTGGTTGAGACTACAATTTCAGAGCTGCCTCAAGTCCCTTTCTTGCATTTCAATTGATAGCGGGTGGTTTTGCCAATTCTAGGCTTCACTTTCCACTCTCGGGTTTATTGATCTATAAACAAATAAAAAAGAATTTTAACAAGGAGAGAAGTCATAAAATATATTAGGGGCATTCAAATTTAGAAAAGCATTTTTACAACATGAATAAATATGTCCCATTATGTCTGTTCCAGAAAACTCAGTTTTATTATTTGCTTTCTCATCACATACTAGGAACTACAGCTTGAGATAGTTAATGAAATTTCAGAGTAAAAAAACAAAAACAAAACAGACCCTGCAGAATTACTGCTCTCAATAACTTTCTGAGATGATGAAAAGATTCTGTCCGTTGTTATATCCAGTGTGATGGCCACTCACCACATCTGGCTGTTGACCACTTGCCGAGAGTTGGTGGGATGGAGGAATTAAATTTCAAGTTTTATTTGTGCATTGTGCATTGCAAGTTTTATTTAACATTAAGCAATTTGCATTTACGTGTGGACAACACATCTCGAAAGAATGTTCCCACTATCCATAGCAGGAGCAGGGAATCCCACACTTAACTCTCCCTCAAGAAACTCTATTGCCCTTGCTCCTTGGTGGGCTGTCCTGGGTATCGCAGGGTGTTTAGCTGGATGTCAGGATCAGCCCCTTCCTCCCAGCTGGGACAATGTTTTCTTTTTTTAAAAAGTAATTTTTTATTAATGTATATTTGCATTACATAACAAACAGTCATCTCCGAGAATTGTACATGTACATACTGCATCTCGATCCATTTTACTTCTTCGTCCCTCCTGTCTCCCCCATCCGTGAATTCCTTTCCCACCTCCCATCTTCCTTCCCGTCTCCCTGTTTCCTCTGCTCTTCAAATACTCAGACCTGGATTTTCGCACAGACCAGAAACCAGTTGCTATTTTAACTTCCGTGTCTGACTTATTTCTTGTAGCATGAGGGTCTCCGTGGGACAGAGTTTTCGGACCTGGCCACATCTCCTGGAGGGCAGAGCTTCCCCAGGCACAGAGCCCCTGCCCTCGGGCTTTTCTTTGAAATACCTGAGGGACGGAGTTCCTCACCAGACAGATCACCTGATAAAGTTCTTCCACCTATTTAGCAAGCCCCGATCTTCTCCTTGCTAGTTTGCATGTTTGTTGGCAGCTCTGGTAAACTACTGGTTGAGGAGGAAACCAGAAGTGAAAAGCTGGTTGAAAGGTGTCAGGATTAACAGGAAGCACACACGTGGTGGTTGAGAGTATGGGTTCTGAAGCCAGAGAGACTGGGCTCATTTCCTGGCTTCCTCAAAAACTAGCTGTGTTATCATTTGGCGGATAACTAGGCTCCTTGTTTCTCGTTTTTTCCATTCATGAAATAGGAATAACTAGAGTAAACAGAGATGCTTTGGAATGAAAACAGTAGCACCTATTAAATGTTCGGCTGAAGATTTGGAACTAGGCTGAGAGCTCGTGAATGGATGAATGGCTAAAGAAAATGTGGTATGTATATACACAATGGAGTATTACTCAACCATAAAGAAGAGCACAATTTTGTCATTTTCAGGAAAATGGATAGACCTGGGGATCATTATGTTGACCACAAACAACCCAGTCTCAGAAGACAAATACCACATGTTCTTTCTAATATGTGGAATCTAAAGAAAAGGATGACACGAAAGTAGAAGGGAGATGGACAAAAGGAAGGGAACAAAGGGGAGGGGTGTAAAGGAGGATAATGGTGGCAGAAATTATCAAAATATGGGCATTGAAATCCAATATTTTATAAAATTAATGGACACTAATAGTAAAAAATACAAAAAAAATTAACAGCAACAAAAAATTTACTCGAGTCAATTCTTAGAGAACAATTATCTTGTGATTAAGAAATTGTGTTTAATAAAGCCCTTTTAGCTGGGCACGGTGGCACACATATGTAATCCCAGCACTAGGAGGCTGAGGCAGGAGGAGGATCGCTGTGAGTTCAAGACCAGCCTGGGCTACAAAGTGAGCTCAAGGCCAGATTGGACTACATAGCCAGACCCTGTCTCAAAAAAAAGCCCTTTTGTTAAAAAAAAAAATGCTTGGTTACTATCTGCAGTTGTAATAATGACAGCCTACTTTCTGGCTGTCCTAGTTGTTGTTAACTTTTATCACATGTGAAGCATGTGGACTCTCGCCCAGGCCAGCTGCCGTGCCCGAGGTCAGGCTTCGTGAGAGGAAGCTGGGTTCCGAGCCAGCTCATCGGTGCCACGCAGAAGAAAGAGCTCTGCCGGCCTGTGTTCTTCTCTGTGTGTTCCACAGTGTGTGCTGCAGAGATGGGGAGTTGGCACAGTCTTCGGGGGCAGCTGTCACTCTCAGAGGAGCTCAAGATGCTAAGGACAGAGAGGCCTGAGTCAAGGTCTCAGCAGAATCGCCGAAGCTGGGGGCTCTCAGGAGGCCCCATGAGGTTGTGGGGACATGTCCAGGTACACAGCCACCTCTGTGGGACACAGGCCTCTGCTGCCTTCTGCAGGTGCTCCCTGGCCTGGCTTCTCGGCGAGGGGGATTCTGGGAGCTGTAGTTCTGCTCCGTGACTAGGATGCAGGAGACCTGGACGGGGCTGGTGGAGATGCCAAATCCACAGGTGAGACTGCACCATGGGACGTACCTGGTCACTGGCAGGTCACGGGGGATGGACTCCAGCCGCACGGGCCTCTGGCTCCCCAGGGCAAGTTACATCACTGCCTGGCCTCCCTGCCTGTCATAATCAAATCGAACAACAGTCACCAAGTGACTCTCCCAGCAAGTGGGACACAGCGAAGATTCCATTTGTGGTCTTGCACCTCTAGCTATAAACGGAAGGGGAGTTTAAACATTTTTTGAATTGATACATAATAATTGTACATGTTTATAGGGTATCACTGTGACATTTCAGTATGTGGATACAACAGACAGGTGCATGCTGAGAGCTGTTGGCCCTGCAAGGTCTTAAAGATTTTGAAGCTTTCTGGGCACAGATTGCAGGGTGCCCCCAAGTCTACTCTTCCCATCTTCCCTACAAACAGATAAAGCTTTGGTTGGGGGTGGTGCAGGTGAAAACCACATTTCCAGGGCTGGCTGGGACAGGCTGTGTGGATGAGAGCCGTGCAATGTCAACCACGGACTGCAGAGCAGAGCAGCAAGCCAGGAGGACGTGGGCTCCTTGTCCTCCTGGAGCTGCGGTGGCAGCGGGGACAGCTGGGGCTCAGGCTTCTGGGTAAGCGAAAAAGAAACTTCTCCTGTCTTGTTGCCGCCTCTGAGGCCTCCGTGGTACCGCAGCTTGGCCCTCGAGCTGACTTTCTCACACTGGACTCAGAAACTCCTACAGAATTCCTCAGTTATGCTGTTGAGGTATCTTCTTGCGGGGTGTGAAAGCTCACTTGAGACAGAGTTCAAGCTAGATCGGCCGAGATCGCTTTCAGCATGCTATTTCATTTAGAAAGACAGAGCTTGAAAATGTGGGTGATCAAAACAAGCGCGAGGGTGGGGAGGTGGAGGTGGAGGCGGGGCTGCGAGGGGAGCTGGGCACCTGCAGGGAGAAGCGCCCTGCAAAGCAGCAAGGCGGGAGGAGGAGAAATGCTTCCAACGTGCAAGCCGGCAACATTTCTTGGCTTTTGGGAGTGCTGCTAGGATTAAAAGCAAACGAATTTGACGGATGGCGCAATGTCTCCCGCAGCTGACGCCTGGGAGGCTGGCTGCTTTCAGCAGAGCAGCCTGCGTGCTGCCATCAATAATCGTAAGTTAAAGATCCAAGCCATAAAAGCGTCACGCTGAGATATCTTCCAGCCGTCACCGCAGAGCTGGCCTCGCAGAGACAAAGGAGCGGCCACCATCCTCGGGCCCTGCGCATGCGTGATTACGGTGGCACTTACTACCCCGTGGTAACCGCATCGGTTGTACAGGTGAGCCCTGTAGCCTGTGAGCCCGTGTGAGTTACTTGGCTTTGCACTTTCTGCTCCTAGGATGACCAGTAAATATTTAAACAGAGTCTCGTTTAAATATTCGCTTTGCAGTGACTTGTTCATAGTCAAAATCAATTAATAATGGGAAGAAATCTGTTTTTTTTTTCCCCTTGTAAATGGAAAGTACCGTTTTTTCCCCCAGGGCCTAGAGGGCTAAGAAAAATCTCTTACTAAAAATCTCGTAACCCAGATCCACTTAAGCACACAAACACAAAATTCACATACATGCAGGCACAAATCCACGAGAGCCGGTGAACGAACGCAATGCACACATCGCCACTAACCCAGAAGCACACGCTAACAGACACGTGTTACCCATTTGATGTTCAGGTAAGCAGTGAGTAATTTTGTTTTTAGTATAAATAAGTCGTAAATATTGTATGCATCAATACACATGGGATATACTAAAATAATTATTTGTTTTTGTTTTTTTACTAAAAATTCAAATTCAGCTATACATACTGTTTTTGTTGTTGTGTTTGTGGTGCTGGGGATGGAACCCAAAGCCTTAGCAATGAACTACATGCCCAGCCCCTCTTTTTTATTTTTTTGAAGCAAGTGTCACTAAGCTGTTAATTTGGTCAGACTGGGATTGAATTTACAATCCTCCTGCCTCGATCTCCCAGGACCCCGGGATTACAGGCATGTACCACTGTGCCTGGGGACATATTGTGTTTATATCTGTTAAATCTAGCAACTCCAATATATACACACACACAAAGATATACAGAAGCACCTAAATTCATACACTTGAATATACACATCAGTGTGTACACAGACACAGAATTTAGTTCCCTGTAGCAAACCCCATCACTGTCCCGCTGGCCATAAGAATAACGGCTCTAGCTTTCCTTCAGAGAGATGGGAGATTCCGGGGTGGGCTAGGGGAGGGAGAGAGTGCTGTGTTTTGAAAAGGATGCAGAAGGCTGAGTCTCTGCGTATAGTCATGCTGTATGGCTGTGTGAAAAGCGACCCCCATTCTGTAGTGACATGGGGAGCTACTTTAGCAGGGTCACACTTCCCCTCAAAGACACACACACCAACTTATCTCACCAACTTATCTCAGTATCTGCAATCAGAGCCAACACCCCAACACCCTCTGCATAGGTTTTGTAAATAGGTTCGGACTCCAGGGAGGAGTTCCTTGGCCTGGAAATCTAGGATGCTGAGTTTACAAACGAACAGTGGCGTAAGTATGCATGAAATTCTCCATCTGTTTGGTGTACCCTCACAGGCACCTGATTTAGGTCATTCCTGACTCTATTTCCTTACTTTTCTCCTCACCCCATGACCTTTTGCTGTCACATGCACTAATGTCTATTGAAATCACCTAAAAATTCTGGGATGTATCTCTTGCTATCATTCTCAAGGCCACTGGCCATCCTTAGCCTCTCTCCATCTCCAGAATGAGGCAGCCAATGTACCAGATAGATCATGGTCTTCCCTGTCTCAAAGTCCTTTGATGGTGGGGCATTTTCTCCCCAACAAACCCAAACTTTTCAGCATGGCCTCCAAGGCTCTTGGCTTTCGCAACTCACTCCAACTACTATCCCTACCTTTTCATTTTAGACATCCAGTCTGGCCCCACCATGATGAATTGTTTCCCACAAACACCTGGCCAGGTCCCCAGCTCTGCCCTTCTCACATCGTTCCCTATGCCGGAAGCACCCTTCTTCTCCTCCCCACTTTGTGAATTAATTATCTTTCAGATCTACTTCACATAGCCTCACCAACCCCAGCTCACACTGCCTTTGCTCCTACAGAACTAATTGCTCCCTCCCCTGTGTGCCCACAGCATGTCACATAAACATCTTTCTCCCTAACCACTGCAGCCATTTGTTGACACCTGCAAGATTCTCCCTGACAAGTCTGTGAACCTTCCCTCTGGAGCAAGGCAAATTCTTATTCATGCATAAACCACCAGGATCCAGGAGCCCTCCTGGCACAGAAGAGGGTCTTTGAAAGTGAATTTTACTGGTAGCAGTGTGCATGAGGTTAATACTAGAGGCTGTACAAAGTGATCAATATTCAAATCCAGCCAATTCTACCACTAAATTATATAATATCTCTGTAACATTTCCCCCTAAGACATTCACATCCTAATTATCAGAAGCTGTGAACATGTTGCATACATGCCAGGGGAAAATTTAGTTTACAGATGGAATTAAGGACCAATCAGCCAGCCTTTGGATGGGGAACGTCCTGGGTCATCCAGCGGGCCAAATGGCCAGTTGTCCCTCTGTATCAAGGGGCCACTGGTTACAGGATCCTTGCATCTCCCCAAACCTGTTGTGTTTATATAAAATTGGGTAGTGTAGGCATAAAACCTATGCACATATTCCTATATACTTTTAAGTCATCTCTAAGTGACTTATAATACCTAATAAAATGCCAGTGCCGTGTAAATAGCTGTTATACTGCACGCTGTAGGGAATAATGACAAGAGGATTTCCCACTTATTTTTGGTCTATGGTTGGTGGGATGCATGGATGTAGAACCTGCAGATGCAGAGGGCCAACCATAATCATAAAGATCCTCAAAAGTGAGAGATGAAAATAGAAGAGATTCAGAGTGATAGCATTAGGATGTCACTCGGCCCACCACTGATGGTTCTGACGGTGGAAGAAGGTCACAAGCAAACAGTCATCCAGGCTCTTCACCTCTCTCTTATCTGGCAATGCAGCCAGCAATGGGCCTAGTCTCCCCAGGTACGGTGAGAACCAAGTCAGTTAATCACATAACGCATTGGCAAAGTGCTTTGTACAGAAAGGGTGCTGAATAAAGGCAGTAGTCAAAGCCAAAGCCGCAGTAATGCTAGTCCTAGTAATAATATTGGTGCCATTTGAGGTGGGCAGAAGGGTAGATTAAGAGTTCAAAGAAATAACCAGAGAGAAGCAATCTGATTGGGTACTTCATGAGCAAGCAGGGTGGCTCTATGGGAAGAGGATTCAAAAAGTGGAGGTGGGAACCAACCTATGAAGACTCCCGTCCCTCCAGGGAAGCTGCGCAACATGGCGGGATGGGAGAGGTTGGTCCCATTGATGCCATCCCACCTAAACCTCCTGGCTGCTACTGTACTGTCTCATAGAGTTGGCCGGGGCAGGCAGGGAACAGGTCAGCTTTTTGGGTATCCTAATAACAAATCCTCTGGGTGCTTTTCTTTCCGGTGGGATATTTCCTAAGAGATTTCTGGTGTGACATTCAGAAAGGCCTTTGACTCACAATCTGGTTTTGAAGTAGGAAACCCAGGTTTCAGACCAGACAGGGCTCCCCAGGGTGGTGCCCTTGGACCCGTGACTTCTCAGAGCCTTGGTTTCCTCATAAAGAACGATGAAGGGAAGAGATCTATGGCTCTCAACGCGTGTTTCTGAAGAGTCGCTGTTGGGACTGGCTTGCGTAGGCCGGCCTAAGTAGACTCCTCTGGCTCCTGCTCCCCGCATCAGCCTGAGAAATATCACCTTCGCCTCTCAGGGAGATCTATGTCCCATAGAGGATTTTGTGGCGTGATCAGAAAGCACTTTGACGGCCACCAGAGAGATACTATTCCTGGCCTAAAATCTGATAATATCTGGTCCAAACTCATTGAACACAGATGACATGAGAAGACAGCCAGGCTGACTCTGTGGAGGGATGAACAAGCCACCCCGCCACGTCAGGGAGGTGAAAGTCTATGGGAGGGTCTACTGGCTTCTGTCCAGAGGTTCCATCATTTGGGGGACAGTCCTTTAGAATGCCATGTGGCTCTTCAGACGCACTCTCGTGAGTGACCAGGACTCCCAGCCAGGGCTCTTCTCCATCGTGTGGGAAAATGGCTGGCTTCTTGGGTCCCAGCAGCCCTGGCCTGGTTCTGCCCACTTGGGTTCCCCATTTAGAAAGCTAGCTCCAGAGTCTAAGTTCTCAGCCCTGGCTGCAGGTTGGACCCATCTAGAGAGCTTTTAAAGTTCTGATGCTCAGGCTTTGTTTTGGACCTAGGAAATCAGAACATTGGGTGGTGGGGGGACTTGTGTTAAAGGTTCCGCTGAGACACAGTGTTCTGGGACACAAGGATGGAGTCATGGAGCAGAAGGCAGCCAGCTCCCCCAAGGGCCAGATTTGTGGCCCTGGAGACCACTCGCCACCCCCAGGACCATCTCTGCATTGCTCCCCTCTGCACTTAAATCCTGGGATAATTACGGTCATGCATTTGTAGGATGTCTTCAGCTACACTGCTCACTCTGTCAGCTTATAGCTCATCACATGAAAAGCCATTCTTTGCTTCTCAATGATTTTTCTCTTGTGACCCTTTTGTTGGAGAAATTTCTTACCTTTGTCTTTTGAGAAAGCTTAGGATATAACATATCATGTTTCAGGGCCTCGTGAAAGTGGAGACCCTGAAGTCTGCCTTCATCTGGTAAGAGATACTGTGTAAGTTGAATAATAATGAACTACATTATTATTATGCTTATTGTTGCTCCACAGGAAAAGAAATATCTGTACAGGGAAATAAGCCAGATTCCATTAACCAGCTTACCCATCATGTATTTGAAATAAACTTAGCATCATTGTCTTTAGTGGGTCTTCTGAGATTAGATGTCTTTGTCAAAGTCAGTGCCAGGAGAAAACAAAGACAAACACACAGCTCTCTATTCATTCGAGTTTGTGCACTTAGGTTGCTTGCTTTTTGTTTGTTTGCTTGTTTGTTTGTTTTTGACTCTTTGTTTGTTTAGCTAGGTACATGCATGACTCGTCAACTCTTAGACATGACCTTATAGGTGGCCAGAGATGTTTATGTTCAGGTAAAATCCACAGATACTCCTCAGCTGAGTGTTTACTCTTCAGGTCCTACTCTTACCAGTAGGCTAGTGATCTTAGCCATCGAGAGCTTTGTTAATTTGGGCTTCCTGCCTTTTCCCTTCTTCTGACCTAGTCTCATCTGGAGGAGCTACCGAGCAACAGAATGACTGAAAGAAGCAAGGAAAGAGGCAGTGAGGGAAGTGGGAGGCCAGAGGTGTATGGGCAGAAGGCACATTTGCTGAGCCCCTGCTGTCTGTCAGGCTCCTACTCTGCAGATACCAGCCCTGCTGGAATTGCACAGTGAGCTGAGAGGCAGCCCCACCCTCGCACACGGGCTCCTGCAGAAGTTTAAGCTCCAGGACAGAATCTGGTCACACTCATTGCTGTCTCTCCAGGGACTGAGACATACACACCCGTAAAGAAGACTTGACTGGCTTGACAAGAGTGTTAGAGACAGTAGTAGAGCTCAGCTTTGAGCTCAGGCCTGTCTGAAGCCCGAGTGATCCGCACGCGAGCCCACAGTGACCGTGATCCGGACCCCCATGCTTCCCTGCCAGGCCGGCCCCAGGGCAGGCTGGGGCAGCCGCCTCCCGGTGTTGGTGTCGGCATGGCTGAGGTGCTTCCCAGGCCGCAGTGCCTTCACTCGCAGGGCAAGTCTGTCCGCATGTGCAAGAGCAGAGGCTGGCTGATGCGGGGAGAGAAGGGAGACGTCTGGGAAGCAGAATCACCAGTCCTACATTTGCCTTCTTCACCCGAAATGCACATCTGCTCTACAGAGTGACCTTGCTGTGACCACGCAGGAGCATGTGACTTCTTAGTGCAAGGTGAACGAGTCACGGCTCCCAGTTCCTCGCGGACATCCTCGGCTGGCACTACACGGTGAAGAATTCGCGTGCAGCGGGCGCGGCAGGTGGGGCGATGATGCTGGAGCCGCAGCCCATGGCTCAGCACACATTTGTGTGCAACACAACCCGTATCATCTCACAGGCTAGAGATACACATTGAAGACAAGTTAGGAGCACCACCGAATTCAGGAGTCATGAACAAATCAACAATTACCGGCCCTGTGATCTGAGAAGGATTAAAAAAAATAGGAAGATAAGTGGGCTGGTTTTTTTTTTTTTAACCTGGAAGTTCCTGAGTTAATTTTCGATGAAGAGAAGAAAATTTGGAATAGCTCAATAATTCTCACTGTTTTTTCCCCTAAGGAGTACGTATCTTTTTTTTTTTCCTACAGTAAACTAGAATTCAGGACTGAAAAACTAAAATAAAAACATATTGAATTTTTTAAATGAATAGATAAATTACCAACAATGCCACAACTCAGAGCAATTACACTTGAGAGTTTGACACATATACTACAATTTGAAGGGTGTATGTGGGGTGAGCATGTGTGTGTGTGTGTGTATGTGTGTGTGTGTGCACACACACATGTACTCTTCACAAACATGGTATAAACGTGCATGGAGTATTTTTTAACTTAGGAGTTACTTTGATGGAGAATTGCAACTCTGTAATATTTACAAGTTTTCCTCTTGAGGAACATAACCTGGATAGCTTTGCCATTTGTTTTTTCTTCTTTTACGCCTTTCAGAAAAGAATGCTTCTTTAGAAAGCTTTAACACATTTCCGATTAAATCTCATCTTCAGAAGCTTCTGTTCAGGTTGTTAAGTTTCTGTTCATGTTGTTTTTGTTATTCTTTTCCAACAGGCTAATGATGGTGCTGTTGATTTGTAGGGAGACTATATTTTTAATGTTATTCATAACTCTCCTATGGAACTCTCATATTACCCTAATGCTAATAGTTTTTTAGTTGATTCTCAGAAATTTTCCAAAGAAGCAGTTATATTTCCTGTCACTAGTGGTAAATTTGCCCCTGCTAGTCATTAGTCTTATTTAATTTTCTATTTGGTGGCACTACTTTGTCCTGCTGGGATGCACAGACGGGGGGAAGTGTGATCTGTGCTCAACTCTGACAGGTCTTCTGGATTTCAGTGTTGAGTATACTATCAAGTATTTGACCTAGGTATTTACTTATCATGTTAAGAAAGAAATCTTTCTGGTTCTGGCCAAAAATTCTTTTTAGGTCAAGGGTGAATGTTGGATTTCATCAAATGTCTTTGGCCTCTAATGGGATCATGACGTGTTTCCCTTCCTTTAGCCTATTAATATGACAATTACATTAATGTTCTATGATGACAGCATATTTCCACACACATTCTGGAGAGACTGGAGTTGTGGGAAGATGCGGACAAGAGAGGGGAGGGGTGAGAAGTGGGGTTAAATCCACCTTCCTGGACAGAATGAGGGTCATCTCTGGAGAACATGGCTTTGGAACATACAGAGCTGGAGGGAGACTATTACCCAGATGTCAGAGGACATTATTAGGAGTCTTCATCTGGGACAGCCAATCTCTCTCTCTCTCTCTCTCTCTCTCTCTCTCTCTCTCTCTCTCTCTCTCCCTCCCTCTCTCTTTCTCTCACCTGCCTGCCTGCCTGCCTGGCTTCCTTCCTTCCTTCCCTCCCTCTTTCCTTCCCTCCTTCCTTCCCTCCCTCTTTCCTTCCCTCCTTCCTTCTTTCTTTCCTTCCTTCCTTCCCTCCCTCTTTCCTTCCCTCTTTCTTTCTTTCTTTCCCTCCTTCCTTCCCTCCCTCCTTCCCCCCCCTCCCGACTACCTACCTACCTTCCTTCCTTCCTTCCTTCCTTCCTTCCTTCCTTGGGGATGGACACACAAGATCAGATTCTTATATTTGTCTGTTTTAGAACTATGGTATAGCCACAGGAGGGGTTGGGGAAATGGGGGTTGCAATTTTGCAAGTACAGTAGGAGCGTTTTTAGCTAACACTTTTTAACTGACATCCACTGGGTCACTATATTCACTAAAGATTGTCATTCACCCTGTAAAATGGTTGCCTGACCTGCGGGATCCAGAATGTCCAAAATCAGAGACCGACGCTCTAGTAGGTCTGAGCCTATCTCACTGGCTGAGTGGGAGGCTATTTAAATATTGTAGAAATCAGTGAATATGAAAGCGAAAAAAGTTGTTTCTGTGAAACCTTGGTAGAATGCTTTGGAAAGTCTCCATGTTTTAAAATTTGCTTAAATGTTGCTGTCAGATTAGGTGTGGAAGAGATAACTGTTAAAATTTGGAACAGAACTGCCAATCATGAGGATTAGCTCTCAAAGAACTTCTCAAGGGGTATTTAAGTTCTCTCCCTACTTTAAAGAAATTGAAAACAACAATTAGAGAAGATGCACTGTGAGAATGGTTGATGTGAGAAAATGATGGAGTACTACAATTAGCAGACCTTGTGGAGGCAAATCCTCTGCCGTAAAGATCATGGAATAATTGTGTATTTATGTTTAGGTTCGAGTAAGGTGTATGTTGACTTGAATGATTTCTGGCTTTATTTAAATTTTTTGGTTAATTGCTGCTGATTGTGGGAGGGAGAATATCTACTGGACGTTAATTATGCCATTCAATTGTTAATTCCTTATATTAATTTTTGGTGGCTTATTTTTTTGTGCTTTTCTGCCCTTCAGAATGGAATGATTATTGTAGTAGCTGTCATTCTCTTTTTTTTCTGTCCAGTGTCCCTTTCTTTAAGAAATTATTCTTTCTCCCACCACCTACGATTTTATTAAGCATCAATTAGTGGATCCTGGCGTGGCTGTGACAGGTCCCCTAAAACAGCCCATCAAAATTTTCTCTCTCAAGAAGTAGAGTATGGCGTTCAGAGTGGACGGCAGTTTTAATTGAGGTCCCGAATTTTAGCATCTTGAAGAAAATGTCATGAGCTCCTGAGGCTGACCTTTGTCTTCCCTTTCTCCCTTTCATTCTGTGGGAAAATTTCAGTCTCCCAGTAGGCAACTCATGGGAGACCAGGTGAGCCTTTTAATGCACTTTAGGGTCAGTGATTTTGTTTTTTGGAATTTAAGAAACCTAATAAAAACACTTCATTTATTTATTTAAAATCTTGCTTTTTGAATAATAAAGGCACTAAATGATACGAATTTGTCCCAGAACTATTTTCACTAGGATGTATTATGATTATCATTAACATGTTCAAAGTTGTTTATAGTTACACATTGGTTTATCCTTTGATTCCAGAGTTATTTTGGAGAAATATTTTTAAGTTCCCGAAACTCAGAAGATTTTTTTGTTTATTTAAATAATATTTCTAAATTTTAAAAATTTCTAGCTCTATCATCAGCACTTAGAATACTGCTTGGCAGGTAATTCGTAGGCTTTTATTAAATACTGAATGATTTAATGAATGAATGGGACAGAAAACAAGGCCTGAAGAATCTTTACTCTTGAATTTATTGATGTTGTATTTATAGCCAAGTTTGGTAAACTTCCATAAATGTTTCAGGGATAATTTAAAGGGGTATTTCTTTTTCTTTTTGGTAAGGTTATGTATTAGAATTGAAGTGTATGCTTCAGAGCTTCTAAATCTTTTTTTTTCCTCTTTCATCTTTTAGTTTACCAAAAAAACCCAACTGTTTACAAACTTTCCATCATGTTTTAAACATTACCAAAAGTAGAGATGATTATTTTTCAGGGCTAGACTTGACTTTGCATCTTTTAAAATGAATGAGATGGAGGTCTGACACCCTCGCATGACAGGGCCCAACCAACACAATGGAAAGATAACCAGCGTTCAAATGCTACCCAAATTGCTTTCATCTTTCTGCTAAGGAAAAAAAAATAATGATTTGTTGTCGTACTGTCTCAAGGTCCTGCAGTTCCTACTTAGTCTCAGCCCCTGCAACACAAGAGGGACGCAGGAGGTGGCTCTGAGACAGCTTCAAGGTTGATGGCAATACCAGTAGCTGGTTCCGAGGGGCTGGTGTTGCGTCACCAGGGCTGTTATTTCTCCAGGGCTGGAATTAGAGTGCCTGAGGATGACACCACGTCACACTGCTATTAGATTTGAAATGCCAAGGGACCATCTTTATTTGCTTGTCTTTTCTTTTTCTCTAATAGAAACATTAAACAGCAAGCAAGCATCATTTCCAGAGAGACAGTGCTTGAAGGAATTTTGTAAAGATTAAGTGGTCTCTATGGCAAGGAATATGAAGCTTGGAAGAACTACCACAGTTTATTAATTCCATTTGTTTTTGAAGAGAATGATGGTTTTTCCTGTGGCAACACTAAAGAGCCCCAGTCCATAAAAAGAGAGTTTACAAGAGTTTTTCTCCACAGTATATCAGTTGTGGTCGCTGTTTTTCTTATCTGTCTGTTTTTGTTTATCTATGTCTGGACTATGTTTTTCACATGTAAAAATGCATCCGTGCTATATTTGCATTGTAAATTATATTCTTATTCATTAAAATTAAGTTTGTTTTATTTAATGCTTTTGCCTCAGATGCTACCCTGTCAGATAATATTGCTACCCTTATCTTTTTCCATATAATTTGTTTTCACTTCGTAGATTTTGATTCCCTCATTCATTCAAATCTTTCTGTTCTTTATCATTGGATATGTCTCCTCTTGTTTAGAAAAAAAATTTCTTATATAATCTGAGGCTCTTTGCATTGTAGTAAGAGGATGTAATCTATTTATGTTCATTGATCTCATTTCTGATATCTTTAATAATTTTTTTCTGTTTCTGCAGTGAGGCACGATTTTGCACTTAGTGTTGTATATTTATATTGTCTTCTTTATTACTTAGCCTTGTCAAAATTAAATCTCTTTGTTTATCCACTCTTATAGTTGATGAATTTTCATTTACATATTGATTAGTATTTCTTTGCTTGTGTCAATATTGGTAAAAACATGGGTCATGCATTTTTATCCTTCTTGGAATGTCTTTGAGATAACTTCGGCCATATGAAATTTATTGTAGTCATTATAATCACTTTTAAAATCATCCTGTGCAATTTTAGTTTTTTCTTTGATTGTAGTGCTACTAAATATTATTTTCAGTTTCCAAGTAGACTTTTTAAAAACCACGTGCTTTTCATTTGCAATTTCTTATTACCTGTGTGAAAAAGCTGGTTTATACAGTCTTTTTTTGGAATTACTGAAATTTGCTTTGCTGCCTAAGAAATTGTAAATATACTATTGAGGATTGTAATAAATGTAATTCATAATAGCTAGCTGGCTAAAGTGTCAAGATTATTAATTACATTACTTTTTATACCCTTGGTTAATGTTCTTTGCTACTCTGATATTGAATACATTTTTTGGTCAAGTTCTTCTCCTATTTCAAGTATTTCTCAATATTTTGACATGTGATTTGATGAACAGATTTAGCCATCTTTCAAGATTACTATGTCTTTATCATATTGTTCAAAAATACGAAACAATTCTCTTTGTCCTATTTAAGTGGCTACTTCTCTTTATTTCACTTTTACTTGATATTATTATTACCCTACTTGCATTATATATTTTTTGCTACAAATGTCTTTATGTACTTCATTATTTCTAACTTTTATCAATTTTAAATGAGTCTAGGGAAACTACATATAATTGAACTTTTTACTTAACTAAAGAAGAATTTTTTGTTTCTAATTTTCCTATTTAATACATTTCTATGCATTTTAATACATAATTCATTCACTGTGATTTTGTCATCTAATTTTGTACATTTAAACATTGTTATCTTTATCTTTCACTTCTTTTTCTGATTACATTGGACAGATTTTTCTATTTTTTTCTGTTTCTTTAGAAATTACATTTTCATCTACCAATGATAATCTTTAAACAGAGGATGTGTCTTTTTAATACTTCCATAAACCACAGGAGATTTAGTAAACTCATACTTTCTTCTTCCTCTCTCTATGTCTGGCTCCCTTTCTTCCTTCCGTTCCTCCTTCCTTCCCTCATGCTTTCCTTCCATTTTCCTTCGGTTTTGCCAATAGACACTGGACTCATTCAGATTAATAACAGCAGTGATTCTTTTTATATTATAAATATTAATTTCAGAGAATTATCCTTGACACCTGCAAAAAGTTTCACTAAAAGTGACTATCAATTATTTAGACTAATTCAAAATTGCACTTGTTCTATTGCTCATCACCATTAATTTCCTATCTGCTGGGGTTTGGATGTGCTGTGCCCCACAAGGGTTCCTGTGCTGTAAGCGTGGGACCCAGTGTGGTTGTGTTGAGGAGGCCAAACCTTAAAGACCTGGGATCTAGTGGAAGGAATTTAGGTCATGGGCTCTACCCTCAGGAAGGGGGTAAGGTGGTGCCTGTGGAGTAAGTTAGTTCTCACAAGACCAAGGCTGCCCCAGGCACTGGACCTTTTCTGAACAAAGCCATTTCCCTTGAATCTACTCTGCTATGCTGTGACGCAGCCCGGGGGCCTCATCAGAAGCCAAATATACGGGGCTGCCCAGTCTTAGGATTTCAAACTCCAAACTCTGAGCTGAATAAACCTCTTTTCTTCCTAAGGTCCCAGCCTCAGGTACTATTTTCACTGCAACTTTGCTAGAGAAACAGAAAACAGACTGAGATACTATCCAATTTGTAGATTTAGTTGTAAAGCAGCAGCATCAGTCCACCAATATGTCAAATGATTTGTATTCTGGCAAAATGTGTGGTTCTGGCACTATTTAGTCCTTATGCACATAGACATTCCTTGATGGCCTGGTGCGGGTTTATAGAGGCTGCTCAGGACACAGAACCCTCGATAGTTGTGACCATTCCCTGCTGGCTTTGGCATTTGGTATTTTTTAAAAAGTTTAGTGGCAACTGCACTTTTAAATATTTGTTTTTTGGTCTGGGGATTTAGCTCAGTGATTAGAGTGCTTGTCTTGCAAGCACAAGGGCCTGAGTTCGATCCCCAGTACCATTAAAAAAAAAAAATTGTTTTTCATCCCTGAATATCTGCAAGATTTTTTTCCATGTCTGGAGTTTAAAAGGTGTGGTTTTCTTCTGAGATATTTTGCCTGGTACTTGGAGACCTTTTGCTCTGAAGACTCCAGTCTTTTTCAAACCAAGCAATTTTTCTTCTATTATTTCTTTATTTATTACTGCTTCTGCCTCATTTTTGGAATTTCTCTTTCATATGACTCACACACATAATCATCTGGATCTACTTTTCGCTTTTTTAATTTCTATGTATGATATTCTTTTCTTAGATTTTTGCCTGTGTTTTGTCACCGTCTTCATGAATCACGGGGATCTACAGCGTCTCGTGAATTCTGAATGCTGCCTTTTCTGTGGCTTTTAACAGAACAAGCTATCGACTTACTTTTGATAATACAACAACTGATAAAAATGGAAGCAATAAAATAAAAATTTCTCTTAACGTCTTCTCAACTTATTCTACTTCTCCAAACCAGAAAGATACACATCACTATCCTTTTTTCCAAGTAATTATACACATACAGAAATACATGCTTTTGATTTTTTCCACTATTCATGTGGAAACTTTCTAGTCATACCACTTTGGGTTTGTTTTTCTCATTCAGCAATTGATACTGGATGTCCTTCCATGCTAACTCAGGTCAAGTTTCCCAGGAAACAGAAGCTGAGCCAGAAATCCGTGTGGAGGAGGATTATTGGTCAGTGCTCTTAAGAACAAAACTTGAGGGAGCAGTGGAGTGTGCTGGATCAGAAGGACAAGGCCAGCTGCAGTGCAACCACGAGGGAAAGGGCTCAACCACTTTATGTGAACGCTGGAGTCCTTGAATTTACTCTGCAGGGGTGATCAAAATATATGGTGAACGTTTAAAAATGTTTAAACCTTATTACAGTAAAAGATACATTGCTGTTAACCCCCCTCAGAATCTGCCCCCTTCGCTTCAGACACACTTATTGCATCATTGTTTTCGCTTTCTAAAGCAGTTTAGTCCTCACTGTGAGCGCCTTTTTGGGGCTGTCTTGATGTACTGAATTGATTCAAAATGTTTACGGTAATTTCTGTCAAATAATAACAGTGCTGTGTGTCCTCATACACATTTTTTCATGGGATCTGGCACCTTGTGACTTCTGGCTCCTCCACAGAATCAAAACGATCATGAAGGTCAACATTTTGAGTTGATTCAGGACATTAGACCAGTCACAAGAGTGCAACCAAAGATACTCATGGAAGAGGCCCGCCACGACTGCTTCGGAAAAGTGGCAAGAACGATGGGATAAGTGTGTTTGAAGCAAGAGAGAGTGTTTTGAGGGGGATGAAAGGCAACGTGTCTTTTACTGTAATATATTTTTCAAAATTTAAACATTTAGCCTGTATTTTGATCACACCTTGTATGTTGAAGCAAGGAGGCCTTTATCCCAACTTGGATTTGAAAATGGGATGAACTTCTCCTGGGGAGGGGCTGTGACTTGCACTAGGCAGCTCCTCTTGGGCAAGTTAAGAGTAAAAGACCCAAAAGGGAACGCTGCACTCTGGTGGTGGGGTAGCAGATCAGACGGTGCACGACTTCCCTTTTGACTAAGGTGTCATGATATAGTAAGCAAACATTTAATACGAACATTTCAAACATACCAAAAGATGGAGAAACCAGTAAAATCAACCCCCTTTAGTGAATTCTTATAATTTTAAACTGTCTTGGCATCCATTTGCAGTTTAAATTGGACTTTCTCATACTAGAAGGGCTCAGTTTACCTTTTATGTTTTCTAGGTCCTGCCTTCTTCCTGTCCCTCCAAGGGTTTGCCTTATACCACTGCCTGCCAGGATCATTTCTGCCTGATATCATGAGGCATGACATGCTTGGTGCTTGACTTGCCCCACTGATCCCAGCACTCACGTGGGCTGCAGAGACACGCCCTGGTACCACCTTTCAGTCAGTGTGACTCCACAGGGCACCAGCTTGCTTGGAACCCACCAGTTAGAACTCTTCATAGGAAATTGCCTGGACCATGCTCTAAACCCCAGTAAAAGTTTCAGCCTGCAGGGTTCTCTCTCTGTTTCTTTCTCCCCACTTGCTGGCTGAGCACGCACATTTCAGAAAATCTCCTTCCCCTACGTCACATGTTGACCTCTTCCCTCCATTTCAGAGGTGACACACTGCTTCTGTCATTTCACATGTTCTGGTGAGTAGCCCCTCATTGTCTCACCCAATAGACACATCTGAACCTTGCTTCTTTCCCCTCTCTTAGCAAGCGCCAATCTTCATAGGAATAAACTAGACCCAGATCAAACAAGAGCCACTGCATTAGTCACTTTTCCATTACTGGAACACAATGCTTGACACCCACAAGTTAAAAAAAGGAGAGGTTTAAATTGGCTCACAGTTTCCAGGAATTCAGTCCATGCTTAGCTGCTCCAAGGCAGAAATCTCATGGTGCAAGGGCACGGCAGAGAAAAACTGCTTAGTTCATGGACCCTGGAAAGGAGAGCAAAGGAATAGTGTCAGATAGGAAGGGGCCAGCAACCAGATACAGGATCCAAGGACACACTTCCATAACCCACTCAGACATAGCCAGAAATATACTTTACTAAGCTCCTCAGTAGCTTCCAGGACAACAAACCTGATACAATCACGCTTAACCACCACATCCACAACAGCATTTGCCAGTATAAACAAGTTTACTAGGAGGGGGGCACTTGGTTGTGGTGGATACTTAGGCATTGGTACATCCACTGGGATACAGAAGCATCTTGTCAAAGATACATTGGAAATAAACATCTATAATCACTTCCCCTGGAGAGCTATCCGGGCAGGGTTATAGTTTATAGCTACTCTCCAGAGACTTCAAGGTCAATTTAGAAGAAAAATACAACTCTTCTCTCTTTTACCAGCACCAAGGTTCAACAAGAATCAAAAATTTGCAACGTTTTCTCTTATCTTTTCCTTTTTTTCTTTTTGTTACAATATTTTACAATAATCTCAGACACCTCCTGAAGTATGAAGTATAAAGTATGCAGGTCTAAAATACACTGAGGTATGTATACTTCAGAATGTGTACTGCACACACTAAAGTATGCAAGTCTAAAATAAGATGTACATTTTGTTACATATCCACCATGCCTATAAAATTAACAAAAATTTCTTGGTATCGCACAATAAATAATTCTGTGAATCAAGATTGGAACTTCTGTAGAAATGTCTTTTGCTTGACTTTGGTAGAACCAGAACAAGACAGAGCCTCCCTCTCTGCTGTCTCTACCCCAGATCTGGTTCTTTTTCATAAATTCCTTCTAATCTAGGGCAGACCCTTCCTATCCCGCCTTCTGTGTTATGATGTTTGTCTTATTAAATGTCCTATACTTAAGTACTAAATTTGCAGCCTGTGGTGTCAACTAACGTTTCCTTTCTTTCCTCACCCACCTTTTCTATAAATGGTTAGGTTTAAATATTTGATTAGGCCCTAGTTCACTTTTCTTTAGTGAGACTGCATCTGAGGTGGGGCTGTGTCTGGATGAGCTCACTTGAGCGCTGGTTTGGTGATGCCCGAGTAACTGCCAATAACAACGTGGATCTCTTCAGCGCCAGGTCCTCTTTGGAAAGTCTCTTTCTTCTAACAGTGACGGACACTGGCGGTCATCATCTGAACAAGCCCATGCGTTTAAAAAATCCACTCAAGTTTTCCATATTCAGGTAATTTTTTTTCCTCATCATCTTGATTACCTTTGAAAGGTACAATGTTCTCTCACATCTTGTTAAGAGGCTGAAAACATGGTTTTCAAATACGTTATTTGCATTTGGCCTTTGTTACTTTGTTGTGCAGAGAGATTTTCTTTGATTCCTTACAGAAAGTTCTTCTCTTTGAACCACTGAAACATGTCAAATGTCTGGCGACTTTGTTTGTTTACATTAGAGAAGATTTTCTTTCTCAAGTATGGATAGTTATGGTGGTTTCAGCCTACGATAGGGGACAGCCATCCCAGAGTGGGCAGGGACACGAGCTACACTCGGACAGCAAGCAGACTGCACCCTTCCTACCTCTACATGTTTATAGGCTGAGGGTTGCTTCCTGTGAGCCTTAGGGACTGCCCCATCTTCTAGGTGCACTTTGGGAGGCCATGGAGGCCAGGAGGCTCTAGCTTGTCATTTCTGCCGTCCAGGCTATTTCTTAATGTTCTATTTCTTTGTCATCAAAGTTAGGGTTAGGGTAGAATGTGAGTTCAATAAGGGGCTTCCATACGCTTCAACAAATCCAACATTTTAAACAAGAAAATATTGTTTTTTAATACAAATGGAAGTGAATTAGCCGTACCTTTTGCTGTAGAGCCATGCAATATTCCAGTTAGAATATGTGTCAAAAGAGTAAAAACCTCTCCCGTAAAAGAGTAAAAACCTCTCCCATGTACAATAAGACTCATTGCTAACTTAGCTGTTTATGATTTTCATTTAAAATGTTTGCTTATCCATTTTTCTCCCCATTATCAGGCTTCCATGGGCTATTTTCACAGTTTTTGTCTCCCATATAGCAAAGTGAACTTTTAGTGTAGAACAGAGAATTCACCACATCCTTTACACGTTCTTATTCTCTATATTTGAACTCCAGTGTCATCAATGGTTCTTATGTTTTTATTTTTTTCTTTCTATGAGGGGAGTATCACCTGAAACTAGAGGGCTTATCTTCTTGGGGCATTTTTCTGTCTTCCTCTGTTGTGTCTAATTAGTCTTTTAATTTATTCACTCATTCACTCATTCATTCATTCATTCATTCATTTTGGTGGTACTGGGAATAAACCCAAGACCTTTGCACTGAGCTACATCCCCAGCTTTTTAACTCTTTACTTGAGACAGCATCATGCTAAGTCACTAAGTGGTCGAGGCTGAGTTCAAACTTGCTATGTTCCTGCCTCAGCCTCCCACAGTGCTGGGATTACAGGTATACACCAGTGCATCTGACCAAACAACCTTTTACATGGCAGTAGACACTGTCTGTCTCTGACAGCTCCTAACTCACTTCTTCATTTCATCTTGGCAACTCATATAACCTGTTACTAAAAGAGAACATGGAAAGTTCCATGTGGAAAGTATCCGGGGTTTGTCAGAGGAAGGGCATCAGCCCCTATCTCTGTGTTTGGTGGGGTCTCTAAAGAATTGGAGTGGAGATTGCTTTAGATAGAGTATCTTTGAATGCACTCGATTGGCCTGGAGAAGCAGAAGGTGAGTTATTTAGAAGCAGGGAATCTAAGGCGGTTTGTTTGGGAAACGCTGTGGTATTGTCAGCTTAGTTCTGAGTTGGAAAGAAGAGCACGTCATTGAGGCAGCTGGCAGTAATTGTCCAGGTCCTGACTGTCCCAGGCCAGTAGAGGGTCAGTGTATGAGTCACTTTCTTGTCACTGGGACCAAATACCTGACCTCCACAATTTATAAGAGGAAAGGTTAATTTGGCTCAGTTTCCGTGGGTTCAGTCCATGGTTAGTTGACTCTGAGGCAGAAACAACATGGTGGAAGGGCGTAGAGGAGGAAAGCTGCTCACCTCGCTGCAGCCGGAAGTAGAAGAGGCAGAGAAGAACAATGACAAGAATACACCCTTCCAAGTTACACCCCCAGTGTCCTGCCTCCAGTCAAGCTCCCTTCCCAACAACACATTCAGCTATGAACACATCAATAGATTAATCCACCCATTGCCCCCATGATCCAGTCACATTCCAAAAGCTTCACCACTGAACACATGAGATACTGGGGAAAGTTTTTAGACCTAAACCACAGCCATCAGAATTTTCTTGTCATGTAGATTCTGGGCATTGACCCTTTGCATATTTACTCTCTCATCCCCACATTACAGTTTTATCTTTCCTGGCTATAGTGCCGTAGGCAAGTCAATTAAGCTGTGTGTGCCTCAGTTTCCTCATCTGTAATGTAGGGATGAGTGAGTGAGGATGCAATCAGACAGCAGCCCCAGAGCCAGGCTCCAAACCACCAGGTGACACCACAGCCTCTCCTGTCCAAGCTGGTCCTCCCAGTGCCTTCCCTCGATGAAAGTGAGACCCAGAGCAGGTGATTTCTCTCTGCTTCCCGTTCCTCATCTAGAAGATAATTAGGAAAAAGCAAAGCAAAACAAAACAGTCAACTCTTACACAGAGTGCCAAGCACATACAAGACCTTCTGAATATGCGATCTTACATTTTCAGGGGAGAGCAAAAATATACTTTATACAGGTTGTTTCCAAGTCCAGTTGCTAATCAGACCTTCAACCCATAATCTGCATCCCCAAATCTTTTTTGTTGTTGTTTATTTGCTTGTTTTTTACAAGAAGACTGGAGAAGTGTATTCGAAGCGTACTTCAGACAGCTCTTCTCTGAAAAGAATAGGTTAAATTATGAGTGTCTCCGCCTTCTACTAATAAAATGTCTAAAACCTTATGCCTGCTTTTTTCAAACCCCTTTCACTGAAGCCACAATTTGAAGCCATCTCTGCTATTTTCCTTTTTCTGGCAGCCCCCACAGTGGCGTCTGCTTTCTATTTACAGAGCCAGACCCTCAGCCTGTCAGCTGGCGTGATTAATCAGAAATTGTTGTATCTCTCCCCGCCCTCCCCAAACCCAACACTGAATCGTTTTTATTCATCTCACGGTCCCCAAATTGAAGCATTTGGCCTTCACAGTTGGCTTAGCTCAGATCCCATCAGAAGCTGATGTCTCGCCTGATGACATTCATGGTTACTGGGCAGACTGCCTGAGTTACTCTAGGGCAGTGATGGCGAACCTTTTAGAGCTTTCAATGATATAGAGAGCCCACGACAGCACGCGTGCCACAGGTTTGCCACCACCGCTGCAATGGGTGAAGGCCCCAAACCAAACTCAGAGAACCACAGAGCAGTGGAAGAATTGAAAAGCAGGTAAGTAGCCTCCAGCTCAGGATGGTCAGTGCTGGGGAATGAAGGCTGGATGAGATCTAGTGAGTTACCAAGAGCAGAGCCCATCTTCTAACTCTGTACAATCTGCCATTATAAACTGTGGCTGGGTCACCACCTCTGAGAGGACACTGACCACTGTCCAAGGGTGCAGTGAGGTTTAAAGGGAATAACAGATATGAATTCCCTTGATAAATCCCACCCATCCCAAGAATAGCATGCTAGTTTTCCAACAACCATTCTACCAAATGGTACAAAGACCCCACAACTGTAATTCACTGTAGCTAGGAACATGGATTTCATTAAAGTTATTCTCAAAAGACTGATTTGAAAAGAACAGGATCAAGTCTTTCAGCTCTTAGCTGCTTTCCACTGAGCCTCGTAATGTTCATCTGTAAGCTGGGGGAGTCGTGTCCATGCAGACAGGAAGCCAGATGAGAGGAGGCGACTTTGAGTTGTACCTGACTATGAGCCTGATGCTATACAATTTTTGACAGTCTCACTTAATACGACAACCCAATACGTTTTTGTATTAGTCAGCTTTCCCATTGCTGGGACACAATATCCAGCACCCACAGCTTCAAGGAGGAGAGGTTTAATCTGGCTCATGGTTTCAGTCCACGGTCAACTGGCTCCAAGGCAGAAACATCATGGTGGAACTGCCTGGTGGAACAAAGTTGCTTAGTTCGAGACAGCCTGGAAGCAGAGGACTAGTGGACAGTGCCAGAGAGGAAGGGGCCAGGGATCAGACATAACAGCCAAGGTCACACCTCCATGACACCCTAACACTCCTAGACGTGTGCTCCACCAATCCTCTGGGCAGCTCCCAAGCCAATCAAATTAACATGATCAAGTTATCTAGCACAGCTTTCAAACATACATGTTAAAGAAGAGCAAACATTTGAGGAGGCTGAGCGAATTGCCTAAGTTTCAACTGGAACTCGCAGCCAACTCCTCAATCCCATGGCTATGAGCTACTGGCTTCGAGGGAAGCATCTAACCGTGAATCGAGAATAAGAGCAACCTTCTATCTTTTACCTTCTGTGTTCTGAGGCTCTTCTATAACTTTTCAGAAACCTTCAACCACAACCATACAAGAAAAGTGGTTTGTCTTGATTTTATAGGAGCTACGACTCTGGCCAAGAAGGGTTAAGTGACCTTCCCAAGTCATAGAGCAAAAAAGTGGGACAGACAGGATTTGAAGTCAGCGCTGTCTGCTTCCAGAGTGACTGAAATCTTTTAACTCCATCGCATGAATCCGTGAAGTCTGAAAAGTAATATTCACTCTGCTCAAAGTCAAAAGACTTGAGCTCTTGGCTATAACAGTCACCAAAGAGAGGTGTTGGCAGAGGACAGGAGCTTGCAGAAAGCTCTTGTTTGGCCCTGGTATGTTCTCTTTTGCCACTTGAGCTTTGACACTCTGCTATTAACTTGTCACATACCATTTCCCCGATGAGCCTGTGAGCTCTTGTGCTCAGGGATGTTCTTTTACTTCTCTATGAACTTTAGATTCATAAAAAAAAAATTCTGCACAAAAAAGGCTTTGTTACAGAAATTCAGATGGCAGTGCAGAAAGGAGGCTGGCAGACTGCCCCTCGAGAGGGGGAAAATTGCGGGGCAAGGTATCTATGACAGGCCTTGGGCGCACAGGGACCTGAGCTAGTAGACATACAGAATGAGTGTGGCTTCGTTTGTCAAGCTCTCACATAACTACACTCATGAGGTCAGTTTACTGACCTAGGTAAGAACTCCCTGTGCGAGTACCAGAATACTCAGTGCGAAGACTCCCTCTCCACTGGAAGAACCAACGTTAACTGAAGATGTCCCTTTCTTTGCTCCCTTGCCAATTCACTGTCATCTTAGTGGACTTAGTCTTACCTTGGACGTATTCCTATGCTTCACCAAGTTATTTCCAAACTTTGTTGACTAGGAAGCCATCTTTTTCTTTAAAACTTTTGAATAACTTTTATATCTTCTGTGCATCGACTTGGCATTGGCTTTATTCTTAAGGTCTAAAAGTAAAAGTAATGTCCCTTTCACTCTGAAATTATTGAGGAGGGCATTTAGTTGTAGGTTTTAAGTACCGACCGCACTTTAAGTGTCTATTGTATGAATAAATGAATCAGGCTTTAGATAGACCCCCACCGCTCCAAGAAAAGTGGAGGTTATATTTTTGTCATTATAACCAGTGACTACCATGCAAAAACGGCTGACTAGTTCTCATCTCTAATTTTGCTTGACATAAACAGCAGTTGACAAAGTTGCTGTCACTTTCTCATCCTTTATCTGGTACCTTCTTTTGGCTCCTGTATCGATGGCTACCTCTCCCGGAGCAACGGCCTCTTTCTGCCGGTTCCTTCTCTGTTTTTGCATTGAGTGCCCCAGAGCTAAGGTTTTGGGTCTGTTTTGGGCTCACCTGGAAGATCTCAGTCTCCAGGCTTTAAATGCCATACAAATGCTGACACTTCCACTTCTGATGTCCAACCTAGATCTCACTCCTGAGAACAGACCTCACAAACCCATCTAATGGTTCGGTGTTTCTACTTGGGTGTCTAAGGTACATCTCAAACTTGACTTTTCCTATACTACACTCCTTACCTACCAACACAGCGGTTTCCTTGCTTGAGCTTGAGTAAACCAGGAAAAAGTACCACAGGGATTTTATGTGGTCGTTTTCTTCACTTCATGTAGTCTTCCTTCACAAATCTGCACAGCTTACTCCCTTACTTTCGTTGAGTCTTTGCTTAAATGTTGTTTGTTCAATGAGGCCTCCTGTGAGCTCTCTAATTGCACATCTCCCACACCACATTTTTCATTGTTCACACATCGCTCTATATTTTCTTCTGGTGTATACCACCTCATAATGTACAAACTACGAGGCGTAAACCAAAAATACAGTGAATGTTCAAATTTCTAAAAACGTTTTGCAATAAAAGACACATTGCCATTAATCCCCCTCAAAATATTCCCCCTTGTTTCAAACGCACTTAACTCACCATTCTTGCCACTTTCTGAAGCAGCTCTGGAAGTGCTCTTTCCTGAGTGTCTTTGATTGTGTTGTTGTGGCTTCCTTGATGTCCTGAACTGATTCAAAAAATTTGCCTGTCACGGTCGTTTTGACTGTGGAGACGAGCCAGAAGTCACGCAGTGCCAGATCTGGTGAATAGGGTCGATGAGGACACACAGTCATGTTTTTATGAGCCTGCTTTTCCATGGCACATGGCCCAGCGTTCGCTACATGTGTAAGCACACCTCATGAAGACACTCAAGGAAGAGGACTTCTAATGCTGCTTCAGAAAGTGGCAGGAACAATGGCACAAGTGTGTTCGTAGCAAGGGGGGGTATTTTGAGGGGGATTAATGGCAATGTGTGTTTTCCTGTAATAAATTTTTAAATTTAAATATTCTCCATATTAATAATGTTCACCCCTCGTGAACAATAGATATTTTGCTCATGTACTTATCAAAGGGGAGTAGTTTTAAAATGTGAGAGGCAATCTGTAAATTCAATTCTTTTTTTTTTTTAAGTGTCACTTTGGATCTCAGATTAGAAAATGTATCTTTTTTTCAACTCCCACATTGTTAATTACTAGCTGCATGATATCATTCCAATTGTGAAACCTCAGTTTTTCTATGTAAAATTGGCCACTGCTCTTTTCCCAAACAATATTCAGTTTAAAAAAAGCTGAACGTAGATAGTGCTCCTTTGAGAAACAGGCTTTATATACAACTGTATTTATGAAAGGCTGGATTAAACCAAATTAAACAGGTTTCATTTCTGCAGAACTTCTTAGAGGCTTTAATATGTTAATACATACTCTTTCAGTCAGTGCTTACTAGAGAAACAGATTTAGTGGAAGATATACAAATATATAAGAATCTATAAGACTGGCTTGTAATGGCCACCCAGAGCCAGGTGTGGGAGAGTGAGAAAGGTCTGCGTACATGCTGGAGATCCAGGGGACCCAGTTGAAGGCCTGAGCTCACTGGAGTGTGCCGTGTGAGTCCATGTCAGGAGGCTTAAGAATCTGCACTAGAAACCAGGAAACAACGTCCAAGGTGAAGGTGAAGACTAGAGCTCTTCCAAAAAAACCAGAAGGGAGCCCTCCTTCTTCATTTCCCTTTTATGCCATTTAGGCAGCAAACCTTTTGGCTGCTGTCACTCACACTCAGTCAGTCCCAGCAAATCTTCAGTAAATCCCCTCGGCCACACCCAGAACTTTGCTGATCCAATTTAGTTGCATGTTTCTTACTCAAACTGACACAATCAGTTAACTATCACACATACTACATATATTAAATATGGCAAGAGACTACAGGAGTTTCCATATTTATTTGATCAATAAATATCTCTTTTTATGGAATATCTTTGAACATTTCTTGGGGCACCATTTGGGAAATTCTTATGTTAATGGATGTGTAAGAAAGGATTGACCCAGCAAGCTTCAGCTGTCCAAGCCCTGAACAGCCAAGGAGTTCAGGACTGGCCCTTGGCCACATGCTCAGAAATACTATCTTAGCTCTAGCAATACACTGCTGATAAGAGCTTCTCTGTATCACTGGGACCTTGGCTCATGCCAGATACTTCATGCTGCCAATGTGATTTATGGTGATTGGCTTCCTGATTGTCTGGTACCTTGGACCTTGTTTTATCAGTTTGACCACTGAGATGTGGGAGCTGAACATGGAGAAATTAAGGTCCATTGTATGGACCTTAGTTGTTTCCATGACTGACTGTCAAGAAAAATCTTGGACACTAAGGGTCAGGTGAACATTTCTGATTGGTAGTATTTTGTATACAGCGAATTTATACCTCAAAAATTAAGGCAAAATTAAGATATTCCTAGATAGATATAAATCGGAGTTTGTTACAAGTAGACCTGTCCTACAAGAAATGCTGAATGTAATCTACTGGGTTGAAATAAAAGAACAATAAGGAGTAACATGAATCCACATGAAGAAGTAAAAGGCACCAGGAAGGTAACTGTAGCTAAATACAAAAGTAAGTATTAACGTATTTTTTGCTTTTAATTTCCCCTTCTTTTCTCTCATTTAAAATACTCCTGCATAAAATAAGATTATTAATCTATAGGCTGTGGACTGAATGTTTGTCTTCCTCCAAACTTCCATGTCGAAGTCCTAACTGGGATGGTGTTTGGAGGTGGGATATTTAGGAGGTCATCTGGTTTAAACAAAGTTAGGAAGGTGGCCTCATGATTGGATTAGGGACCGAATACTAAAAAGAGGGAGAAGCCAGAACTTGTGATCTCTCTCTCTCTCTGTCTCTCTCTCTCTCTCTTCCATGTGAGAATACAGCAAAAGGTTGGACTATAAGACAGTGCCCCGGAGGAAACAAATCTGCGGGCAACCTGATCTTGCACTTCTCAGCTCCTAGGACATTAAGAAATAAATTTGCGTTGTTTAATCCACTTAGTCCACTGTATTTTGATATAGAAATCTGCGTTGGCTAAGATTGGATATTTATGCATACATAACATATAAAGATGTGATTAGTGACAAGAAAAGCAAAAATGGGTAGAGCTATATTGGAGCAAAGTTTTCATGTGTTACTGAAGTAAGTATTAATTCAAAATATGCTGTTATAAATTAATGTTAATTTTAATCTCTTGGGCAACTAGTAAGAAAATAACTAAATATATACCAGAGAAGAAGTAACAGAAGAATTAAAACAGCAACCTGGAACATATTTATTCAGCATGAAATGTGGCAATAAGGGAAGGGTAGAGGAACAAAAAAATATGTAAAATAAATAGAAAACAAAGAGCAAAATGATAGAAGTTTATCAGCAATTACATTAAATAAAAACAAATTAAACTCCCCCAAACACACACACACACAGATACATAGACACGCACGCACACACACGCACACACACACACACACACCCCTCATATGTGTCAGTGGGACAGATTTTTTTCAAAAAACATTCTTATGTCTGTAAGAGGCTTACTTTAGGTTAAAGACACAAACAGGTTACAAGCAAAAGTTTGGGAAGAGATATTCCATGCAAACAGTAACAAAAGGAAAGCGTAAGTGTTTCTACTGAAATCAGACAAAATAGATATTAGAAAAAAATAATAATGAAAGACAAAGAAGAGTATTATTTAATGATAAAAGATCAATTCATCAAAAAGACACAATAATTATAATGCATATACACTCAGCATCAGAGTTCAAAATACATGAAGCAAAAATTGATAGAATTAGAAAAAATTGTTTGAAGATAACCGTTGGAACCTTCGATATTCGCTTGCAAGAGTGGATGAACAGTTAGAAGATTGGCAAGGAAATAGCAATTGGAAAAGCAGAGGGAAAAAACTTCCATCAGTAAAATGTCCAGGGTCAGATGACCTCACTAGTAAATTCTACTGAATATTTAAAGAAAAATGAATAGCAATTATTCTAAAACTGTTTCGAAAAAGAAGAGAAAGGAACAATTTCTAGCTCATTCTATGAGGGCTATTGTGCTGATAGCAAAACACAAAGAAATTATAAAACACAATAAAATTACACAACAACATCTTTTATATATAGTGGTACTTCAGTTCAGGAATGCTTTTGTTTGTCAACAATTTGGTTTGCAAACAAGAGCGTGTGGCAAAATTTTATTTTTCTTTGCAAACTCTACATCAGGTGACAAACACAACTGTGGCCATTTTTTCAAAAATTGTAGAACAAACTAAGTTTGTGAGCTGAGATACCACTGTATTTGTATGCAAAAATCCTCAATAAAATAATAACAAAACAAGTCAACAGGATTATAAACCATAACAAAGTGGGAATTTTCCCAACAGTGCAAAGATGGTTCAACATAGTAAAATCAATCGATACCGTAGTCCATCCTATTAATGGAATGGAAAAAATTCCACATACTGAAAAAATAATTTGAGAAAACCTAGAACTCTTGCATGATAAAAACACTCAGCGAATTAGACGAGAACATCCTAAACTTAATAAAAAGCACTAGTGAAGAACCCAAAGGTAACATCACATTTAATGGTAAAGTTTTAAAAATTTCCTTTAAGATCATAATCAAGACAAAACTGTCCACTTTGGCTTCTCTTTAGCATTGTGCTGGAAGTTCTATCCAGGACAATTGGCAAGAAAGAGACAGAAAAGACATCCAGATTTACAAGGAAAAAGTAAAATCTCGTCTATACATAGATGACATGATCTTACATGTAAAAATCTTAACCTGTAACAATACAAACTGGAGCTAATAAAAGAGTTCTTGTAAAATGCAAGATAAATACACAAAATCAGTTGTATTTCTATATACTAGCAACGAACAATACGGCGACTAAATTAAGAGAACAATCCCATATACAATAGCATCAAAAAGGATACCCAGGAATAAATTTAATCAAGAAAGGACAAAACTTGTGTACTAAAACTGCAAAAGCATTGTTGAAAGAAATTAAAGAAACCTAAATAAATGGAAATATATTTCATGTGCATAGGCTGGAAAACTTAATATTGTTGGAATGGTAATATTTCCAAAGGAATCTATAGACTTAGCTGAAATCCCTCTCAAAATTCACACTTTCTGATTTCAAAACCTACCACAAAGCAGCAATAATCAAAATCATTTGTTTTTGGCATAAGGACAGAAATATACACCAATAGGAGAGAACTGGGCGTTCAGATGTAGACTCATATGTCTATGGTCAGAGCTGAATCCTCATCTTCCACACCAGGGAGCCATCTTATGCTGCCTAATCATAAGTAATGCTAGAAATTTTATGTTGTTCATCAATATGAAGGTGAAAATAGGAGCAAATCTTTAAAAGTTGCAGGAGGTAATCTCTTAGATATGGAAACTTGAGATCTGATGGGGAGAGAAGACTTTGTTTTGGTTTGGTTTGGAGGTTTGATTTCAGTAATGATTCTGGTTGAACTATTTCCGTCAATATATATGCATGTGTAACTTTGATAAAAATAAAAATTAATTTTTAAAATTTATGGTAGATCAATGACTGTATCCTGTTTTTCTCCAGTAATTTATTGTTCTGTGTGGACTTCAAGATTGATTAGGGAAAGAAATTCTTTCTGCACAAGGTTACACAAGTATTTTGTACGTGTGTGTGTGTGTGTGTTCCAGGGCCTGCAAAGATATGCTTCTTTGTTTACACATGCTGAAATGAAGGAAGAGACTTCATACATATTAATGCAGACTGGCTTGCAAGCAGCAGGGAGTAAATAATGTGATGCTTATAAGAAAAGATAAGAGACAACCTAAAGTATGGAATTCATTAAACAAGTCATAAGCTGACATTAAGTTCTAAGAAAATATAACTAAACGGTTCTTCAGAATGCACAGACATTGCCTAGATGAAGTAATCGAGGAGCTGGAAATAACTATTGTTTTTTGCTTCACATTCATTTCCAAAAATGGAGAAATCCACTAATTATCATTGTTAAAACAAGCTATTATTCATTATGAAACTTACAAACACAACTATCAACAAATTCTTGACAGTTTCTGGAAAAAAAATCACTGAAAGAAATAAATATTTAAGTGCCATCTGCTATTCTTAAAAAGAAAATTTGTATTCAAAAATATATAAATTTGGTTGATTAAAAATTAACAACTGTTTTAGGAAGATTTGTGCAGTAGTATGGCATTGGGGGCTGTGGCATACACCCAGAAAAACCCAAGATTTATTGAGATAGAATTTTGGAATGGAAAATATATGATGTCCACCTGATTTCAACCCTGGACTTGTAACACAACCTGCCTGCTCACAACCATCTAACCCAGGGAATTTCTATCACCATCTTTGGAGAAATGGTTTGGTTTAGATTGGATAGAGATGGCCAAAGCATAATTGAAAACGCCCAGACCCACTCCATGAATGAAGACACATAGGGGTGTGTGTATGTGTACATGTATGTATATAATAAACAAGAGAAAACACTGAATTCTGCTGGTAATCATGGGCTCCTTTTCTCTGAGAAGGAACAACCATTCCACCCTGTTCCTTTTCTGGGCACTAACAGGACCCATGATTCATGAAGGAGATGACCACCATTCTTTCTTGTTTTAGAAGTTTATTATGAACTTCTGGTATGTGGTCATGCTTCCTATAAATATCTACCGTGAATCCCTGTGTGGAGTGATATGGTCAGTTTGAGCAGGAATACCCAGCTGAACTGATTCAGCGTGGTTCTGGGCATAGACGATCCATCTGAAGATTACTGCCGACACAATATAAAGAAGAACGGAAGCAGAAGATAGCAAGTGGCTGTTTCCCAGGAGAAGATGGTTTCCCTGAAGTGAACTTGGTTGTTTTTGTCACAGGAAGAATCGGGGCCTTGCCATTGTCAGGAATGGCTGCTGTTTGCTTTGGGGAGCTCTGGTCTTCATTTCCACTGCAAGCATCATGTCCTGGCTCCAGTACAGATTTCTTCAGCATTTTAGTGCAGACACGGACATATATGAGACATTGCTGTGGGCTCCCAGCCCTTGATCGGATCTTTCAAGTCTGCAGAGCATAGACAGACATTCTGCATTCTTCCTGCATTCAGCTTGTGTGTGGGAATGTTGTAACTTGTAAATGTCCTGTATTAAATCTGCTCTCTTGCAAACCACTGACTCTAGAAAGGTAACTACTACAGTCCTTATCACTGATTTCTAGTTTGTGCATTGCTTGTCTCTAATGTACTTGGCTGGTGCTGGCTGTGAGTGTAGAATTTGGGATTTTCTCTTCTGACTATTCTGCCTGAGCTCTCAGCTCTAATGACTGCATGCTCGGCACACTGTAGCCAGGTTGAGGATGCTTTAAATTCCTTTTAGAGGGAAAATAATTTCTGACTTTAAGCTGGAGCTAAAATTGTGCCTCACTGTGCACAAGCACAGAGATCCAGGTATTTTCTAGGCAGCACCATTATATATCCCCCCAGGAGCAAGCACTAGCTGGGACACTGTCCAATAGTTTCAAATGTGGTACTTCCAACTTTCAGAAGAGGACTGAAGAGGTAGCTCACCTTATCTTTTTTCCTCTTTTCAAGCTGGACTGCACTACTAACAGCCACAGATGAACAGATGAATTCATACATGCTGCCAGCAGTTGGCAATTTCCCCGTGGTGGTACACTCAGCTGTCCATTGTTTATTGTTTACTCTACTCTCATCCCCCTTCTCTGGTAACAACACCCCTTGGTGGTCAAAGAACCCATTCCATGATATTTGGGAGGAAATCAATTTCCCACTCCTACCCTAATTCAGAGAGACAAAATATGCACATAGGCGTTCAGGAATCAGGAAGAGAGGGAAAGCCAGGGTGTTAGGAGGATTCATTCTCGGGACTTTGCCTAAGTTACAGAAATAAGTAGCATCTCATTTGCTTCTAGGACCTCGTGTTAGCACATATGAAATTCTGCTATGATTTGTTTTAATGCCTCTTTACTGTTTCCAAGGTTTACGTTAGGCTACTTCAAGCATCTCCAATCATTTTGGTCATCGGAATCACTCGAGGAACTTGAAAGTGAAGATTGAAAAACTGAACCTGAATATTCTGCAATAATGCCTAAATTTGTTTCTAATCAGAAAATGCTCACTAGTCCTTCAAATGAACCAAGATTGAGCTACATACGAGGTGTGATGGAAATGACAGCGAATGTTATAAGTTCAAAAATATTTATTACCGGAAAAAACACATTGCCATTCATAGTCTTCAAAATGCTCCCCGCTTTGCTTTGAAAACGCTATCCCATCATTCCGGCCACCTCCTGAAGCAGTTCCGGAAGTCCTCTCTCATGTGTATCTTTAGTAGTGCTATTGTGGCTGCCTTGGTAGCCTGAATCCATTCAAAACATTTCTGTTTCAGGGTCATTTCGACTTTAGGGAAGAGGCACAAGTCACACGGTGCCATCACAGTGACTAAGGTGGATGAGGACACCCCGGAATGTCTTTACAGGCCCGCCTTTCTGTTGCACGGCACTGGGCAGCAGCATTCGCTGTATTTTTTTTTTAATCATACCTCACAAAGACACTCAGGAAAGAGGACTTTCAGAACTTTCGTGACATGGCAAGAACAATGAGACACGTGTGTTAGAAGAGGAGGGAGTATTCTGAGGGGAATTAAGGGCAAAGTCTCTTTTACTATAATACGTTTTTTAAAACTCTACACATTCAGCATATATTTTGATCGTACCTCTTCATTCACTGTGGCATCTATTAGCAAATCGTTAGTTAAATGACTAGACTTCTGATTGCCGCAGAAAGGCAGATGTTTGACTGGGCCCGTGTGATGTTTCACAGCATTCACATGTGCCCTGAAGAACCTGCAGCTTTCCACAGAGAGCGGGAGAAAGCCCGCCTCCCACCCACAGAGCAGCCCGAGACCAGGGCAGTCACTCACGGCACAGAATACAGGTGCTCCAGTTACTGAGCAGAGAGGCCACAGCCTGCAAACCATCCCACTTTGGGACAAAAGTAATGAGTGGCTAATGTTTTGCAGGCTGCATCTGAGGGAAGTAAGAGCTTTACATCACTGAAAAGGTGGTATAATTAAAGTAAATTGTGCGCTAGTTCATAAGCCGAAGATGGAGGACTTTGCTTACCAACAGAGACTTCTTAAAACAGATGAGCCTCGACAAGAATAGGACCTCTCATACTGAGCAGCAGATCTTAGTCTATCCAGAGATCCCAGGAGACCAGAGCAGAATAGAGAAACCTCTCTTCATCACATGGAGCAGCCAGCCATGGTCACCCAAGATCCCTGCCTCTTGGTATTGCATCCTGGGGTACAGTTTCCTCCTGTGTTGTGCCCAGCTGGCCTGTGTGACCAACAGCATATGGTGCATGTGATGCTATGCCACGTACGAGATTAGGTGGTAGAAGGCTGTAGCCTCTGTCTTGGGCACTCCATTTGCCTGTGTTCCCGCCTTGGATCATGGCTCCAGAGGATGATGTGTTGTGAGCAGTCCTACAGAGAGATGGAACTACCACCTTCTGCCGGCAGCCATGTGAGTCAGTCCGGAAGTGGATCTTTAGCTCAGTCAATTCTGTAGCCCCAGCAGAGAACTTGTCTGCAGTCTCAACAAGACTCTGACCAGGAGGCATCTGGCCTGCGCTCAGAAACTGTGAGATAATAAGTGGTTATTAGTTTCATCTGCTAAGTTTCAGCGTCATTTATTCCAAGGCAATAGATAACTAACACACCACACCAGCATCAAAGCAAGAAGGTCTGTACATTAATTATCGGAAATGACTCTGTCTCTGGAACTTGCAATATACTAATGCTTTTGTCAATTTAAGATGTGCCATTTATAATCCAGAGTGTTCGCCAGTAATCCTCAAAGAGCATTTTGTCATTATCATTCATTTAGTCCACAAATGTTTAATCATCTACAATACCAGTCCTTGGTTTCGGGCTCTACAAATAAAGCTGGGAAAGAGTGACGAAGATGCTGTCTCATGGGTTCTTTTACTGATGACGAACCATACGTGGAAACCAGTACCTAAAAAGATAATTGTATCTGGTGACAATGTCTGTGGAAGAAATGAAGAGGTGACCAGAATTAGGGTAATTGGCTGTGTGTCTAGGAAGAAGTAACCTGTCTGGACAGGGTGCTGCATTGGTCACTTTCCTGTTGCTCAGAGACAAATCACCCAACACCTGTGACTTAAAGGAGGACATATTTATTTGGCTCTCAGTTTTCAGTGGGTTCAGTCCATGCTCTTCAGGCTTGAAGGTGGAGATGACATGGCGGCAGGGGCTGGTAGAGGACAGCTGCTTGTCCTGTGGTGTCCAGGAAGCAGAGAGAAAAGGGAGGAATCTGGACAAGAACACGCTCTTCTAGGTCACACCCCAGTGACCACCTCCAACCAGATGCATTCAGCCTAACAGCACATTCAGCCATGAACAAGTCAGTGGATTTATTCACAGCACCCTCATGCTCCAGTCACCGTCCAACGGCCCCGCTTCTGAACACAAGGGACTTTGGTGAAACATTCTAGATCTAAACCATAAGAGGTGGTCCAAAAGTTCTCTCTGAGGAATGGCATTTGTGTTAAGCAAGCCATGGGAAAAGCTTGAGACAAGAAGTCCAGGCAGAAAATAGCAAGAGCAAGGCTCTAAGGTGGCAAAGTAGACGAGTGAGAAACTCCTTCCCGCCAGAGCTCCTATCTGAGCCCTTCTGCTGCTGCCTGACGAAAGCTCCAAAGATGGTACCCAGGTGAGCAGCTTTCCCCTCCACATGTTGCTGATTCCACATCTCCCGACCCGATCAATATCCCTGGCCCTTTTTGAGGAGCAACAGAAAACACTCTTGGAGGTCATTTTATTGAAATATTGCTAGTACTTCAGACATCCTTCACTCTACCCACATGGTTGTTTTTTTACAAGCATTTCTCATACTTAGCTTTCTATCTACCGGTTTCCCCCAAACTCTAAGGGAGTCGTGTGTTTTGGAGACCAGATCAAGTACATTTCGTCACTTTTCCCAAGCAGTTCTCCTGTCCAGGCTCTGGAAGCGACCCACAGGGCGCCGTCTGTGTGCCCCACACCTGCTGTGTGAACTTGGGAGAGTCACGGGGCAGACGCGTGCCATTCTGCCTGTGCTGCTCCCTCCCTCGTGGTCCCGCCATTCGGGAAGCCCTGCTTGGTGAGTCTCGTGCGCTCCAATGGCACCTCCCATTGCCAGAGACCAAGGAAGAAATGAACAGATGTCTGGACCCCATGCTGCCTCCTGCAACGCAACCCTTCCAGCTGTTCTGAGCATCCACGAATCGGCCCTTCTCCCACAATCTGGATGTGAAACTCAGCTTATGTTTAGCAGCAATTAATTTAGAGGAAAATTTTGCTTTCTTTGGATTGTGTGGCATGTTGCAGTATCAGAATTGGGCGAGTTAGCTTCACGCCTATCCTCGGCATACTGGGGTGAGCGAAGGGAGGATGGTGACCTTGGAGAGAGGTTGGCCTGTGTACAGCCCTTCTGTTTCATGTGACAGTATCATGCCATTGAAAATCTGGCTAATTTCCCTTTCCTGCCCCCCTAGACTCCCTGCAATATAAATTATAATGACACTCAAAGTGTCACCAGATTGGTAATTGGAAGAACTCTTGGCACCATCAAGAAGGGGTCAGATGGGGAGGGAAATCTGTCTGAACACTGCTGTCCTGGCCTTTCCAGAAATTCCTTACTCCCTCCTGGACCGGTTACAAACTGACTCAGTAGAGTCATGAAGTGCGGATTACACTTAGATGAAAAGACAGAGATTAACGAGTGCAAACTAATTGTTGTCACGTATGAAGATGATGTACCAATCAGAAAGGACTCAGAGATACAGCAAGGTACACTAGTTGTGACAGTTCTGGATTATGATCTTTTAAATGCTAACAGAAAAGAGCCCAAAGATTTGGTGAAGTGTTGGAAAACTGTATGATATGACTTGTCCTTTTGTTCTTATTTTCATTCAGAACATCTCTAATATATTGTGTACCCTTCAGATGGGGCCAAGACAGAGGTATGTTCACCATTTAGTATGATATTTAGAAATAACAAACATTTCAGTATCAAAACACAATCTTTTACAAATGCGAAGGGAACTAAGAGATGGAGGGAGTGGAGGGTAAGGGGAAGAAAAGGAATTAAGATGCATTATGTACATATGCCAACTCTCCATGATGAATGTAATCATTACATACTGCAAACATGTACTAATAAAATTTTTACAATAAAAAAAAAAACCACATGATCTCATGACCCAGGGGAGGAAAAGTTTTCTTAAATATATATTTTTAACAATCCCAACCACAAAGGAAAACATTGGTAAACTGGGGTATATTCAGATGAGGGACTATTTCAAAGAATACCATTAAGAAAATAAAAAGAGAGATTGCAGAGTAGAAGATTGTTATGATTTTAATCTAAAATATCCCTCAACAGTCTTGTGCTCAGACTTGGGCTTTGGAAGGCAATTAGATCATGGGGTGCTAGGCCCTTCTGCGGATTCGTCCATTGGTGAGTCATACGGCTGGGCTGTTTGAGGTGAGGCCTGGTTAGAAGGAGTGGGTTACTGCATGTGTGACCTGGAGGGGTGTATTCTTGCCCCCGGCTCCTCCCTTTGTTCTCTACTTCCTTACCACCACATAGTGAACAGCTTTCCTCCACCATGTCGTTCTGCCATGCCATTTCTGCCTTGGAACAAGTTAGCTATGGACTGAACCCCGAAACTGTGAGCCAAATAACCTTTTTCTCCTTTAAATTGTGGGTGTTGAGTATGGGGACATCCCAGGGATGGAAAAATGTTTAATTAAAAAATATTCGTAATGCTTACAAATTAATTACAAACAGGCAGACCACATGGGGAAAATCACTGAATGGATACCTTAAGATACATGGCTTCTAACTAGTCAATAACTAAGATACCAAACTTCAGCTGCATTAGGAAAATAATTTCAAACTGCAGCATGATATCAGTATATATTCACCAGAATGGCTAAAGTTAAAGAGATAGACAATATTCAGTGTTGGCAATGATGGGAAACAACCATGACATACATATACTGCTAGTGAGAGTATCATGATCTAACCACTTTGAAAAAATATGTTCTAGTTAGTATCTATTAAAACTGAACATAGGCACATTGTATGGGCCAGCAATTCTACTGCTAGATACCCAGTCAACAAAAATGAGAACACAATTCACTGAGAAAGATATACAAGAATTTATAAGAGCACTATTAGCAATAACTAACAATTAAAACCCAAATATCTATCAACAATAGAATGGTTGAGTAAATTGTGACGTGTATTCCCACAGTGGAAAACCACAGAGCCTTTAAAATGATTCAATCACAATTAGATGCAACAACATGAAGAATCTCACAAATACAATGTTAAGTGAAAGAAACCAAGCACAAGAGATCATATACTGTGTTCTTTCATTTGCAAATATTTCTGAAACAGGCAAAACTGACCTTTGCAGTTAGAAGTGGTGATGGCTAGACAGTGATTAGGGATGAAGAAAGGACTGGACACAGGCTTTGGGGATTCTGGTGACACTCTCTTTCTTGATCTGGGTGCTGGCGACTCACATGGCAAGAATTCATCAGAGCACAGTGGCCGGCATCCTTTTCTGGTTAAACACTGACTTAAAAACTTACATAACACTCTCTCCAGATGCATACATGAGCAAAATACGGTATAGACATAGAATAAAGTATTTTTCAGCAATTAAAAGGATTAAAGTACAGACACATGCTCAGATGAACCTTGAAAACATTATGATAAATGAAAGAAGCCAGTCACCGAGGTCACATATTATGTGATAGGATTTCTATGAAATGTCCAAAATAGCAAATCCAGACAGACGGGAGGAAGATTGGGGGTTGCCAGGGCCTGAAGTGTATTAAAATGGGGAATGATTCATCACAAGCATGGGGTTTCATTTTGGAATGAAGAAAATATTCTGGAATTAGATAGTGATGTTGGTTGTACAACACTGTGAATATTTTACAAACTATGGGATTGTATACTTGAAAAAGAGAAATCTTATAATGTCAAAGTTATATATCAATTATAAAAACCCCTCCAGTGTTAGTATATTATACGCAAGGACCTGGCTTTCCACAACCAGCAAGATGTATGTATTCTTTATTTATCAGTTGACACTGGCCATCTGGATCATTGGAACTATATTTTCTGCATTGGTTTGCTTTTCCTGGGTCAGGGATAGTTAGCTTTCAATAGCGCATGACTTTGCCATCAAAAGCTTTGTGGAATACAGTGAACCACTTTTAAACATTTGAAGGAGAACCAGTAGACTGGTGGAAGTGAAGTTCTATGTACACTACAAAGCACTAAAGTTCTGCTATTTCTAAATTATTTGTATGCCCATAAACACAGGCCTGTTACAGACCACTTGTCTAAAAGAAGCCACCCGTCAGGAAAAAGCTAACAGTTCCCTAACAAATGGACACGAATCAAGGTTCTCGAAGTTGTTATACTCTCTGATCTAGTAATTCTACATCTAGGATTGGATCCTGGAGCGATAATTAGAGATACTTTTACAGATATATTTTAAGGGGGCATTTGCCACTAGGTTGTCCCAGTGAAACAGTCTTGTCTAAATGACATGGGAAGAACAAAGCCAAGGGAGTCAGGAGACTGCTTCACACAAGAGTGATTTGGGGAGTAGAGTCTGGGGGAGGCAAGCTGCTCTTTTCTGCCTCCCTAGAGAGCAGAGTGTTGATAATGAGACATTACAATACTAAGCTAGATGTGCCCACGGCACTAGGTGATGCCCCCTACCCCTCCGACTACGTGAATACAAATTCCCTGTCTCATCTCTCCCCTCCATTCATCCTTCCGTACTTAACCTGGTTGTTCAAGATTGATTTGGCTACTAAAACCCCCAGAGAGAACTCTGATCGGCTTTGGGCCTTGGCCACTTAAAATCAGCTGGGGAGCTTTGATCTGGAAACATCTCTAGAAGTGGCATTGGGCTATGTAAATAAATGTGGAAAGTAGGACAATGAAAGTAGCTGGGGTGTTAAAACAAGGACATCTTCACTCACCGGCACCAGTGAGTTCTCTGCCAAAACGTTTGCTCTCTCCTGTACATGTATAAGAGCTAAGTGGGAGGAGGGGAAAGGAAGGGAAACAGGGCCACCTTATCTCTAATTGATTAGTTTGCAGTGCTTCAAAGAGACACATGGCAGGGCCGGAAAAACCATGTTTCCTTCAGTGGGACTCCATGGAATTCTAACTTCTGACTTAATGTGGCAGGAGCCTGCATCAGTATTTAGAGGCTACACTCTTGGAAATTGTTCTACTTTCTACCTTAAAGTCCCAAAGATTCGAACATCAGAGGAAGATATACAAAGGGATTGTGTGATAACATTTTAAAAATCATTTCATTAAACTTCTTAGAAAAGTAGCACTTACTTATTATTTAAAAAGTGGATTATTTGTCCCCAACCTTTCATCTCACTCCCCAGAAAAATCACTGGCAATCATGCCAGTGTTTCTGAATCTGTGTGGAAGTTTATAGGCAGACATATTTAAGAAGGATAAGCCAATTGTCCTCAAATATTAGACAATGAGATCATCTAGGAAGTGTGTGAAAATGTAGATAGGATTCAAGAACACATGACTTGGACAGACATACTGATGCAAGTGATCGACAGACCAGTCTTCAAGGGGGTTCCCAATAATCTCTCCTACATTAAACAGGTTGATTTTCGTAACTAGAAAAATGAGGTAGTTACAGCCAAGTGTGACTTGCTAAAGCGGAGGATCAAAGCCTAGCCGAAATCCTGCTGCAGCCTCTTGGGAGACCTTTAGCCAGAACTGCCCCGTTCTGCCCTGCCTGCATCCCCAACACACACGCTCTGATTGAAATGCTATCATTGAAATGCTATCATCATTGATTAAACTATCATTAAGTTTAAGCTAAGTCTTGTGATTTGTGACAGAGCAATAAAGAACACTGCTATGAAGTATACTATTGATCCTACGAGCCACTCTTTGAAACCAGTTACATACACAATTTTGCAGCATAGTACCACAATTTTGTACCACAGTTGATATCTAGAGATAAGTTAATGTCTAATATTATAAAAGGCTAAAGTTTCTATAGATGTAATTCTTACTTTCAAACAATAATAGTACTAAACGTTAACACTTTAAAAGGGGATCTTTGCTGCATCTAGTTTTAGTAATACTCTAGTCCTCAAGCCAAAATTAGACACAGCTTTCTTCATGATCCTCCAGCAGTGTGTAAAAAATTTTGTTTGTAGTGCTGGGGATAAGGCCCAAGGTCTCATGCATGCTAGGAAGACACTGCACCAATGAGTTACATCCCCAGTCTAAGGTGTTTTTATTTTTAATGTCAACAATATTGCCACGTATATCTATATAAATATTTCACCATGTACTACCAACAAGCAGGCTCTGAACTTTACCTGTATTATCCACAACCTTACTGAACCTTCACTGGGTGAGTACTGTTGTCCCCATTTTACAGATGGGAGGACTGAGCTTCAGAGAGATGGATTAGACCTCCATACACCTTTCAGCTAACAAGAGGAGGAGTCCGAACTCACTATTTTCATTTTTTTTTGGAACTTACTAGTTTTAAAACATTTAACCCAGTTTTTGTTATTAGTTTTGATTGACTACTGTGGCCATAGGCCTGGGTGGGAGGCGGTGTATGTTAATCTGTACGACCATGTTTCTTGGTTTTCTTTTCTCCCAGTGCTGGGGGCTGAGTGCAGGACCTTCACCCAGGGAGTCAGTCGAAGAGGAGACACCCATCCTTAGCCTCTTTTTTATTTTTTATTTTGAGACATGGTCTCGTTAAGTCACTAAGACTGGGCTCAAACTTGTGATCCTCCTGCATCAGCCTGCTAGAGTGCTAGGACCAAGGCACGCACCACCACACCCAGCCAGAACGTTCCTTATACATATACCAATCTATTGCTCAACAACTATTTTTGAATGTGTGGTCAGCATTGTGCTGAGACCTAGGAAGTTGGTGGGGAAAATGAACGTGGCCTCTACCTCCACCAGGCATGCAGCCTGGCAACCAGCTACCCAGAATTTATACTCATTTTCCAGTGAAAGTCACAGAGGTTAAGAATCCCTTTAACAGCATATACATTAGTGGTACTCAGAACACATCTAGACCAGCCATCTTTGTTCACAGTAATAGGAAGTTGAACCCGTCTATAGACAGACCGAGTCAGAGCTCCTTGCGCTGCCGTCCAGTAGCTTCCCAAATCCACGAGTCATCGAGGTGAACAAATTTTCTAAGTTGTTGCAACACTAGAGTCAGTGCTTGCCTACAACTGCTTCCGGGCAGTGGTGCTCAATTCCAGCATTTGAAAACCCCGCAGCCCAGCCGTGCACGGAGCCCAGATACATCAGCACCTCTATGGGCGGGCACAGCTGCAGGACTGGCCAAGCCTCCAGGTGATCTGCACTGTGGTCCACTCCGAGAGCCCCGGGCTGAGATCTGGTGACAGGGGCTCACGGGCTCTTACACACTGTTTGGTGCACTTTGCTTCTCACTGAGTACTGATTTGAATAATGCCCCAAATTCATGCTCTTCCCCGATACTTGGAATGAGGCTGCATTTGGAAATAGGCGGTTGCAATGTCATTAAGAGGAGATCTTAGTGCAGTAGGATGGGCACTGTACCTACTACAACCAGTGTCATTGGAAGAGGAGACACCCAGAAACACGCACACACGCACACACATCATGCAAAGTCACACCCTAAGGAGAGAAGATGGCCACGTTGTGACAGGTAAAGGCTGGAGTTACACAGCTGCAGGCAGAGAGTACCAGGGATGGCTGGTCACCACTAGAAGCCAGTGGGAGACCAGCTCTGCTCATAGCCTGACTGCAGTCCTGTGGCTTGCTCCTCTGCGGGAGAACACATTTCTGTTTTGTAAGCCACCTTGTTTGTGAGAGTTTGAGGTGACAACTCAGGGAGACCAGATCTATCTCCAAATTGAGCTGGGGCTTCTCTGCACACCAAGTCTCATTTGTGTGGTCCAATTCTGGACATTCGTGGCTTAATTCTCTGTCTAGGCCCTTGTGACCCCTATTCTCCCTTAATAGCTTATTAGCTAGCTTTCCCATTGCTGGGACACAATACCTGACACCCAAAATGTGAAGGAGTAGAGGTTTAATTTGGCTTGTGGTTTGAGAGGATTCAGTCCATGGTAAGCTGACTCCAAGAGAGGAACATCGTGATGGAAGGAGAACTGCTCAGTTCATGGTAAACAGGAAGCAGAGGACAGGGAACAGTGCCAGAACATGGATCACAGTCTATGGAAATCACTTCTCCTGTTCTGTGAATTCCTTGGAGTCAGAGAGGAGGTGGCCAAGGACCACTTTTAGTTCCCAAGGTTGCACCTCCACAACTCACTCAGAGACACTTAGAAGTGTGCTGTATTTACCCCCCAGGTAGATCCCAAAGCCAAACAAGTTGACACAATTGAGCTGAAGCATCACACACAGCTTCTCTTCAATCATCTGTAAATGTCCTGCGCTTCTGCCTTGCATTGATCTCTAGATTGCCCCAGAAGCAAAATCATCCAGTAGGACGCCTCTGACCCTGATTTATAAGACTCCTCGGTCTTTTAAAGTGCCGTGAATTTGTATGTGGAGCACATTTTCTATGCACTACTTTTGGGTCCCCAATCTTGTGCTCTTTCACCTTCACCCAGGGAGGGAAGAGAAGACTGTATTTAGAGAACGGACTAAGGACCAGCTTGTGACCTGGCTCTAACATTTAGTGCCTGTGTGGTCCTGGGTATATTTTTCAACTTCTAAGGACCTTAGTTTTTCAACTGGTAAAATGCACACTCCTAGGGGCAGAGGGTAGCGTCTTCCACAAAGAGTGCTGTTATAAGGATGAAAGGAGGAAGTGTCTGACAGCATTTAAGGTGAAGTCTTCAGTACATAGTGGAAGATAAAAGTCTCAAGAACTCCTCTCACTCTGTTCCTACCGATCAGCTCTAAGTCTGCATTCAGATTACCTCTAATCATTAGTCTGATTTCCTATCCCATTCCTCCTGTGGAATCTGTCTTTCCTGGGCAAGATCACAGCATACGGAAATCACTCTTTCCTATTGTTCTGTGAATTCTTCAGAGTCAGAGATGAACCCACCTCTCCTTATAATGTGATCAAGTGATACACCATCTTCCCAGACCTCAGAGGTGCTCTCGTAAGGGGCAGAATTACTGACGAGGAAGGAATTTTTGTTGTGTAAAGAGGTGTGACTGTGAGTGCATGTGTGAATTTTAGAATTCATTTCTAAAAATCTATATGGAAAAATCTATTGGGGTCAAGCAGAGAGAAGCAGAGTTTATACCTAAACGGGAGAAGATAACAAGTCTCTTATTTAGTGCAGAAACTGGAGGAATTCTATCCAAAATCTTTATGTGAAAATCTAGCTCATTATGCAACATGTGTAAAAACAGCAGTAACAAATGAGTGGGAGGAATAGTAGATATAAAGTAAGAATAAATTTAAAAAGATATTAAAAAGAGATAAACTGTAAGACAACGGCTGGGAGGAACAGGCTAAGAATTTAAGGGTAGGAATTTTTAAAAACCTAAAAAAAAAAAGCAAAACCAGAAAAGATGGTGAAAAAATTCAAGACCAGTTAAATGATTCAAGTTTAAAGAACCTGAACAGGTGAAAGGTTCAACGATTAATAATGTAAGCAGCTAAAAATAAAGCCCGAAGCTCAAAAGGTAAAATGAAAACCAAAACAGTTTCAAATTAAGTAAGGCAGAATATTAAAAATGAAAACATGAAAAAAAGTTTAAAAAGGAAATCCTGGCTCTACACCCCAGAAGGCTGAAGACTGAATACGAAAGCAGCTACATAAAATAAGATGCTTTAGAAACACGAATTGTTTGGGGCCAAAAAAAAAAAATCAAAACTATAATGCATGCTAAAAAGACATGGCAAAAAGGATATCTGAAGTTGAGATATTTAAAAAATGTCAGTAATAAGCGGCACAAAAAACAAGTGAGTTGTTCTTTGCAGAGGCCAGGGACCTCTGCGTCCTGAGGTTCTTCAGGAGTGTGATCAGAGGTCTTCCAAACCGAGCGTGGTGCTCAAAGCTGCACCCAGCCAGGCTTCCAGCATGAAGGGTCGGTCTTCAGACACAGTGAAGAAACCAGGAACTTCCTCCCACTTGCTTCTTTCACTCCCCATACTGCCAAGCGTCGTACTCTATGACCCTGGCTGCTGTTCCCCTCTTAGCTCCTGCTACATGCTGGAAGCCTGGTGTCATAACGTGGTTATCTTGAGGAGGCGGAATATCTAAGAGGTGAAGGTGATTAGGTTGTAGGCTTCTCATGAATGGGTCAATACTATCTCCTGGGAGTGCTAAGGTCTCATGGGACTGGATTAGTTTCAAGAGAGCAGGTTGTTATAAAAGAACCAGCCTGGTTCCCCTTCACCTCCACCCCAGCTCCTTATTTCCTATCTCTCCATGCCACATCTTTCTTTTGCACACATTCTTGCCACATGAGCCACCTGCCACCATCACAAGGCCCTCACCAGTTGAGGCTGCCTGATCTTGCACTTTAAACTTCCGAAATGTGAGCAAAGTAAGTCTCTTTTCTTACAAAGTTCCCAGCCTCAGGTATTTTGTTATAGCCACATGAAACAGACTAAGATCCCCGTCCCAATGTGAGTGGATAGGGGAGCAGGGATCCTGCACGTCCAAGTGAACAGAAAGAAGGGTAGGGCAGTGAAGAGTTGACCTCTCACTGTGTATTTTCTAGAATGTCCCGTGAGTTCTTCAATCCCCATGACCTAAATTGAACCAACTGTCTTCCTCCAGGTGGGTTCCTCCAACACCACCCCGGCCCATCCCATGCTCCTGCTGCTTGTTGACACCTTCCCTACCAATCGAGTCAATCAAGTGAGCCACCTCGGATCCACTGTGGATGGTTCCCTCAGATTCGTTCTCACAGCCACTGGGCCAGAGATGCCATGCCTTCTCCCTCCCCGAATGTCCCCTTCACCGTTTGTCACCTCTGCACTTTTTCAGGCCTTCACTGTAATGAGATGGATTTGAGGACAGATACAGGGTTCTAACATGAAGGGCTTTGGTTTTCTTGTCACAGCACTAGGAATGTGTGCAAAAGACAATAGTTTACAGGGATGTGACTTATCTCAGGGGCAAAGTATGGACAGCAGCTGGGAAAACTGAGAGTCAGAAAAAGGATGGTGAGCACCAGATCCAGGCCAAGTACAAACTCTGAAATTCACTCTATGGCCCTGGGCCTGCCTTGTGGTTGTCCCACTTGATGCGACTTGTCACACTCCTCTGGGCTTGGTGTCATCCTACGCAGCAGAGGTAGCCTGGCCCTCTCCTCCACGGGTCTGCAGACACCAGCCTTCAAGGTTCCTGTCTCGCTTAACAAGAGGATCTGAGAAACAGTGGAGGGCTTTGGGATCAGGAGGCTTCTCAGTAATCTGTGTCGATCGCTCTCCGCCGCTGTCTCTCTGCAATGGAGCCGAGGCCACACGAGCCCGGTATTACGTTACTGCTATAGGACGACTGAAGTCAAGGACCTCAGGCCACAGCCGGAGAGACTTTTCCTTCTCTAATCTGATTAGGCGCGCAATCTTCTGTTGCTCTCTGATGCAGGCCAGCACTGAGAAGCCAAGGCATTTCCGAGCTCTCCACAGATGCACTGGGGCTTTGCTTAACACGCCGGGAACTCGCTATGTCTGGAAGGGTTTACAGTAGTGGGACAGGAACACGAGGTAGCAGACACATGTAGCAATAAACTCCAACTCTGACATCCCCGGGAAAATCACCACAGCTTGTTTGAAAAGCAGCTTCAAGTAGACGTCGGGTGGATGGTAATCAGATTTAAAATTAGCCCTAACGTGCCTTCATCAAGGAAGGCTTAATTGCAGGGCTCAATCAGCATACAAAATGCTCCAATGACAATCCTGCTGATGAAGCTATTCTAAACAAATGGGAGGATTTGGAAGCAGAGAACATCTTCTCTGTGGAATTAGCCAGTTCTGGTGTCACTTAAGCCTGCCTCCCTTTAAGCCAGTCCCTCCATGCACCAGGTGTTTATTATTTATAAATTATACACCTAGAATTTATAAGATTTCCTTACTCCTAACTCCAAGAACTATTATTTGTCTGGCCAGCTACACCACGGCAGAAGAAGTTGTTCTGCTCTTTACCTGCGATCTTGGGCAAGTTACCTAGCCTCTCTCAGCCGCTGTTTGCCCACCTACATAATGAGGGCAACAAGGCCAACCTGGGAGGGTTGTCAAAGGGATTAAAACAAAGAGCTGTGATCAATTTTTATTTCCTTTTTCCTTCCAAGCCCAGACATCTAGGGTGCTCTTGGTTCTAACTTCCCTAGGGATGTTATTACTATAGTCATTTGCACATCTAATTCAGTGGTTCCCAACTTGGGGTGGTTTTGTTCCCCAACAGATATTTTGCAATGTCTGGAGACATTTTGGTTGCCATCACTGAAGGAAGAGGAATAGGTCCTCTTGACGTCTGGTGGGTAGACACCAGAGATGCAGCAATGTCCTACAAAGACTAGAGTGACCTGCACAGCAGGGAGTAACCTGGCCCCAAATGTCAGTGAAGTTCAAGTTGAGAACTCTGGTTGTAGAAGATGATGGAGAGCCTCACCAATGAGTCCTTGAAGGTGATGGACATGCTCACCAATGAGTTCTTGAAGGTGATGGACATTCTCACCAAGAGGTACTTGAAGGTGAGGGCTGAGCCTTATACCTCTTCTTTTCTTGTGTGTGGGAGTACTCAAAAGGGTGCAGTGAGCTCCAGTTACTGAGCGTAAGGGAAACAGATCTAATTCAACCTCAATTCAGATGCTAAATCCAGCCTTTCTTTCCTCTTTATTCTTCAAGCTGAGGTCTGTTAACTGTTTTCTCACTTCCTATATTGTCTCATTTCCTTTTTTGTTTTATTTTTTGTTTTTGCAGTATTGGGGATTGAACCTAGGCCTTTCCCACTGGGCTGTATCTCCAGCCCTTTAATTTTGATACAGGGTCTCACAAAGTTGCTGAGTAGCCCAGGTTGGACTTGAATTTCTGATCTTTCTGCTTTTACCTCCCAGAGTGCTGGGATTACAGGCACATATCACCATACCTAACTTTGTTTCCTTTTGATCTGAAATATTTCCTTGAACTTTTCCCAGTGTGATGTGCAGGATTTATGTAATGTTGCTATCCTTCCTGGGTATTAGCGCTCCACACTGAGAGAACCCAGACCTGGCAAGAGGAATCTCCAGGGCTTGTGGTGAGCGATCTCATGACACAAATGCCCAGTTTGGAAGGGATCAGGAGGATCACTAGATGAGATCCCCAAGGCAACTGGGCAAAGCTGAGGGCAGCTCTATGAACCAACTTATTCTCTCTGCTGCCATTCATTTGGTGATGAAATTTTAGTATATATGCTGCTGAAGCGAGCACTCATTTGGTGATACAAATGCATATAAATATCCAGTATATATGCCAGAGAATATATTAGCATACTAATGATGGTTATCTTCTTGATTAGAAGTCTTTTCCCTGCGTCCATACTCTTGGATTTTCCAAATTTCCTGAGTATTTTATACATTAAAACATTAGTCATTACTTTAGCAATAGTGAGAGTCATTTTCCATCCGCCTGCTCAGCCTTGTGTTCTGAGGGTCCCTCCCCCTCTTTGAGGCACCGGCTAGGTGTCTGCAGGCTGCTGCTCCGAGATCCGTCACTCTCCTACCTCCCCAGCTGAGTCGCGTCTGGGCAACAGCTGCTTCCATCGTGACCGCATTTGGTGATGGATGAAGTCTTGCTTTACAGAGGCTGAGAGGATTCTGGCCCTGTGAAATTGCATGTAGATGGCGGCCACCCGCCAGGGCGAGGGGATGAATGTGAGAGTGTGTGACGAAGTCAGCCTGGGGATGGGGCCCTAGAGAGCTGCCAGTGTGTGGCTGGCAAAAGCACCGTGCAGCAGCCCCGCCAGGCTCTGCTCTCTCTTCCTTACCATCTTGGCATGACAGCATACTTCTTGGGTCCCCGTGTAAACAAGGAAATGCCAACTCAACCTTCAGAAGGAATGTTTTCGCTTTGCCAAGAGCCACTAATAAGTAATGGACGAAATTCTGGAAAGCTGTTACTAAGACAACTCATAGATGCTCCTTGTCACAAGGTGGTGATCTGATGACAGCTGAAAAGCAAGTACAGAGGTACCTCGGTTCACAAACTTAATGTGTTCTACAATTTTGGAGAAGAGGGCCACATTTGTGTTTGTGTGGGAAAGACGGCCATGGTGGTGTCTGTTACCCAATGCAGAGTTTGCAAACAAAAACAAAATTTTGGCAAATGCTTCTGTTTGCAAACCAAATTGTTTGCAAACGGAAGTGTTCATGAACCAAGGTACCACTATGCTGTACTTTGGAGCTACAACCTCTGGGTGTATATTTATGAATCTAATGCTCTCTAAGAGCTACCTTGGGGGCTTTTAAAGACCACAGTGACCTCAATGAGAATAGAGAGGTACCTAAAGAAGGTAACTAAGAGCAAATATAAAACAGAGAGAAGGACCCAGAAGAAAAATGGTGGGCCATCTAGGATAAATCAAGGTTCAGAGGAAGTACTGAGAATAGTGAGAAAGTCCTCTTCCATTGTTCTTCCAGGATAAGATATTCTCTGTCTGCTAAACAACCCAGGAGCAAACCAGCTGGAGAGATGTACACATGTGAGGTCAGGCGGGCGAGGCCTGGAGCAGAGGAAGCATGACAGGGATTCCAGGTCCCAAGTAGGTTGGGGCACAAGGCAAGGCTCCCAGTGCTTACAGGGAATGCTAACGAGTCAGAAATAAGGGATTCCATCAGCTAAATGGGACGGTCTGTTTCCCCCATCCAAGAGACAAACAGGAAGCACCAAACTCAGGATCCAAAATATGAAGAGTATAATTATCAAAGGGTGAAGTTCTCCCACAAACTCTGTAATGGAGTCATATAGTCCAGGAGTCAGAAAAAGCCTGGAAGCTCCTGATTCAACCTGATCTTTACTGGGTACCCCTAGGGAGTGAATGAAACTCTCAGCTCTTGGCTTTTCATCTGTGAAGTAGGTTAACAGTACCAACCTCCTAGGGGTTTGCTGAGAGGGAGATGACATACAGTAATCTCCACAATCCTCTAGGGATACATCCCAGGACCCCCAGTGCATGACCAAAACTGTGGCTAGTACCGAACCCTATATATCTATTTTCCTATACAGACACACCTCTGATCAAGTCTTATTTATAATAAATTAGTCATAGGAAGAGATTAACAACAATAATAAAATGGAACAATTACAACGATCTTCTGTAATAAAAATTGCCAGCATCATTTCTCTTACACTTAGAGGCCATAACAGATAAAATCTGTGTTACTCCGACAGTCAGCTCAATAACTGAGGTCCCTACTAACAGGTATGTACCATAGATGAAGGGACAGGTAGGAGGAGGGAGGACAATTTCATCATGCTACTCAGAATGACTCGTCATTTAAAACTTTTGAATTGTTTACTTCTGCAATTTTCCATTTAATATTTTCAGACCACAGGTGACCTCACATAACTGAAACCATGGAAACCCAAACCATGGATGGGGGATGGGTACTGTAATGTAAGGAAAGGATCTAGCACAGTGCCTTACAACGGTGGCAAGAAAGAGTAGCTGTCACATTCATCGCAGCCAGAGATACACAGGCCCCACACTCCTAATGTCCCATACAGGCAAGTTGCACAGTCTGCCATTTTTCCTGGCACCAAATGGGACACCCCTTAGCTCCTCGCCTTGGCATCTTTTGCTGGTTTGGCTTGACTCTTGTGTGTTGACTCAGTATCCATTAGTGGCTCTATTCCTGCAGGTTGGATCACCAGTTGATTCTGGCTTTTCAGGTCACACATCCAGAGTGTGGCCCACTTGTTCAACACCCAGCACTACCCACAGTGAGGGGGGGTAAGATCTGAGTGGGGGAAATCAGACTTAGTATCGATTCATGAGGAGTAAGTGTGAGGCTCCAGGTAGACTCATGTGGACAGCAGTAAGCTTGCAAGCAGGCAGGGAGTGTGACCTTACTTTCAACCTCAAATAGACCTCACAGTGGACATTTGATTTTCGGCATCAGAAAAATCTAGCTTTGTTTATTTACTCTATGCTAGACCCTGCTCTTTGAAACATGAAGACATGATTCAATATCATCCTCCCAGTTGTCTGAAAAGGATTCTCCAAAGTTTTATGAACCAGAAAATAATCTACCTAAAGTCAAATAGCCAGGAAGCACTGAAACTACAATTTTAAATAGGAGTTCAAAGCTTATATTTTTAAACAAAGGTAGAACCATGACATCCCCCTGAAGTTAGGCTTTTCTTCAACAGTCAGTAGTTAATATGCACATGGCGCTTCACATATACATCTTTCCCTAACACAGCCATTATTTGCCTGGGAAAAAACCTGGCAATAACGGATAATTATTTTTAACATCCTTCTCTGAGATTGTTCATAGAAATTATGTTTGGTATCATCAGACCTTGCTAAATCTCTTAGAATTTTTCATAAATAGTGTTCCTTGGTTCTAAAAGGAAATGAAATGAAGTGAAGTAGTAAAATAGAAGTGACTGTTCTGAAGCTTTAATCTTGCAGAATTAGTCTGCAAGTTAGGTACAGTCTTTCATTTGCAGGGTGGTTGAAACACACTTAGAGGACTGTAAGTGGTTTCAAGTGGGTTATTTGAAGTGGAACACCGTCCAACCAGAATTTATCTCGGGAGGGTGAGGTGTAAGCCAGGTTGCATAGGAACGGCTGAAAGAGAAAGGAAAGAGAAAGCTCAAAAGGGACATAATAGCTGCTTTCAAATATTTAAAAGTTGCCACAAAGATGAATTGAATACATCTATGTGCTCTTACAGGGTACAAATGGGATTGTTTGATGAAAAATGATAAATGTATAATGAACGTTCTTATATCCTTACATATGTTCAGATTATTATGTGCATTAGATTACTGGTGTTGGATTTTGGTACTGCAGTTTTCACTCAGAGGCTGGCTTGAGGATGGAGTTTGGCACTGGGTATTAGGTTGGATTAAGGCCAGCCAAGAGTCTATTAGATCCCATCGTCCAAAAAGATGGGAATCTTCATGGTTGTTGGAAGAGTTACAAGAATCAAGGTCAGACAGACTAGCAGTGGGGATGGGATGGGGTGACAGGAGAGGAGAGATGGTAGAGCTGATTAAAGGTCAGGGAAGCTGAGTGCGTGCTGTGGGTGGCAGATCTGCAGAGGCACAGGACTTTGGTGGAGTGGAGACAGAGCAAGGAGAGGCCATGGCAGGAAGGTGAGGTGAGGTGGGACTGAGGGGCTGAGGGTAGTTTAGGTTGTTAATCCACAGACAGTGGCTTTTAGAACATAAAATAAGACTCTCTCTCTCTCTCTCTCTCTCTCTCTCTCTCTCTCTTTCTCCCTTTGCAAGTACTGGAGATTGAATCCGGGGTCCTCACACAGACCTACATCCCCAATCCTTCCCTTTCTTTCAAAATTTTTTTAGACACAGGGTCTCACTAAGTAACTAAGTTGTCCAGGCTGGTCTTGAACTTGCAGTCTTCCTGTCTCAGCCTCCCAGAGTGCTAGGATTGCAGCCATGTGTCATAAAAGGCAAAGCATGACGTGGTTGTTAGAAAACTCTGAAGCACAGACCTCAATAAACAAACGAAGGAAAAAAACTTCTCAGAATCCTACCCAATCAGAGAAAATCATTAAAAACACTTCATTACGCATCCTTCTAAATCTTTTCTAGGCATATATAATACACACATTTACTAATATACATATATTGTATACTATTTCATAATCTAATTTTTAAATTGACATTTTTTTAAATGAAACATTTCCTATGATTTTGAATGCCAGTCATGTGTGCCAGAGTCTAAGGGAATGTTCTACAGTCTGTTTTAACTGGAGGTATTAACATTGTATTTTAAACACTGGAATCCTTTTGTAAAATAAAAACCACACTCAGAGGATTAGTATGTAAACATATAACACAGAGCATCACTGTTGGATGAGTAGAATCGAAAGAGTCAGTCATATTTTGAGAACTTTGGGTACATATTACAATTTTTTTCCCTCTGAGATCGCGAGAGCGTGTTTCCTTACCTTTTTACCATCACTAGACATTTACAAATTTCTTAGACCAAATTTTGCCTTGAGATATTAGTGTGCTTCGGATTTTATTTGTGACCTTGAGCAGTTTCTTTGCCTAATTCTTCAAGGATTTACTGTACTATCTTTAATCTGCATTTGTTTTGGGTTATTCTGCTTTTCTTGTTGATTTGTAAGGCCATTTCTACATTAAGAGAAATAATCTTTAATCCTATAGACATTTGCCAATTTCCTAGGTAGAAGAAAGGATATCTCATGTTAATGTGCATTTCTTCAAATTTTTGATCCTGAATATTTTCTCCATTACTCTACTGGTCATTTATATTTTGTTAACTGTGTGTTGACTCCTTGTATTTTCCTAGTGGAGCACCTTTCCCCCCCTCCTTTAATTTATTAGTAAACTGATTTAATTTTCTTTAATTACATATTTCCCTCTGTCAATAGTGAAGTCACACATTTTGTTTGGAATATTTTCAATAATTATATCCAAGTTTTTAGCACATACAGTTGACTTAAAGTCTGAAGATTGTCTTCTGAAAATCAAAGGGTGGTTAAAATGTTTTAAATTCCATTATATCTATTCACTGTACATTATATTCTTGTTTTGTATTTTAAGTCCACATTGATTGAATACACCTTAAGCTCATTTTTACTGTTGTCTTTTTTTTTTTTTTGGTGCTGGGGATCGAACTCGGGTCCTTGTGCTTGCAAGGCAAGCACTTTTTACTGTTGTCTTTTAGACAGCCATTTCTGGAAAAATGATACATTTTCCTCCTTACTGTTAGAGCTCATCTGTGGCAAATTCCCCTGTGCTTCGTTAGAAAACGTCTTTATTTTGTTTTTATTCTCAACAGACATTTAACAGGGAATAGATTTTCAGTTTATAATCATTTTCCCTCGATGCTGTGAACTCTGAGCCTGTTATCTTCAGACTTGCATCTACAACCTCTTCACCAGGCTGCAATGTGGCCCCTCAGGGCTGTGCCCTGGGGCCAGTCACGGGCATGTAGAAGCACGAATGTCCTAGTCGTGTCCTAGTCGTGTCTGTGGTGGTGGCCTCTTCCCTGAGCAGCCTTGTCCCTCTGCCTCGATGTGTGGCAGAGGTGTCACTGCTTAGATGCTGTGTGTGCTCCGGCACCGGGGTTGCTGTTGGGGATGAAGCGGCTGGAGGGCGACCCCTCTTTTCCCGCCAGCCCCGCATCACTCTTCCTGACTTGGGTGTTTTACAGTCATTGTGGTTTTTATCCTTAGAGATTCACTTATCCTGCTTGACACTTTGTATTTCCTGATCTCAGGATTTACGTCTTATTGAGGATCCTCAGCCATTATTTCCTAAAATAGTGCATTTTAATTGTTCCCTCTTCTCCCCTTTGGTTCCCTTATCAGAATTCTCACCTTCATGCCTCTGAGCCTTCAGATTCGTTTGAACTTCTAATTTCTCCGTGCTGCCTTCTGGCTGGTTTTCTCAGATGTTCAGTTCACTGATTCTCTCTTCAGTTGTGTCTACACCAGTGGTGGGGAACCTACGGCACATGTGCCACGGCGGGCAAGCGCAGCCTCCTCTGTTGGTGGGTGAGCCAGGTGGCCCCAGCATCGTGCCAGCGGCCTAACATCAGGTAACAGCGCACACAGGGGCCGCGCGCATGCTCGGAAAGGAGAAGCGGCACCAGGTAGTGATGTCACGAGCTGTTCCTCATTAGTCAGACCTCTGAGCTTTCGCATGGCTGGTCAGTATTCAGGGTTAACTGTGGTGTTGGCGCTTTGCCATAAATAAGTGGATTTCGGTTTGCAGTTTTGGGGCACCCGGTCTCTAAAAGGTTCGCCATCACTGATCTGCATGGTGTTCAACATACTCTTGAGTTCTTTCTGCCATGATTACATTTAAGTGCTTTTTATGTACTTTTATTAAAGGTTTCCTTCCCTCCTTCCCTTTTTCTTTTTCTTTTTTCTTTTTGTTTTCTCTTTCTTCATTTTTTTTGGGTACTGCCGTTTGATCCCAGGGCCTTTGCACTGAGCTACATCCCTAGCACCTTTTTTCTTTTAAATTTTGAGACTAAGTCTCATTAAGTCACTAAGTTGCTGAGGTTGGCCTTGAACTTGTGATCCTCCTGCCTCATCTTCCCAGAGTGCTGAAACTGCAAGCATGTGCCACTATGTATATATAATTTTATATATTTTCATAGTTTTGTTGTATTATGTTGAGTTGGGGAATATAGAATCTTTTTTTACTCATTAGAGCTCTCTTCCTTTTGTTGTATTATTCTTGTTTGTAAGCATGACTTTTTGACCATGTGCGGTTTTGCTGTGGAAATCCTTGTAGGCTGACTTGTAGGGTCATGCCCAGAATAAACTCTCATTTCCTCTGTCAGGCGTTCCAGCTCTGTGCAGCCCAGGACCGCGCACTGTGTTACTCTCAGAAGTGGGCAATTTATGACATATGAAAGTGGCATAAATCTCAACCTTAAAACCATCAGTACTAGGCTAAGGTAGCAAAACTTTTAGGAAAGTCTTTTTCTACCTGGAGCCTAGTCAGACAGACAAAGTTACATATTATCTTCCTGTACAAATGGTACATTTTCTTTTCTCCACATAACTTTCAATTGAGGGTGTACCTTTCTCTGGATCCTGATTTTCATGGGAAAACCTCAGTTTCCCTTCTCATCCACCATGTGCATGAGCCCTGTTCTCCATCCCCATCTGGACACAACAGCCTGACCCTTCCCAAGACCGTGAACACATTAGTGCAGGCCACACAGACTCGGCCACAAACTTAGTGTTTTGGACTTCATTTCTGTCCCCTCTGCCAGTACCCGCAGCTTTCATTGTCTTTAATGACGATCAGGTGAAATTATTTAAAACCACTTTAAGGATATTTTAGGTACTATCATGGAACCAGAAGTCCTTTGTACTTCATTTCTATCTTAGGATATAAGGATTTTTAAAAAATATGATTAATTGTGAACATATTCCAAAGATACACAAAGAATGTGTATTCTTGATCATTTGCATACCTTGAGGCATCTACTGAATTCAGTTAATTGTTTTGTTAAAGCCTATACACCATGATTTCAAGTCTCTGACTAAAGAATGACACCCATCAATTCTTCATATATAGTAGTTTGGGTTTATGTTATTTCAGGGCAATTTTATTTGGCATGTAGATATTCTTGTTAGTCACTATCACCACAGTAAACTGCATGAATGTAAACAGCATCATGAAAAACTGTTTTTATCCACATCTTTTCATCTTTAGTCTCACATTGGTGGGTATTAATTTGCTCCCTTCCTGCCATCTCCTCTCTCCTCCCAACCCACTTCGACTTGGCATCTGCTGGTATATCTTGCATATCTCTGTATTTTCAATATCATGTTGGTTTAGGCACATATCTTACAACTAGTATTTGTCCACATTTCGCTTGTTTTTAGCCAGTCTGAGAAAGACTTGGCCTTAGGTCTACTTCTGTATTTAAGTGTTAGACTTGGAAAATATACCTTTTGTCATTTATTTTTTCTGTATTTTGCAATGATAAAATTTCATCTCTTTCATCATCTCATATACAGGTTGAACAACCTTCATCTGAAAATCTGAAATCCAAAATACTGTAAAACCTGAAACTTTCTGAGGCCAATGTGGTACCCCAAGTAGAAAATTCCACATGTAATCTCATATGATGGGTCGCGGCCAAAATGCTGACACACTACAACTATTGCATAAAATTTCCTTCAGGCTATATGGTATAAGACTTACATAAAACATAAATGGATTTCCTGTTTAGTCTTGAAGCCCATCCCCCAAGTGCCTCATTATGTATATGCAAATATTCAAAAATCTGAAATTCAAAATACTTCTGGTCCTAAACATTTCAGATAATGTGCACTCTACCTCTATAATCATTGTTGGACTCAACCTGCTCCCAGTAATTTGATTGATTGGCGAATGCTTGAAATCTTCTTTAAACGTGAAGCACCCTTGACTTACAGTTAGCTTGGGCTCCCTGCCTCCTGCCTTACTTCCTTAACTGGCCTTTTGTGCTGCTGCAAATCTAAATCGTGGTAAATGAAATGCAAATCTGGTCGTGCTGCGCTCATCCAAGTAAAATGTCGGTGGCTCATGGTGGTATAAAGAGTACACTTCCAACATCAAAGGATGCACTTCCAAACTCTTTACGGCATTCTCTAAGCTCATCCATGGGGGCCTGCTATTCTCTCTCCCACACTCCTCTGTCTCATCCACAATGCCCCATGCTGTTATTCCTTCCTGAAATGCCCTTCGCCAATTCATCCGGAAAGTACATTCCAATGTACCTGTGACTGTACATTGTGATCTGCCAACTTAAATGGGGTAAGAAATGGCTAGCAGATTGGTGAAGCACCAGTCTGGGTATGTCTATGGCTGACTGAAGGAAAGCAAATGGAGGGAGAAGATCCACCCTAGATGTGGTGGCACCAACAAATAGGCTCATAGCTTGGATAGAATAAAAAGGCAAAGAAGACCTCCAGTTCCTTTTCTGAAGAGCTCCAGTCTTCTCCATCACCTCTGGACATCGGTCTCCAGTTCCTTCCATCTTCCAACACAGACCTGCACCAGCAACTCCCCGGTGAGCATCCAGGCGTTTGATCTTGGACTGGTGCTGCATCCTCTGTCCCTCTTGTGTGGCTTCCTGCTTCTTGGGCTCAGCAGCTGATGGATCCTTTGATTCTCCCGTGTGCAGAGAGCCATTGTGGACTCCCCCACTCTGATCCTGTGAGCACCTAATAAATTCCCTTTCATAATTATGCACATAATTTTCTATTGATTCTGTTCTGTGAGAGAACCCTAATACACCACCCTCCATATCTGTGGGTTCTGCATTCATGGATTCAACCAAACATGGATCAAAAACATTTGAAAAAGAAATTGCTTCTGCACTGAACATTCAGAAAATTTTTTCTTGTTATTATACTTAAACATTACAGCTGTTTACATAATATCTACATTGTATTAGGTATGATAAGTAATCTATAGATGATTCAAAGTACACAGGAGGATGGACATAGGCTACAAGCAAATACTATGCCATTTTAAATAAGGGACTTGAGCGTGCGTTGAGTTCGCTATCTGCAGGAGTCATGGACCCAATCCCTCAAGACACCAGGGGAAGAGTGTGTTTAGGCAGCAGGGCCAAGGGCTGGTGCTGTGTGTGCTAATGAGTGAGAAGAACAATTGGCTGGTTCCTCCCCTCCTGGAACTCGACTGATGAGGAAGACAGTGAGATATTCAACCGGGCTAAGTAGCATCTGCTGCAGGGGCCAGGGAGTCCTTCACTCGGTCTGATGTCCGGCAAATGCCTTCCGAGAAAGCGATCATCAGGCTGAGCCAGCATGGCCATGGTGCTCCAGAGGCCTCCTTCCCTGCCGCTCACTGGCTGAGTCTGCTCACCCTTCCACGCTCACTGGACATGTTTCCGCCTGCTCTGCGGCTGGCTGGGCGAGTGCACGTGGTGGTCCTTGTTCGTGCTCACGTAATGAGTGCATCTCTTGTTCCTATTCTGTGTGATGAGCACCATGAACGCAGAGTCCACTTCTTATTAGCTTATATCCTAGGCGGTGTGTAGTGAGTGGTGAGCACCTACAGACTTGCTGACTTCTGCTGAGTTTCTTCCCCTGCTCTCGCTCTACTCAGCGTCCGACTCCAGCACTGCGGATTTCTCACCCTCTTTGTCTGGTCAGGCTTTCCCTGCTGCCTCTATGTCCAGACTCCTCGCTGATCCTGCTGTCATTTTGTCCCTCAACTTGCCCCTTTTCAGGTGCCTGTTTGCTTTTATCCCTCAGACAGAATGAAGGGGCAACATTTTCCACTCTGCAAACAGAACAAGTACTACCTACCAAGAAGCATCTGTCGAAGGAGGCGAAAGCTTTTAATGATGCCTTCTCCAAAGCTTGGTGTTGAAGACAGAATTTTTTTTTTTAAATGAGGGAATAAAGCTTTTATAGAAAGAAGTAACCAAGCAAGAAAGCAAGCAAGCAAGAAAGGAAAGGAGGGAGCAAGGAAGAAAGGAGAGAGAAAGACAAGAAGAAAGAAAGAAAGAGAAAGAAAGAAAGAATGAACGACAGAAAGAAGAAAAAAGAAAGCGAGAGAAAGCAAGCTGTATATCCCAGTTTGCTTCCTTATTTACGCTGACTTCTGGGAGGCCCAGATTTCAGGTCAGTGTTCATGAGAAGCAACTATTTTTATATCATGTTCCTTGTAGAATTATAAAATTATTTCCCTCTGTCACCTGTGTTCTGCTTATTTTTTTGAATTACAAATAAAGCACTTAACTTGAAGTGTTTATTTACATATATAGTCAGTATCAGAAAAATGTAACTACTTTAAGGGAAAGATTTAGAGTCTAATTATATTTTCATACCGGATTATGCCTTACACAGTTCTCTAAGTTTATTTTAAATTATGGGTTCACTGCAGCACCTCGAATCCTTAATTCAAGAAGTATGTTATAGTAATTTATAGTAATTTTTCCTTTCTTCCTCTCTGCACTTTTTTTTCCCTGTAAAATAAGTTGACTTGGTTGACTTACGTGCTTCAGTTCTGCTTGCTAAGGAGGCTACCTTCAGCCCTCACGGTAGCGAAGGAGGGAGGGATTTCTTTTCTGAGCATTGAGTTTCCAGCCTCCTTGTTTACAGTCATCTCAAGTGATGTGATTTCCATTTAATAAGTGAACAAAGAGGCTTGCAGTGGTTAAATGACTTGCCCCACATTTTATTTTTCTGTTTGAAGAAGTCCAACAAATGCGCACTATCTCATTATCTCATTCCATTATTCTTGGAATCTCCTGCTCCTCCTCTTTCTGATTTAGGGTAACGGCCCTGTTAGCTGCTTCCATCTGCACAGGAATCCTCTGCATGCTCCCCTCCCTCCCCCACCCAGCTTAACTAGGTTTCTGCTTCCAGCCTGTTCTTCCAGTTTAAAACTTCACCCTCCTCCCCATGCCCATCGCTGACACCGAAGTCACATCCCACATGCTTCGTGCTTGGGACCGTTTCAATAATCACTTTGCTATGATCTCTGCTTGCAGTTTTCTCCCACTCTGACTCTTCCCCTCCGTGGCTGCTTTGTGACACTTCTCAGTGGCAAGTCTGACATCAGCTCCTCTGATGCACTCGTTTGCCCTCTGGGAAGAGTCCCTTGCGGACTCTGTCAGGGTTCCTATCTCGGTGCCTTGTTTTCCTGTGCAGAGCCATCGTGTCGTGTCCCGTGTGCGTCCTATACACCAGCCCCAGTGAGTGCCTACAGAGTCCCCTGCAGCTGTGGGTTTTCATGCCTCCCAGAGGTTTACTCTGCTCTTCCTGGAAGGCTCTTGGGTGGTGGACATCTTCTCTCCTTCAAGACCTATCTAGGTTTTCTACTCTCATTTTCTTTACCCCACTTTCCAAAGTGCTGTGCTCCACCTTTCTACTGCTTTCTATTTACTCACATAATACCATTCAGCACGCCAGTCTGTGACTTCCTGGGTTTATATTTGACTGAATGACTTGTCATTTCATTGATTTCACAAATTTTGCTCTTGTTGCACTCCTTGTGTGTAGGTGTAAGCATGTTCTTGATGAATGGATACCACATTACCCCTGATGCCAAAGGTTCATGTCCACTGTAAAATATTTTTGATTCAAGGTAAGCTCCCACTGCCAGGTCTGTCCTAAGAGCAGGTGGGCAGAACTTGAGTTAGCTGGTAATTAGAAAATGGCTTTGAAAAGTCTTGCAAATAGATCCAGAAACAGTCAGCCTTGCGCTGCTTCTTTTGCAGTGACCATGAGTCTCCCCTGCTCTGAGAAGTAGTCACAGGGGTCTGGGGGCCACTTCGGTACCCTTCTGTCCATGAGCTCTGAACAATATTGAAATGGGAAATAAGCCATCAGTAGTGTCGAATGATCAGTTTTATTTCAGGCAGAAGTGAATTGGAGAACACGACTTGGATGTAAGGATTAAGACCAGGTTTCCTGCTTTACTTCTGCCTTGTATGTGGCTGATTAGCTCGGGCTTAGAGAACTGTGGGCAACAGCACCCTAGCTGGCAGTGATGCTCACTGCATGGGAAAAAAGCCTTGAGTGGCCTCAGGAGAGAAGGTGGGCTGGCCACATACAGGAGGCGAGCGTCTGCCTCACGAATACAGCACGAAGGAATACAGAACAACACCATCACGCCCTTACAGCCTCATCAATCTATGGAGAGGCAGAAGAATCCTCTCCTTAATAGTCCTGGGTTATACCCACAGGAAATGAAATGAGTGTTTCAAAGAGATACCTGCACTCCCACATTTACTATAGTATGATTCACAACATCCTGGATATAGAACCAACCTAGGTGACGATCAACAGATGAATGAACGAGAAAAGTGTGGTGCATACACCCAAAGGAATACTATACAGACATGAAAATGATGAAATTCTGCCTATGTCATTTGCCACAGCATGGATGGAACTGGAGGACATTTAAATAAGCCAGGCACAGAAGGACAAATGCCACATCATTTTACCTAGACGTGAAATCTGAAAAATGGATCTCCTAGATGTTGAGAGTGGAATGGTGGTTACCAGAGACTGGGGAGAATGAGAGGGGAAGAGAGACCCAGAGAGACTGGTCAAAGGGCACAATCTTACCATTAGAAAAAGGAGGAATAAATCCTGGTACTCTGTGGCATAGGAGGGTGGTTAAAGTTAACATCAACGCACAGTGTACCTCCAGACAGATTTTGAATGTACTTACCATAAAGAAATGATAAAAATTTAAAGTGATGGATATGCTAATTAGCTGATGTGATCAAATGTGTACATAAATCAAAACAGCACACCATATCTCAGATCTGTACAGTTACTACGTGTCAAGATGCCTCCATCTAGGAAGTTTTCTTTTCACAGCTGGGCTCTGGGAAGCCCTGAGTAAAATCTGCCATGTCTCCATTTGCTTTCTCTCACCTAGTGCGTGGCAGTTTATGGCGATGCTGGATTGAACAACAGATACGCCTTCCCTCCACGAAGGACGTGCCTGCTACTCACACTGGAGCTAAACGATGCGAGAACTGGAACGCAACAGCACGGCATGAGTCCTCTGGGAAGAATGAGCCCTGAGACTGACTACAGACTGTAAAAGATTTTTCCCTACGACTGCAGAGTGCTGTGGACCACGTCAGTCACCCCAGTCCCAGCCAGTCTTTACCGCACATCCTGATGGCGATAAAGAGCAGTCACCTGGCGGCGCCTGGCGGCACCTGCGGCTTGTGTGGGAAGGCACTGTGGCCCGCACTGCACCACTCTGCATTCTGAGCCCGGGAACACCGCTGTTGCCCACCCCTTCAGCGCTCGGCATTTACCACCCAGACCCAGAAGCTGCCTACAGCGGAAATGACTGGAGAAAAATCCTCCACTCTGCTGTGACCCGAAATTTATTAATTCATGTTTAGATTTATATCATTCTGGTTTCATCTATTTCAGGTGGGTGGGTCCACATTCTGTTTCATTGCTGTGTTTCTTCCAAGTTTAATTTGCCCAGTTCTACAAATTATAAGAATGGTAAGAAATTTAAAAAAAATAGGGGAAGTTGTGGCCAGGAGGCAGCAGCGTAAAATGAATAGATCCTAACTTTACACAGCGAACCTGATTTTCTTTGTGAATCAAGACGATGTTCTTTTACACATCTTTTACTGGCGTGCAGAACCTACGGTAACCTAGCAATGATGGAGAATCTTTCAGGCCAAATAAATGTGCATAAAAACCACCCGATTCAGCAGGTCTGGGTTGGATTCTTTGATACTTGATTTCTAACAAGCCCCCAGTGATGCTAATGACAATTAAGAACCTAAGCTACCAAATCAAAACACCAGCTCCTAACTCATCACAATTAATTTTATTCCACAGCATGTGTAAGGGAATGTTATTCTCAGGAAGATGTTTGGGATTAAAATAATTAAAAAAAACCTGGAAAGTACACACATTTATGTATCTCTTCTTTTCATTAAATATATATCTGTTTGGCAAAAAATGTTAGACTCTTTTGTACAAAAAGAAAGCAAAAAAAAAAAAAAACCCAAAACCCTTGCAAATTGCAAATACCTATAATAATTACAACGATGTAAACTAGGATGTCTGAGAGCGCGACCATCCCATGGAACCTGTTCTGTGGCAGGGCCCCCCGGGGGAGGTGACAGCGAGCCTTGGACAGTGACAGCCCATCACGGAGGCTTTTAGGCTTAGTCTATTAGGGATGCAGCGTGACTACTGATTGCATTTGTGCTTTCAGATAAGAGGCTGGGAGCAGGTGCGGCGTGACGAAGGCAGGTCCAGGCTGGGGCAGAGGGAGGAAGCCCAAGCCTGGCTGGTGTGGATGGGGAGGCCGGGCACTGTCGCGGTGCACAGGCAGAGAGGGCGTATGCCCTGCGGACTTCTGGGAGACCCAGCGCCCGTGAGGGGTACAATGAGGTTGCTGCTTTTAGGACTGCAGGGACCAGGGCAAGGCCGAGGCAAGGAAAGGGAGGGAGGCGATCTGGATGCAGATCTGAACTCAGACAGCACTGGTGGTATGAGCTGGCCCTGTAGCAGAGGGAGGGGACATGGTGTTTAGTCCTTTCATCAAGCAGCTGAGCTATATCTCTCCAGACCCAGGTGGGGGGCCATTCTTCTTGGTCTGGTGGGGAAATCTGGGGGCAGCCTGGGGCTGCTGTTTTCCTTCTCCAGCAAGGAAGGACGTGGCAGCCAGGGGTTGGGGTGGAAAGGCCCTTGGTTCTCTCACTAGCGTGGCTCTGCTCTTGTCCTACCAGTCATTTGCAGCAATGGGAAGTGATCTAAAGCAGTGAGTCTAAAATCATATTCAAGGAGGTGGGCAAGGTGCCAGGACAGGGCTTAAAATGCCAAGCGAGACCAGAGGAAGGACTGACTTGCGGCTTCCCTTTACCAAAGCCAATTCCAGGGCGCGTCCACTCTTCTGGTCCTCTCTCCTGTTAGCTAGATTTTCCAGTTTGGGGGGAGGGGCGTGTCTGGGCCCAGCCACCTCAGTTACAGTCATAGACGAAGTCATAGTTGCTGGGCTCCTTGGGGATCGGCGGGGGCGCATCGGGGATCTGGATGTTTTCCAGGTCCAGGAGGCGGAGCTTGATTTCCATGCTGAGCAGGGTGTCCAGGTCGTTCCGCGTGAGGTCGCTCATCATGTCTTTCCCAAGCAGGGCATTCAGCCCATCGGTCCAGATACAGTACTGGTGGGAGAGGAGGTGACAGTGATCACGACCGAGGACAATCGCAGGAGTAGTAACAACAGCTATCACCCAGCGAATGCTCAACACGTGGCAGGCTGGTGTCCTACACTGTCATTTAATACAGCCTCTTCACAAAGTGGACACTTTTGTGATCCTCTCTGTTTTATGATCACAGACTGCGGTGACTGCTTAAATTTAAAAATTTTTACAGTAAAAGATACATCGTTATGAATCCCTCTCAAGTTCTCTCCCTCGCTTCACAAACACTTACTGGATCCTTCTGGAAGCAGTTCTGGAAGTCCTCTTTTGGGAGTGCCTTTTTGTGGCTTCCTTGATATCCTGAATTAATTCAAAACATTTACGGTAATTTCTATCAAATAAAAACGTCACGGTGTGTCTTCATTCACCTTATTCATTGGATCTGGAACCATGAGACTTCTGACTCTACACCAAAGTCAAAATGACCATGAAAAGGCAACACTTGGAATCGAGTCAGGACCTCGAGGCAGCCTTGACAGCATAACCAAAGACACTCATGAAAGAGCAGCTCCAGAACTGCTTCAGAAAGCGGCAGGAATGACGGGATAAATGTGTTCGAAGTGGGGTGGGGGGATTCCGAGAGGGATTCGCGGCAGAGTGTCTTTTATTGTAGTAAATAATTTTAATTTCAAACTCACCATCTTTTGTGATCGCACCTCATACAAGTCAGGGAACTAAGGTCCAGAGAAATGAAGGCACATGGTACTAAGTGGAGTGAGTGGGATCTGAACTCAGGCCACTTGGCTTCAGAGTTTTGCTTGGCCATTGCAGGAGTTTCTCCCTGTATAACAGCACAGGATTTCTATCCTCCTGCCTGCGGGTAATACTGCTAACAGCCCACTGGTGAGTCTGGCTTTAAGGCTTTGGTAGAATGTATTCAATCCTCCCGGACTCAGCGTAGAGGCCAAACTTGCTTCCGTCTTCCACTAGTCACAGTTCCCAGTCTAGTAGCTGATGCCTGCCTCTCCTACCTGACTCCCAGCACACACCAAGTCAGCTCTGTCCCACTCTGGAGCTAATGGTGGTCTCTCGTTTATGTTTCTCAGCCAAAGCGCCAAGAGATAATCTTCAGCTGCACAGTGCACACTGTCTGGTGGCCAGAACGGCTAAAATTATTGGACAATCTTAATGGAAGGTGGCTTGGCTGCTTGTGTGGGGACCTTGTCCCCGACCTGGGTCTCCAGTGCCAAGGACTTCTCTCCGCTAGGTCTCCCGTGCCTTATCCTTAGGACATCCTTTGCTTGGAAAACCCTCAGAGCACCCAATGGAGAGTTCTGTTCTTTTCTCGCAAAATCAGTAGTAGCCTTTTGCCTCTCCAGCAGACTGTGAGATCCTGGGAGAGGAAGGACTACGCCTCATTTGTCTGAGCACTTGTTTTGTTCTTGTCAGCGTCTGATTTTCCAGAGGGCGGAGTGCTGGCCTGACCTTGAAAGAACCCTGTGACCTCACACCTGGTGAAGAAAAACAGCTGCTGTCGCTGGCATCTCAGAAAACTGCCTGCTTTCTGGAGGCTGTGCCTGCTCACCTGTTGGGTCGTCCCTGGTCCCGCATGGCCTCTATGGGAGCCTAGCTGCTGTTTCCTCCCAGCGTGTGCTCTAGGCTCCATCCTCTCCTGGCCTCACTGGGTCAGGCTGCAATTCCAGGCCCTACCTAGCCTGTCCTTCGCACTGGCGCTGCAGCAGAGTGTGACAGCCGATCTCCACATGGTGCTAAATGATTGGAAGCATCATGTCAATCTGGGAAGTGGTAGCGATCTGCCACGATGCATGCAGTGGCATCACGCTGTAGCTTGAAGAGGTGTCCCTGGGTATGCCATGGGGGTGCAGCACTGAGCTAGAGGGCTTTGCTTCTTCCTTGGGTATGCGAGCTCAGCCACAGCATTGAACCCGTCTAAACACAGGCTGGTGCTAAGGGATTTCTGGAAGCAGTAGTGTCCTCATGAACATCTTTGCCAGATTCTGAGCACATCTAACCATCTGTCTCCTCACAAATAATCTTGATAGAAATAGATACCTAGTTCCTACCCTGGAGATCCTGCTTTTGTCAATCTGGGATGGTAACACTTTGTTAATAAAAACTTCCAAGGGTGTGGTGGTGCATGTCTGTACTCGGTGCACCCCAGGCGCCTAAGGCAGGAAGATGGCACGTTCAAGCCCAGGCTGGGAAACTAAAGGCAATTAGTGAGACTGTTTCAAAATGAAACATAGAGCTGGGGATGGCTCAGTGCGAAGGTCCTCGGTTCAATCCCCAGTACTGCAAAACCAAAAATAAAAAAGCTTCCCAGACTATTCTGATGACCAGCCATGTATTGTACCACTCAGTGCCATGCTCTGGAAGGCTCCTGTCAGCCTTGACATTGTTTCACAGTAAATCCCCATGTGTTGGGGTTTGCTGTCCCTCATGGTACGCAGGCCTCCTGGCCCAGGCCCATTTCCTGGTCCAGATAAATTTAACCCACAGGAACATCTTTTTGGAGAAGCAGCAAGCACAGAATAATATCTTACTAAAAACTATCTTGGCTGACAAATACAAACTCTTAGTACTGAATTTGAGTTGGGACTATCAGTATCAACTCATGATGTAGTTTATCTCCTAAAACATAATTCCTAGTTCTGTCTCCCCACAAAAAAAGGGCTAAAAATAATGACCAAGTGGTAAGAAGCACACCTAATGTCCAGATTCTATTTGCTAACTACTATATTTCCTATTAAAAGTAACTCAGGCTCTATAGAGACAAGGCAAGATGGACTTGGAAAATCCATCCTGTCAGAACACCATGAAGTTATCAAACACATCGGGATCAGGTCACTGGGATCCAGGTACCTTGATGGTGTACTTACTTGCCCCAGAGAGAGTCTCTGCATTAATAATAACAATAACTACAACACACTGAGGCAAATATGTTTCAACCCACGACTCTGTAATGTTACTCAAACACCAAACACAACTCATTGGCCTTCTTTAAGACATGCTTATTATTCTGAAAACTGGTAATGAGAAACAAGTTATTTGCTTGCCATATATTTTACATAACTGTAGGGTAAGCAAAGAGTCGGCGAGGCCAGTTTCTCTTTATATATTCCATGGATCAGTGAAGGAATGATACACTTGAGACATCAACCTGCTGCAACCTCTCACAGATCCAAGGATCTAGGCAGCACTCATCGGTGGCTGCTAACATTTAAAAAAGAGAGGCAAGAAGATAAAGTCAGAAAGCACCCTGCTGCTGCTGCTGCTTATGCATACACATCGAGCCTGAATTTGGTCAGTTTCCTAATTAAGGATTTATAGGAAATACTGGGGACAGACAGATCTATGAAATGGTATTGCCCGCTGTTGTGGGCAGAACATCTACTCGTGTAAGATGTTTGCATCCCACATCCCAGATCCCGTGAAAATGCTACATCATGTGGCAAAGGGAATTAAAGTTGGCTTCAGCTGGCCTTAACAAGAGAGATTATTTGGGATTATCCAGATGGCTCCAATGCCATCACAAGTCCCTTTAAAGTGAGAAAGAGGGAAGAATCCGAGAAATGAGGGGCAGAGCGAGATTTGCCCATGCAGGAGGAGGTCAGAGGGATCGGACGAGAGGCTTCTGCTGTCGCTACTGGGGATGGACAGATGGAGGCCAAGAAATGGGGACAGCCTCTAGGATAGAAAAGCAAGGATTCAGACTGTCTCCTTCGGCCCCCCGGTGGCCTCTGCCCTCTGGGTGTTAGCTCGGGGAGACCCGTGTCACGTTTTTGACCTCCAGAATTATGAGTCAGCATCTTTGTGTTGTTGAAAACGAACACTGAGTGTGTGGCAGTAGCGAAAGGAAACAAACACACGGAGCTGAACTCAGCATCATCATCTGGACTGCTGACACTGTCACTGCAGTAGTGATCTGGTTTCTTCAACACAGGAGGAAACTATGTGCACGGGGTTGTGAGAGAAGAAACAGAGACAAAGGAACTCAAGACTCGGAGAACCTGAGACTCACCCCTGCCCATCTCAATGCCCGCGTCCTGTCGGGACTCTGACTGAACAGTGTCAAAGAAAAAACACAGCTGGAGGAACGTGAAAAATAACTGACTGCCCAGAGTGGTATTAAAACTACCACACGACTAATGTGCTAATGGTATTACAGTTATTTCTCAAAACGGACTCTATTACTGACAGACAGGTACAAGAACATTTAAAAATAAAGTGCTATCTAGGGAGCGGCTGGTGGGTGTGAGGGGAGACAGGATGAAGACACAGATGAAGCTGGATTGGGCGACAGTAGATGACTGCTGAAGCTAAATTCTGAGCTCAGTCCCTGCTCGGACTGTCCACTGATAGGAGAAGGGCTTCCTGGGGGCAAGACTGCTGGGGTTCAAATCCCAGCTCTACCATTTACTATCTGAGTGACTTTGGGAAGTTCCTTAACCTCTCTGCGCCTCATTTTCCTTGTTTACGAAATGCGGCTAATATTAGTTTGACTCTTCGAGAGTTACATACGGATTTTTAGGGAGCTGATATTTAATGGGGCCTGGCAGAGAGTGAGCCAGGCTAGTTATCCTTACTATTATCCTTTCTGCTACTGAGGCCTTCAATTTTGGGAGGTCTCTCTCCCTTTATTTGATAAATGAGGATACCACAGGAGAACTTCCTGTTTTATAGAGTGATCATGAAGGTAAATGAGGTAACAGATATGCAAGTGTTTTGAAGAAGTTAAATGTGTTCATCAGTGTATGACATTTTTCTCTGCAGTGCATCTATAAGAAGTGGCAGATAGGATCTGGCAGTCCCAAAGCATTTATCTTTATCTAGAATTAATGTACACACACTGGGGCAAACAGCCTTGCACTGATTCAAATAACAGCCAAAGTTCTATTATTTTAAGTAGTTTCCTATATATATCTTGAATATGGTGCCCTGTGTATAACCGCAATTCTGTTTAAAAACAGCAATAGAAGGACATGGTATCTATTTTCAGAAAGATGAAGACAAAGTCTTACCCTTCTGCAAACTAAATGTCAAGTGAGACAGAATTATATTTAAGAACCATTCTAAAAGCAGGATTTGTGTCTAATCTTTCCTCTTTCTTTTGGATGTACGATTTTATTCAAAAGCTTCAAACCAGTGCAAACTAGATACTAAATACCTTCTAAATGAGAGAAGTCTCCTAGGGGAGATGGGGAACAAAAGTTAGATTCTACTAAAACGTTCCCTTCCTTTCTAAAAGCTGTTTATGCAACTACTTGCAAAACAAAAATTTGAATGGTGTCATCTAAAAATAAAAGTTTCAAGCACGATGTTGGGCTCTAGTTTACAAGAGAAAAAGTTAAATCAACCATAACTGCTACTTTATCTTACAAATGCATTTTTCCTAGATTTATGCTAAATATTTTAAATATAGCTGACAGCACGCTTCAAGAAAAGAAACAAATTATACATATAACAAGATGTCAAAAAGGAATAAAAGCATCTTGGAAATAAAATTCTAAGAGCACAGACAGCCTTAAACCTCTTAAAATAGCTTAAAGAAACTTGGTAGAGAACCTAGTTTATCAGATGTTTAAAAAGATAGAGACTAGTTTATCTTGGGAAAATCCAGATCAAAAACTAAATATTCACTGGAAACCAAAGCTCTAGCCTGGGCCACTTCTTCCTCTGGATTAGCAATTATGCCTTTCCTGAGTTTGAGGCCTTTGTACATCCATTTTTCTTTACCATTATGCTATAGGTTCGGACTTGAATGTTCCCCAAAGGCCAATGTGCTGAAGGGTTGTGGATCACGAGCCTGTGATCCTACTGGGGGGAAACAGAACCTTTAAAAGATTCTGTTCTGCCTAGGAAAGGAAGTTAGGTTATTGGGGGTGTGCTGGGATCCTGCCCCTTGTCTCTCTTTGTTTCCGAACAGCCATGAGGTGAGCAGTTTCCTCCTTCATGTGCTCCTGCCATGTTGTGCTGTCTCATCACAAGTCCAAAGACAACAGGGCCAAGCAAAAATGGACTGAAACCTCTGAAATCATGAACCAAAATAAACTTTTTCTCCTTTTCAGTTGATTAGTTCAAATATTTGTTATAGTAATAGAAAACTGACTAACACATATGTACTATTAGTCCAGCGACTAAGAAACTGAACTTTTCCTGAATGGCAGTTTTTCAAGAGGTTTCTATTTTATTCCAAGTCAACAGGAAGCTGCTTTGTTCATGATTTTCTCTGGCAGGTTTTTTGAAAGAAACAAAGGAAAGAAGACAGGGAGAAAGGGAGGGAGAGTGGGAGGGAGGGAGGTAAAGAAAGAAATTCCTTCCTTTCCAATATTTTTCTTTCTACTTGCTTTTTAAGAGACATGGCTACATTCTCTCATAAATTACCCCGAGACCCTCACCTCATGCTTGTCAGGAGCAATGAAGTTCAATTGGCAGTTGGAGTCATACAAGATGGAGAAAGCAAGTTCAAGCACCTCCTGTAAGAGATTAGAGAAAATACCACATTAAGAAAATTGTTGCATTCCTTTTGGAGTTACAAATGGCTGCACCTTGAACCTGGAGGAAACCTGTCCCTTGTCTGGCAGGAGAAGCAGCAGGGCTGGAAGGAGGAAGAGACACGTTTTTTGAGAGCCACAGCAGAGCCCTTTTCCTGTTCACGCAGATGGCACGAACCATCTCATGAGAGCCCGTGTACCAAGTGTCACCCTTGCCTCTCATGGGGTGTGGCTTGGAGATACAGTAATACCTCGGCTCATGAATGCTTCTGTTTGCAAACAATTCAGTTCGCAAACAGAAGTGTTTGGCAAAATTTGGCTTCTGTTTTGCAAACTCTATGATGAGTGACAAATACAGTCATGGCCATCTTCCCCAAAATCATAAAACAAATTAAGTTCATAAACAGAGGGACTGCTGTACTAAGCCCGCACAGCCCCAGAGCTGGGCTGTTCCCCTTTCTTCAGCACCTCCCTTCCCGGGAGACATGGGAAACAGCAAACTTGCACAGGTGGGGTGTTAAGGGGCTCTGGGGAAACCTGTTCTCTTGCTGTCTGTCCCCAGATCTCTCACTACTGCACAGCAAAGGACACACAGAACCTAGACTTTATTCACTAGTGGCTGCAGGAAACAAAGAAGCAGGGGCTCAGGGGACAGACGATCTGGACTCTTCATTGGTGTCAACCAAGTGCAGACGGTGAGCCTGGCCCAGAGCACCATGGACTAAGTACTTTTCATTTCACTGAAGTCAAGCGACTTTGGCCAAGGCCTTTGGCGTCGTGTCTAATAGTTGTGTTAAGAACGGTTCTCAAACTGCACACGTTGCATCAATGTTGGGTGCTACGCTCATTCTCCAGCTCTGAGCAACAGGGATGAGAGGGATGAGAGTCCCAGTACATCTGGACACCTCAGTGGCTCCTGAGCTGGAGGGGAAGGGACCAAATGGGGAACAGGGCACACTCAGCAGTGAATCCACACCACTGCTTTGCAGTGTTATCACATACACGCTCTAGTGTATCTCCTTCTCTGTGCCTCTACTGGGCCCCACTGATGACTGTCCCCCTCCCCTGCTGGGATCTGGGGGGCTGCGCTTCTCAGTACTCGTCCACCAAGCATGCGTTCTTAGAGAGCTGGCTCTCTCCACATCATCCTCTACCTTCATCTCTGTAGGAGGAGTTGCCTTTGTGAATGATTCACGGCACAAATGTCCCAGAAAGAAGATGGAAGGCAACAAGATGAGATCACTGCACCCAGATTTCAGAAGCAGTGAAGAATTCCTCCACAGCGTACTCTGAAGACCCACTGTTAGCTGGGATGTCCCCACACAGCCCACCAGGAAGCTGCTTTTGTGGTGTTCTCTTGTCTGGGTCACCTGCTGTTGTCCCCTACCAGGAGGGTGCAGCTTTTGTTCTGAGTATAGACCTTCCAGTACCTCACACCCAGACGGTCTCCTCACTCCACCAGAAATAGAAACACTGGAAGGAGACAGTGCTGAGTCACGCGATGGGAGCTATTCTGCAAAAATACTTCGCAGTTTTTATTCTTTTTTATCCCTCAGGCCTCCATTCAGGACCATGCAGAGAAGATGTCATGGAATAAAGGAGCACACCAAAACACACGCACACAATTTTCCATTAAGTTTGGCATCTGTTTCTATAATCATACCTCTCGGGCCTTTTAATTTATAATTAAAATGGTCATGGCCCTACTAGTGGTACCAAAAATTGATATCATCCTGTACAAAAATCAATACAGCAATACGTATTAAAAAACAAGGATCTCATTTGTGAATTAATTCCTAAAAATAATTCAACAGCAAGCAAAAGTTGCATAGTATTATCTATAAGAAAATTAAGTGAAACAAAATATCTCTTTCTCCTTTGGGTATAAGGAAATCACCAATTACCAACTGAGAGAAATGTATGTGATGAGTCATTCAGTAAGGTAATTACAAAGGCTTGATGTTAGGTGAAAAAAAGCAGGAAAAATGAACAGTATGTACTTACTGACCATAATTATGAATAATGCCTGCCTGTGGACAGAGACTTACTGAGCATCCTGGTTGGAAGTTAGGTTAAGGTACTGGGATCATGTTCTGCCTTAATCTGAGAAATTGATAAACATTGTTCTGTGTATAAATGATGATATACTTACTAACTTGAAGGTCATTCATCAGGAAAACTCTCTGACTCATACTTGAGAGTGTGGAGAGAAGGAGAAGATGGGTTTTGCTTCTGAACAATTAGTTGAGCTATCAGAGTGGCAGGAGGGGCGATTCCGGGGTCAACAGGGCTGGGCGAAATCCATCCAGGTCTTTCTGGCTGAGCCTGGATGACAACTACGGCTCTGCTCAAGGAAATCATACGACCAACTGTCGCCTTGTGACAGCAGCTGGTGCGGACACCACCACAGCCAGACACACACTCTTGACTGGGCGCTGAAGTCACTTGAGACCAGGCTGTCAGCACGGTTAGCACCGTGACACCTCTTCTGCAGAGGGATGGAGAAGCCAGAGGAGGCAGGGGCAGTCAGACTTGGGGCCATGCCCTTGCGCGACACATACCCAAGAGGACAGGAACGATCAAAACTGCTGTGACCCGCATCCCAGTAAGCACAGGCGGGAAGGGAGAAGTCTGTCAGCATATCAGTCCCCACTTTTAATTTCACTGAGGCTGCCTGGGAGGGGTGGGAGGAATTAATTCTCTGAACTGCACACATGCATACAAGGGTGTTATCACTTATGATGAGTTTTATGGCTGCCTTCGGCTTTCTGTCATGTGGTCACCATGGAGGTCACTCAGAAACACTTGGAGCAGGGAGGCTGAGGAGCCGGGAGCAATGGCACCTCCCGGGTCACCACCCTGGAAGCTGCCACCTGTCCAAGCTCATGTGAGGAGAGGCACCAGGTGGTAGCTGAGCAGGCTGTCAGGGCTTCCTGCCAAACAACACAAAGCTCATTCTGACACCTACCAAATGAGGCTTTGCTGCTCAGCCTGAAGGTCTTTGCTTCCCTCTGGATTTAACTCCTGTTCCCCTGATGCCTACCTGCTACCCTGCCAGGTGGAGGGAGGTCATAGATGGTCAGAATTCCTGGGAGAGAGGATGAGGGAGGAAGTGAACATCTCTTTGTGCCCTGGGGACTTTGAGCTCCTTCTTAATCCTCTGGCCCTGGGACCAGGGACAAGGTGCCCAGGGTCAGGAGGTGTTCACAAGAGACGGTGCCTTGGTTTGGAAGGTTTTTGAATGTGCGTTCTTCTTTAGATCAAATGGTGGACTGACAAGGTAAGAACAATTTCACACAAAGTATTTTTGGTATGTGGTGTTGGCTGCCACTCTCTACACTGTTTTGGGGTAACCTACTGTGGTGGTTGGGGGGAGTGTCAACTTCACTGGCTTTGGGATCGGCCCAGGAGACTGGTGATCACATATCTGGATGTCTCTGGGTGGTCATGGAGGTGTGGACTTGAGGTCTCTGTCTGGTCCCTGGCCCCATGCTCTGTGGCACTGTTCCTCTCTGCTTTCCAATCCCCATCAACTAAGCAGCTCTGCTCCACCGTGCCTTTCTACCATGATGTTCCTGCCTTTGAGCCACCCTACCATGAACTCAATCTCCTGAGCATGCAAGCCAAATTAAACCTCCCCACCTTTCAGTTGTGGTATCAGGTTTTGTGTCTAGCAACAGGAAAGCTGACTAATACAGTTACCATATTGGCCATTTTGCCCTCAACTTACTTAACCACTTTGCCCTTCATCTGTCCAGGTCATCTTCAGGGATGAGTATTCTGATGATAGACACAGGATATTATTTGGCATGTGTGGGTGATAAATATGGCCATGGGAAATAGTAGATTTCATAGCTATAGCACAGTGTTGCTCATCTACATACCTGTGTATTTTAAAAGGCAAAATAACCACTCATTCATGCAGTATATAGTAGAAGATACTGCCTTCTTCAAGCTTTTATACCTCTCTGGTCCCAATCTATCTTAAAAGTAATATCAGCTGATAGTTCTCCAACTTGTTTTATTCTTCCTGTCTCCAGCTATCTTGGAATTCACTATTTCTCAATCAGAGGACGTGGAAAGGTCCCCATAGAAAGTCTTCCACGTCTTCTCTGCTTGGCCAATTTCTTTTCAAAACCAAGCTCAAGTACCACTTCTTCCATCAGCTGTTCTCAACTCTCCCAGGCTGCCCCTTGCTGCAGGGTTTTTTTTTTTTTTATAGATGATGAATTATAGTTGCATGTTTACATACAAATCTTATCTGCTGGCCAGGTCATCTTTACCTTTTTGGGGGTTCCTAGCTCCTGACACAAATAAGATCCTCAATACATTTGCTGAATGAATGAATGAATGATGAAGAGAATTTTAAGACAAGGCTTTTTGGTGAATACCAGGGACTTCAAGCTGAGGCTAAAATGTCATCTTCTAATACAATCTGCTTATTTCAGGTTCAAGAAGTGCATTGGCAAAACAAAGGCTGTGTTCTGGAACGTGGGCAGAAGGCAGCGTCTCTCACACCACATGCACTCCTACGGAATCAGCGGGATCTGTGAGCTCTGTCCTTTGGAGATTGCATGGTGACTATCAACTAGAGGACCCCAAACCAGTGAGGGAGCCAAGTATCAAGAATTCCCAACTTAAAATGCACATGAACAAATCAACTTAGAAACTGCAGAGCTTGAAGCTTTAAATCATTAATCCTTCAAACTCAAAAGTCTTTCAGTTGAATTTCTATCCAAACATGGCAGTTCTTTTTGAGTCTTGGTCAGGCATTCTCTACTCTCTCTGTGAAGAACTGAGCCCTGTCTCCCCAGAAATCTGCCTGTTGCACTGACCTGGCAAACAGGCAGGACTCTGAGTTCCAGGAGGCTGACCACATCTGCCCTGCTCACCATTCTGTGCCCAGAGCTCGTCAGATCTCAGACTCCAATGCTGATTGACAGAACTTACGAGCACATGTTTCTGCAGAAGAGACCTTGAGGGAAAGGGACACTTCTCTTTGCCTTTCTGTCCCCAGGTCTTTGGTGAGGGCCAGGCACTCTAGCAGATTTTGAATGGATGAGAGGACTGTTAGTTACTAATACTATTCTCTTAACAAACAAAATATTTCCTTTATGGATACCAATACCTCTTTTCCTCAGCCAGCAGTTGAGCTAACCAAGCCTCCTGCCAACACTGAGGGTCAGAAGCTGCTTCCCAACTGGAAAAGCTCTCTGAAGAGCCAGCAGCAGATCTTGGTTGTTACCCACCATGCCCTGAAGACCTCCGATGGACACACCTCAGCTAACTCTTCTCTGGAGCTGCAGATCTTCCTGTGCTTACCCACAAGTCCTAAAGCTCAGGAGCAGGGGCCCCTGGAGGCCTAGAGAAGCAGCGTGAGTGTGGGGAGGTGAGGAGGAACAACTGTGGTTTCCTTTCTGCTGTTTTGATGTTTGCCTGAAGAACTGGGTGTATGGACACTAGTAACATTACGAGACAAGTAATTCCCATGTATAGGCCAACAAAAGAGCCAGACTACTGGAGATACTTCATTCTCAGCTCTCCAGTCAGACAGGAAGAGGTGGGGGTACAAGAACATCTGGACCAGTGAATCCCAGAAAGCAGCCTCTATTTGCAGGCTTATATATCTGTTTACAGCAGTGTGTCCCACCTGTCTGTGCATCCGTCCATCCATCCATCCGTGCATCCATTCATCCATCTTTCCATGCATCCATCCAATTACTTGAGTTCCATAATAATAGTTTCAAAAAAGGCTAGAAAACATCATTTTCTCAGTTTGCATTGTTAGTCTCCTTTAAGGGGAGAAGAGCCTGATACAAGAAGGCCAAATCCACACACATAATATGTGCAAATGAGATCACCACCATTCTCATAACTGATTTGATATTGCTGACTTATACCTTCCTTTCTCCTCCCCTCCCTTTCTTTCTCTTCTTTCTCCTTCCTTTCACTTCCCTTCCCTCTTCTACCCTCCTTTTCTGGCTAGTCAGGCTAGAAGATAATTTTAGTCATCTTTTCAAAGACCCAGCTTTTGCCTTTTTTTTTTTTTAAATTTTAATGGTGTATTTTAGATGTACATAGTGATAACATTCATCATAGGGGACTTGTACCTGTACATGACATATCTTGTTGCTTCTTTTTTTCCCATTCCCCTCTCCTCTCTTCACGCTCTCCTCCCTCCTTATTCATAAAAGCTTTGTTTCCATTTTTTCTTCCATTTCTTAGTTCTCTTTTCCCTCTGTTCCTTTCCCCCTGCCTTTGCCTTTTGTTTTTTAAAATTTTTCCTTGTCATTCTGTTTTTAGTTTCATTGATTTCTATTCTAATTTTTATATCTTTTGCCTGGTTTGGGCTTGAATTGCTCCTCTTTCTTTACTGTGCTAAGGTACAAACTTAATGAGTTCAGATCTTCTGTTTTTTCTATGCTATATATTTACCAATAACCATTGGTTTCATTGAATCCCACACATTTTGATAAGTTGTATCTTTATTTTATTTAGTTTAAAACATGTGATTTCTCATAAGCCTCCTTCTTTGAATTATGGCTAATTCAGAAGTGTATTATTAAAGTTCTAAGTATGTGGGGAATTTTTCTCAGCTATATTTTGTCAGTTTCAGAAATTTGTGTATTCTGCTGCTTGTTGGATCATTCTACTGAGATCAATTTTATCAAGTTGACTGATGGTGCTGTTCAAGTCATTTAATCTTCTGCTTGATTGATCTATTGATTACTAACTGAGGGATGAAGCCCCTAATATATAGTGAGTATGTCTGTTTCTTCTTTCAGTTCTATAAATTTCTCTGCTCATGTAACTTGATATCTTCTTAAGTTCATGCATGTGTAAGATTGTTATATGTTCTTGGAGAATTGACCCCTTGATAATTTTCTTTGGTCTGAAGTGCAGTTTGTCTGAAATTAATATAGCTTCTCTAGCTTTCTTTTGATTAGTGTTATCATGATGCCTTTCTCCATCCCACTATGTTTAACTTATCTTAGTTTTATATTTAAATTGTGTTTCTTATAGACAAAATAGTGTTTTTTTATAGTGAGTATTTTTAAAAATCAGTTTGACAATCTCTATTTTCAATTCATGTATTTAGACTATATTTAAAGTGACTATCAATAGATTCATATAACTGTGATGGTTAAGCATGACCGTGTCAAATAGATTGGCTTTGGGGTCATATTTCTGTTTGTGTCTGGTGGGTCACTGAGGTGTGGTCTGGGGTCTATGAGAGATCCCTGGCATTGGTCCCCTGCTCTGCTTCCTGGCTGCCATGAACGAAGCAGTTTTGCTCTCTCACACCCCTCCACCATGTTCTTGCTTTGGAGCCAGCTTACCATGGCCTGAATCCTCTGAAACCATGAGTCAAATAAACCTCTTCTCTGTTAGTTGTGAATGTAGAGTGTTGTGTCCCAGTGATGGGAAACCTGACTAATGATAAAGAACATATTGATAACTCTTTTTTCTGCCTTTGCTCTCTGTTTTCTCTCTTTGTTGTCTTCTTTTTTATCTGAGTGCCATTCATTTCACTTAACCATATCCTTTAACCATGCAAAGCATTGTTACATGATGACCTTAAACAGTGAGTTGTTATATTTTAGCTGGAGTAGCAATAAGAATTAGTATTTTAATTTGACCTTCATTAACTCTTTCTTGATATATGACCTTTCTTTAAGTAGATTTAACTATCTGTCATCATTTTGGAAAGTCTTGGCCATTATTGCTTCAGTATTTCTTCTGTTCTACTGCCTTGTTCTCCTCTGGTCTTCCAATTATGCAAATGTTATGCCTTTTGCAATTGTATTACAGTTCTTTGACATTCTCTTTTGACTTTTTTCTTTTTCCTTTTGCATTTCAGTTTAGAAACTTTCTATCAACCCACCAAGCTCAATGATTCTTTCCTTAACGAAGTTTACAAATGAACCCACTGGAAGAATTCTTTACTTCCACTATAGTGTTTTTGATTGATAATAGACTTTCCTTTTGAGTCACAGAGTTTCCATCTCTCTGGTTACAATATTCTTTGGTTTCCTGTGTTGTCTATTTTTTCCATTAGAGCCACAACATTTGAAATCTTAAATTCCCCATTTGACAATTCCACTATGTATGTCATATTGGGGTCCAGTTCTAACGCTTGCTTTGTTTCTTCAGACTGTGTATTCTTTTTGTTTTCTGCACATTTCTAATGTTTTTTGTTGAAATTTAGACATGTTGTATTAAGTAATAAGAAAGGAGATAAAGTGAAGGCTTTGGGGTGATAATTTACATTAATCTGACACAAATTTGATCAATGTTTAATGTCTGCTGTAACTATAAGGGCCAAAGGATTCAGATTCCTCTGATTTCTCTGTCTTTGTCTTCTATTGACTTTACCTTCCCTAAGTGCTCCTCTTCAGAGAGTCTGTATCCTGCAGATCTTTTGGCTGTAATCCACTGCTGCCATTTTGGAGTTTGGCTGATATGGTGGTCAGGGATGGGGGTAGTGTAATTTCTATAATCTTTCAATAAATACCCAACTTTCAGGGATTCTACGTCTTTCTATCACTTTTTCAAGAGTTTCTCCAGTAGCATAGCTTTATTCTTCCCGTCTCCTCTTCTTCTTCCCAGCTGCAGAATTTCCAATCAACTTCTTCAAGGCCCTGATCACTAGTGACTATGTCTTACTCGTCTCCAATCCCACAGTTGAGACAGGGTTACTAAAGGGGCTGAAATAAGAGGAATTCCTTTTCCCTAGTTGGGTTAAAGGCCTGGAGATAAGGATTTTGTTATGAAGGCGGCTCTGGCCTATTTCACAGTTACTCTTCCCCATCTCCTGCCTTGGCTGTGAAGGATCTTTCTCAAATCGTCACTGTGAGAATGTGCTGAGGCTTCTGGATTTCACAAAAGTATGCCCACTGCCCCAAGATCATAGCCTCCAGGAGAGTCCTCCTGTCACACAGTCCACACTCAACTGCAGCAGTTCATTAGAAATGCCCCGAGTGTCCCTACAGTTCAGAACTGTGGTGGGTTCTGTCCCAGGGAACAGATCTTGGCTGTGACTCTGTTGCTGCCTTTGACACTCCATGTTCCTCATGGTCCAACGAAAGCTGTTGGTTTCCACTTTGCTCAGCTTCTTTTTACTGTTAGTATGGGAGTGACAACTCTGAAGCTCTGTGTGTGTTGGGGCTGTAGCAGGAAGTCTCTCTGAATGTGTTTTATATAATCCTCTGTCCCCACACAGTAGGCTCCAACCCAGGCAGGCTGCTCCGCTGCTGGCCATACCTTTCCTAGCTCTCTCAGGGTTATATTCCTGTTGCCGCTCATTTCCCCACCCAGGTCCAGCTCAGCTCCAAGTGTTACATAACCAGGGGAACTCCGGCTGGAGGTGAGCAGAGCCAGTGTTCTCTGGGATTGTGAGGGAAGACCTGGCTGTGGCACACACGGCAAGCTCCAGGGTGTTGAAGGAGGTCAGCCAGCAGACTTGCTGCTACACTTAAGGATGCTCCATGGAATCTGAGGGGCTGTGCAATTCCTGCCTTCCCACATCATGGAGAAGAAAGACATGGAAACCCCAAAGGTGCTGTATAACAGGTAATCCACAGGCCTGGCCTCTCAGGCAACGCACTTACATCCTCATGCTTGTCACTGAAATGCATTCTATGACAGAGCTCTGATGGGCTTCACAGAGAAGGAAGGCGCATGGCTTTGAGATGTGTTAGACTCGCGTAACTTAAGAAGCAAAGATCTTACAGTCAGCTTCTTTGGCTGCATTCCCTCCCTTCTGTCATGCAGAATAACACTTTCAAAGTACTTTTGTTTTTCCCGATGCACAGCTAAGGTTATCTATCAAAGACCTAGATTCTCCTCTGTCTTACCCTGTTTAAAATCACAGAGCAGGGATTGTTTATTTTAACTAATTGATTAGTAGGATGTCCACCATTTTGGCTTTCCTCTTAGATACTGATGCTGGAAATAAAGAAACAACCTATTGATCTTATAATGTTTTTGGATCAAGGTTTTTGAAGAAATTAGATAAATCCGAACACTTCTGCTCACGAACATTACACACCACAAAATACCAAGAAATATAAACAAAGAACTGGCTCTCTGACAGCCCCTCTGCAGGCAAATACCTCCAGCCTGGGGCAAAGGAAATTCTTCTGTCTTTCCACAAAATGTCCCTTCCTGTACTCTCTGTGATGGATCCTGGGCTGTGATGATGACACTGGGGGCAAACTCAGCGAGGACAGTGGGAACTGTTGCCATATGGAGGAGGCTTAAGCAATAGATACGGCTGGGCAATATTCCCCCTGTAAGCTGGGCTTGAGATATTTCACAGACTACTTTCCATAACACTGAAGGGCATCAGGTCCTTAAAGTTTTCTATGAGTCAAGCGCCTGGTCTCCCACTATCTCAGTGACACCCCAGAGAGCTGCTATGGATGAGACCAAGGGAGACATGAACACAAACGGGAGGGCAGGACAGACTGGAAGGGGCCGAGGGAGGAAGCTTTAGAGGACAGCGTGAAAACAGCCAGGGCAATGCCCAGGGTTGAGTGTAGACAGGAAGTGAGAGCATGGAAGAGACAGGGGGCATTAGAAAATGGTCAGGGAGAGAAGAATAAGGGCAAGAGATGTAATATGAATCAGGAAGGAGAAAGAGATCTAAGCTATACGACTCACTAACACACACACACACACACACACACACACACACACACACACACCCATACACATTGGTATAAAAAGGGCTGAGACCATCACAATTACTGGCTACATGGTGCATTCAGAGCTGTTTGCGGTAATTCGGAAATCATACCTTGTTTTGTTTAAGGGCACCTTTCTCTTTCATGTGAGGGCAGTCCTTTCCCGTCACCACAGCTTTGATATCTGCCACTGGCACTGCAATGCACAAAAGAAAACGAAAGTAGTGACAACGCCGAAAGCTTAGATGTCAATAAAGGAACAGGACACAGCCACGGTGCCACTTCCAGAAGCTACTGCAAAAAGAGAAAAGGACAGTGCTAAAAAGATCATCAGCCGGGCAGTGTCCCAGGATTAGAAACTAAAATATACCCTTTTATTCTGGTAAAAAGCATCCTTGGAGCCTGGGTGTGGGGGCAGATGCCTGTCATCCCAGCACTTGGAAGGCTGAGGCAGGAGGATCACCGTGAATTTGAGGCCAGCCTGAGCAATATAGCAATATGTCTCAAAAAAAAAAAAATCTCTGGAGAGATAAAGCTATATCCATGAGCAGACTTTTGGTCGCTAAAACAAAGAATAAAAAAACAGCCCTCACAGTAGTGCTGGAAGATGGCATCAGAAGCTGCGGTGGGTAACAGTGGTGCTGATCCTCACACTACAGAAGGCTTCTGTGTGCCCGAACAGTGCCAAGTGCGTCACGTGTATCAGTCTCTCTTCCGCAGCATCTGTATCTATTCAGTTTCTGGGTTTGGGATAAATAGGGAAAGCAGCCCGACCTCAAGAAATTTATCTGACTCTAAACAGTTCTGAACTTGTACTCCCCAGAGTCTCTCTGTGAGGTAGGTTTGATTATCCCCATTGCATGACAACGAAACTTAAACTCAATTAAATAATCTTTTTTTTTTCTGATCGAGAATGCTGAAAATGATGCAATTAGATGAGATGAGAGCATCTCCTGACTTACTCCGGAGTTAGAGGGAGATGAGGAAAGATACAGAAAATGTTGTGCATTTAAGATCAACTGAGAAAGAAAAGCAAGGAGGATGGTTTGGAAACTTAAAAAATGCATGTGACCCTTTCTACAGCCTAGTCCTTCAGTCCCATGAGTGGTAAAGGTAGGGGAGGGGCACATACCCACTGGCTGGGCTCAACCAAAGGCGGGAGTTTAGGCTCTGTGAGCGAGCAATTCCCTTGGTGTCGATGACAATAAGAGATTTCACAGTTAAAGCTCACATGCTTTTACTGAGGAAATTGATTTTGAGTGTTTGACAGCTAGACGATGATAAACTTATACAAAGCGTAGAATGTTGAAACAATAGAACAGGAAGGTCCTTTAAAGCTATTATCAGGTCCTTTGCAATTACTAAGATCTTTGTCCAAATCTGATGATACTCCAAGAGCCCTGTTTTATCCTAAGAGTGCGGTTGTGAAGAGCTCTTCCAGGAATCTCTGTAGGCTCCCTGCCACCTAGCCTACCACATCTGCTCCTCTTCCTTGCAGCCCTGATTATAGACCCTTTTAGTAGACATTACTGGCTTTTTGTTTCTCCTAGCAGCATGAAAGATTGCACTTCCCATAAACCTTTGCAGTTGGGTGGGGTCACGTGACTGGTTTTCACCAATGAAATGTAAGAGGAGGTACTTCTTTCCTAGGCCAAGCCTTTGGAAAGCCCATGTCCTTGATCCACTCTTCCCTAGCTGCAGAAACTGAAGGAGCACATGCTCTGTCCAGATGGTGTAGCTATGGATGGCAAAGAAGCCCTTGGCTTGTGTCCCTGAATGACTATGTAGGGCAGTCCTTCACCAACCCATAGCAGTTACGTAATGTGAGTGAGAAACCAACTTTGTTGTGCTAAGCTGCTGTAATATGGAGTTGGTTGCTCCTGATACATAAGGTGGGAGTGTGGCCTCTCCTGACTGGCATAACCTTTACTTCAGATACCTTTCCTGACTCTCTGACTAGCCCCTCAGACTGGCGTCTTCCTGAACCTTCTGTGACCATGAGCACCAACTTCTGTTCTCAGGTCCACTTTCCTGACCGTGGATTGGCCTGTTCCCCTCTGTGGCTGATCTGGCAGTTTAATTACTACCCTACCAGGGCACATTCAGACACTTTGGGAAACTGGTTGAAACTTCAGAGGAGACATTCGAAGTACATGTTTGATATAATTATAAAACCAATTCTAAAAACTTCCTGAAAGTTCACTTAGAGTTTGCATCACAAGTACATTTTTAAAAGTCAGTTGTTACATTACATGGTCAATGAAGTACAGTCAGTGTTGGCAATCTACAATTTAAAGTTACGCCTTGGCTTTGAAAACTCACCATACGGGGCTGGGGATTTAGCTCAGTGGTTAGAGTGCTTGCCTGGCAAGCACAAGGCCCTGAGTTAGATCCCCAGCACCAAAAAAAAAAAAAAAAAAAAAAAAAAAAAAAAAAAAAAAAAAAAAAAAAAAAAAAAAAAAGAAGAAAACTCACCATATGGAATGGGATGACAGTAATATAAATGCCTGTCATGGGGTCAACCTTTCAGAATCACTGATGGGAAGACTTCAGGGGAGAAAAGGCACTTTCCCACTAGGTCATGTGGCAGTACACATTTTATCTTTTTATATATGCACCGCCCTTTGTCAGGGAGATAAGATGCTATATCACTCATTGGATTATGACTAAAAAGAAAACACAAAATTCTAAAAATACAGAGTAGCTTTGAAAGGTTGCTTTTTGCATATTCTGTCTCTAGATGCACTGGAAGAATAGGCCTCGGGAGGGCCAAAAATGCCTTGTCCCAGGAGCAGAAATAGAGGGGTCAGACTTTTGCTTCTTGAATCTATACTCTAAGGAGGCAGCACAGGGCTGTCACTGACTTCAAAGCCAAGACAGTATTACGATTAGGTCTTTTCATGTGGGAGCAAAAGAAAGAAGCGGGATCCAGGAAGAGAACCAGGAGGGTCACTAGGGGAAGGAATACTGCCCCTACTGTTGTCCCCCGGGGCATGGCTTCGTTTCTTATCATTATTCAGCTTAAGGGATGTTGAAACAATTTTAATCTTACAGATGGGAAGACTGAGGTTCCAAGAGAGGGAGTCACTTATGCAGTGTCACTCATGGTCCTCGCCAGGCCACGATTTCTCTCTTGGGAAGGTGCCAGCTCCACAAAGCAAGCTGAGCATGGCCCCGGGTGTGTCTGCTGCTTCCAACGTGTAAGATATCTGTGTAAGAGACTTTCAAATTGTGATCTAAAACAAAAATATGTAAATGCAGGCATGATGATGCGGTTTCCACCGTCACAGCCAGGAGCCAGGTTGAGGTATTACCATTCCCGAGCCCTCGCCCGTCAGCCTGGAGTTTGTGCTGGGTGCAGAGCTCCATGCAGAAGCTCCTGCGAAGGGGACACAGAAGCTGCACGGGCTGAGCCCCGGGGGAGCTGGTGCAGGACCAGGTCTTCTCTCCTGGCAGGTCAGCCATGTGCTCCGAGTGATGGGAAGGGGTGTGCCTGGATCCCTGACTGTTCTAACCCTTTGGGCTTAAGTTCTCAGAGCATTAGCTTCCTCATCTGCAAGGGGAGATGATGCATTCTCTAGTCTGTAGGGTCCCTCTGAGATTTAACTCCTAACACTGGAGTCACGATCCCTGCTGGCTCCTAATCTAAGCCACAGAGAGCACTGTATAAAAATCTGGGCCATGAAGTAGAATGGCTTCATTCAGACCTTGGTCTCAGTATTTCCTAACCTTGTGACGTGAACGAGTTTATCTTTCTGCACTTTCATTTCCTTATCTATGGAATAAGAATGGTAATTCCTGCTTCTTTAAGTTGCATAAAGATAATTTATGTAAGTAAAGCTCTTAGCACAGTGCCTGGCATATCCTATGCACCCAACGAATGGCTCTTATTGGCAATTATTGCCATTTTCAATAATCACAGTGAATTCTCTCTGTAGATGGAAGGACTTGAATTCTTCGCTGTGCTGCCTGGGCCCACAGCTCCACTTCACCAGGGCGTGCGGGCTGCTTTTTGCCTTGGTCGTAACAGGTTTCATCCTTTTCTGCAAGGGCATCCGCCCATTCTCTCCTCCCTGTCCTTTTGATGTGGGAGTGAAGAACCTGGCCTAGATATGTTCAAAGGGAGGCCGGGAGGCCTGGGGCAGGGCTGAAAAGCAGTGAGCCCCGCATCTAGCGGGGGCGATGCCAGCCAGCAAACCCTTGGGAGGAATGCAGGGTGTGGGGGGGGCATATGGAGATGTGGATATATTCAAGGGCCTGAATAGGCAAAGGGAGATTTCCGAAACCTTTAGGGAAGAAAACAGCTAAGGATGGGCCCTCAATCTTCACCCACTCTAGTTGTATGAAGAAGATCCAATTACACTGTTTGGCTCATCAATATCTCAGTATTCAGCACTGATTTGCTAAAGGGGTAGGAGAAAATTTCTCCCTTGGTCTCAGGAGAGAGCAACTGGACACAGCAAGAGCAATGGCACTTCACATTAATTAATGGAAAGTCTCATTTTTCTAGTGGAATGAGGTTGCTGACTTGTAAGAGCACCAAGAGGGTAGCTGTTTTTGCTCCAGGAAGAGTGCAGAATGACAGGACGTGTGAACCAGGAGGCATGCTTGAAGCAGCAGACTTGAGTCTAGTGGGCCAAGGACTTCTTGCCTCCTCTCAGGGACCTTCGTTACATGAGTATACCTGCTTTCCTGGCACACATGTGGAGACAGATGCAATCTCACCAACACATGTGAGTGCACACGCATACTCTCATGGCTATGTACTCTTGGTCTATTTCACAATTGTAAAGCATGGAGTAACCTCTGGAATTTCACACTGCTGGACGTCAAAGCCTGTATGGAATGGGAAGGACAAGTGTTTTGGAGGCTTTGGCAGGAGGCACTGCCATAACTCTCTCCCAGAACCAGCGTCACCATGGCTACTGTTAAAGCCATGTGGAGACAGATCTACAGCTCTGGCCTTGAGTTTCTGCCATCCCCTGGCAAGGTGGGAGCTTCCTGTGGTCAAGACTCCTGGCCCCTTGCTAGTCATTTCCAGACTAGGTTCTTGGAGTTGAGGGCCTTGTGGATTTGGGGGACATCAGCTCGCGGATGAGCCCAGGGATCAGTCTGACACAGGGCTCTGGTTCTGTGTATGCCCTACAGCCTTCTCTAGGAGCAGGGCCCAACTGCCTAAGAAATTGGTCATGCTGCATCTCACTCCTGGCAATCACGCCAGTCACATGCTGATCTTTGGGTTGAAAAATGGATGCCATCCTTATAATTACAGAAAAACAGGTCCAGGGAGTGGGGAGCCAATTCACTGGGCACATGAGGAAACTGAGCTGTAGCTTTTCTGTTCAGATCATTTCCCATTGTCTTGGTCCAGCAAAGCATGGGGCTGGGGGGACCTCTCAGACAGCTGCTGGTCGCTCTGACCAACAATTAACTCTTTTCATTCAACTGCAATAGAGCAGTGAATCCAAATTGCTGGCCACCAATGAGTTTTCATCTATTAACAGCAAATGGAACAAAATGAGGACACCTGTTTGAGTTCTTTATAAAGCTAGTTTAATTCAGCAGAAGGGACTGCCTTTATCCTAAGATTAAGTCTTTCTTACCTATTTTTGTGATCAAGGGATCTTTCTTTCACGAAAAACTGTGATATTAAATTTTAGTTGGATTTTACTCTGTAACATTCCTTTGTTGCCAAAATTAAAAGGTGGTAACATAATTTGAATCCACTTCAAGGACTTACTGGTGGAAGCTGGACTTGAGGAATCACTATGTGGAATACAGAGTATATCTAGCTGAGTCGGTCTCCAACTTGAGTAAGCTTCAGAGTCACTTGCAGGGTCTGTGAAGGTAAAGTTTTCCATCCCCTCATCAAGTCTCTGATTCAGCAGGTCTGGGGTTGGAGCCCAAGAATTTGCCTTTCTCAGAAGTTTTCAGCTGATACCCCTTGTTGGGTTCCGGGGACCACACTTAGAGAACCACCAGCCTGGCTTTCAAAACTCTGAAGAGAGGGTCCCTGTGTACAAGGACAAGCCTAGGACTCGGGGCAGGGATGCAGGCAACAGCCCAGGCTCTGCTGAAGAGGACTTCAGGTTTCTTCTCTCCACCTTAGGGCAGCAAGCGTGTGGGTTGGGAGGGAATTGTGTGGGTTGGGAGGGAGTGAGATGGGGGTGGGATCGCTCTGGAATGAATTTATCTGCATGTTGCAAGGTCAATCCGACTTTCAGAGGTCACCTGTCCTGTTTGCTCCTCTTTGATTTCTCTCCCTGGCATATCCCCTGAGGTTGTATTTCCTTTATCTCATTCCTCTTCCAAAATTCATCACCCTTGAGAATTTCAATGCTTCTATTATACTTGTTTAATTTATACACTTAACCCTGAACTTGGCCTGTCACTTGGTTGGGTGTTGGGCTAAAAGAATTCTGCATATTACTGCCTCTTCAAAAGCATGCCTGTTAAAGCAGACAACATTAAAAAAGCAAATAAATGTAAATAAATATTTGGTGGCTATTTAGCGAACAGCAGAATGTCACCGATCATAAATTTTCAAAGTGTCAGTTACTTCTTTGGAATAAGTTAACCATGTTTGGATCTGCTGTTAATTCTCTATTACCAGTATGGGACACATTAAACCATCATGAGTACGTAGGGCAAAAGCCAAGTATGTAAGTTAGGTGAAATTATTTTGGGGTCATAAGAAAAAGAAAAATGACAAGACTGGATTTAAATTGTTTTGGCCCTTTGAAATGGCATCTGGATAAGTAATGTCAAAAGCAGATATCTGAACCCCAATTACATTGCTCAGGAAAGATATATGAACGTTCCTTTTGTACTTCCTCCTGTTCAGTCCCAAATGTCAAACCCATCAGGGGCTCACACTTGCCGAGAATGTTCAGGCCGAAATGTACCACAATATGAGTCGAGTTCCAAAGGTTTACTTGGGCTGATAGTTTGGCTGCATGGCAGACTGTGACAAAGAAACAACCAACAAACTGAAATTCAGGTGTCCTACCCAAGAGAGACACTTACGTTTGTCCTGCAGGGAGTCGTGGGGCACCTCTCCCTGAGGGCTTTCTTCCAAGTCTCCATAATGCAGGACCTTGTGATTTGGCGAAAGCCGACAATACCAAAACTTATCTAAGGAGAAAAGCACAAGTTTACAAGGTAAGCAATTCTGGTTTCCAAAAACATGGCCATGGTTATTTTCTAATACTCTTGCCTGGAGAAACAAACAACTCATTTGATTTTAAATCTTGAGAAAGAATGGATTCTAGCATCCTGGGTGGGAAGCCCCTTTCTGATTTGG